>CM041783.1:37953272-38427614 GCA_023374045.1 Limonium bicolor
CTGGAAGAAGCTAAGTCTCGCTCTCAGGCCGAAAATACTGAGTCATTGGGCCATGGTAAACTTCCATTCCCTTAACTTTTGCCTCTCTTTTGGCCCTTTCTTCTTCTTATTCTCTTTTTTGTTCCGGCTAGGCATGAGTTCTGCCAACTTACTGAAGCACATTACTCAGTTGAATGGCCGGTTAGTCCGTGCTAAAGAAGAGCTGTCATTCACCAACTCAGAACGTGATAAATACCGAGCTCAAGTCCTGACCCTTGAATCTCAAGTGGCCAGGCTCAAGTCATTCTCCCGGCAGTCTCAAGAGGAGGTACAGAAGCAAGGCACAATTAATGCCCATCTGAAGGAGTCTTTTGCTTCGCAGTGTCGCCGGATAGTCGACATTTGCCAGCAGATTGTCTCAGATCACTCCCTCGAGAAAGGAGAGTTGCTGGATGATGATCTGTATAACAAGCTTGAATTCAAGGCTGTTGCTCAGAAGTCCAACTTCTTTTCTGAACTTGAGAGGTTCTGCCGCCGCAGTCTGGGGAGACATGTTTTGGTGGTGGCGAGGCTTCATTTCTTCCAGCCGGAAGTAACATCCTACCGTCAGCCGGAGGGATGCAGCATCTTTCCAAGAAGTCCAAGTCTTCTGAGAGTGTAGCTGGTAGCGGTGATAGATTATTAGCTGCTGAAAAGGAAGCTGTAGAAAAAGTAGGATAGAAGCTTCTTTCTTTTTTTCTAGAGGGGTTTTTGTTTCGGCCTGTATTTTTGTGTTTGCCGAATCTTTTGTAATGATCATTTTTTGTAACTGTCTTTACCCCACACTTTGGGAGAAATATAAGCTATATTCTTCACCATTTTACTTATTTGTCTGCCTGAGTAACTTTTTAGGCCAAGTTTTCTATTGCTGTGATATTTCTCTCCTCTTTTTAACGGTGCACGTATGCTTATCTTATGCGAGTTGTGTTAGTGTAGTATTTTTTCTCAACACAAGGGGCTTTTGGTTTTGGACCTTTTGTTCCGGCCAGACCTTTTTTCTTTTAAAGTATGGTGTCTATGGTTTTTAGCCAGCTTTTTAGGATATGGAGTATAGGAATCTGTGGTCTGCTGGCCGACGCCTATTTTTAAGGTAAGATAGTTTGCAGTTCATTGGCCGGATGTTTTTATTTCAAGGTATGGTAGCTTGCGGCTCGTTGGCCGGATCTTTCTTTTCAAGGCATGATAGCCTGCGGCTCGTTGGCCGGTGCTTACTTTCAAGGCATGATAGCCTACGGCTCGTTGGCCGGTGCTTACTTTCAAGGCATGATAGCCTGCGGCTCGTTGGCCGGTGCTTACTTTCAAGGCATGATAGCCTGCGGCTCGTTGGCCGGTGCTTACTTTCAAGGCATGATAGCCTGCGGCTCGTTGGCCGGTGCTTACTTTCAAGGCGTGATAGCCTGCGGCTCGTTGGCCGGTGCTTACTTTCAAGGCATGATAGTCTGCGGCTCGTTGGCCGGTGCTTACTTTCAAGGCATGATAGCCTGCGGCTCGTTGGCTGGTGCTTACTTTCAAGGCATGATAGCCTGCGGCTCGTTGGCCGGTGCTTACTTTCAAGGCATGATAGCCTGCGGCTCGTTGGCCGGTGCTTACTTTCAAGGCATGATAGCCTGCGGCTCGTTGGCCGGTGCTTACTTTGAATACTTCAGGGGGTGATCAGTCCCCTGGTAAAAAGTACCTACGCTTTCTTTTAAAAATATACCTCATTTTATTGATTTTATGTAGCAATGTTTTTACACATAAAACTTTTTTAAACATTCAGCATGCCAAGAGTGAGGCAGCTCGTATCCTTCACCATTTTTCAGACGGTACGAAGCTCGTCCTGTCTTCTGGTGTATGATGTATGGTCCTTCCCATTGAGGTTCCAGCTTCTTGGGTTGCTTAACCTCTCGGAGGACTAATTCTCCTGGGGCAAAACTCTGTTCCTTTATCCTTCTGTTGAAATACCTTTCTACCTTGGATTTATCCTTCGCCATCCTTACTGCGGCGGCCATCCTGGTTTCTTCAAGGAGGTCTAGGTGATCCTGTACTCCCTGATTGTTGACCTCTTCATCATATGATTCCAATCTTACGGATGGCACTACAATTTCCGCCGGAATGACGGCTTCCAAACCATATGTCAGTCTGTAAGGCGTTTCTCCTATTGGCCCTCTTTCTGTCGTTCTGTATGACCAGAGGACCTGGGGTAACAATTCTGCCCACTTTCCCTTTTTCTCATAGAGTTTCCTCTTCATCGCCTTTACTATTTGCCCATTCGCATTCTCAACCTGCCCATTTGCCTGAGGGTGGGCTACTGACGCAAATCTTAATTCGATCTTCCATTCTTCACAGAATTCTCGGAAGCTTTCACAATTGAACTGTGTTCCATTATCAGTTATTATTACTTTTGGTATGCCAAACCTGCATACCACGTATTTCCAAATGAATTCTTGTGACTTTCTAGCCGTGATGGAGACAGTGGGCATTGCTTCGACCCATTTTGTGAAGTAGTCGATAGCGACGTATATGAACTTGAACCTCCCTAGTGAAGATTCCGGGAATGGGCCCACAATGTCCAATCCCCACATAGCAAAGGGAATCGGGCATAGAATAGATTTTTGCCCCGCCGGAGGGGTATGTATCTTGTTTCCATGTTCTTGACACTTGCGGCATTTTCGTATATACTCTTTGCAATGCTCCATCATTTTTGGCCAAAAATATCCGAGTCTCAAGATTTTGTGAGTTGTGGTCCTTTCCCCCTGGTGATTTCCGCATAGCCCATCATGTATTTCTCTTATTAATTCTGCCCCTTCAGCTATGGTAACACACTTCAGAGCCGGTCTTGCAAAAGATCGCTTATATAGCTGATTATCTTCAATAAAAAATGATGCGGCTCGCCTTTTTACTACTCTGGCCTCCTTTTCTTCTTCTTTCTTCGCAGCTTTCCTTGCCGTATGTAATCTATGATTGGAGTCATCCAGGATTCTTCTTGGTCATTTGTCTCCACTGCCAACACCCGAGTTCCTTCTATGCTTGGGGAAGTTCTGACTTCTAGCCATATCTCATTGGGTACCTTTTCGGCCATGCTTGCCAATTTGGCTAAGGCATCAGCTTCGACATTCTTTTCACGGGGAAGGTGTTTTAGCTCACATCTTTGGAAATTTGCCCTTAGTTCCTGGACCTTGAGCAAGTACCTCCATAGTTTTTCCTCTTTGACCTCATAGATGTTGTCATTTTGTCTTGCCACCAACATAGAGTCCGAATATACTTCTAATTCTGTCGCCCCCAGGGCTGTAGCTACTTCCAATCCCTGGATAAGAGCTTCATATTCGGCTTCGTTATTAGTAACATCAAAGTCCAAACGGAAGGCATAATTCAAGCTTTGCCCATCCGGCGCCTGTACCACTATTCCAGCTCCTGCCCCACTTTTGCATCGAGCCCCATCAACCAAGATGACATATGGACTCTGAGTTTGCTTTTCTTCTTTTGCAAAGTTTGTTTCTATTATGAAGTCTGCCAAGGCTTGAGCTTTTATCGCCGTTCTGGGCAAGAAGTGAATTTCATATTGTGTTAGCTCTACTGTCCAGCTTACCATCCGGCCGGAGGCATTTGGATTGTTCGCAATTTTTGAGCGGCCAGTTGGTCCTGACAAAGATTCGATGTGACTGGAAGTAGGGTCGTAATTTTCTTGACGCCACTACCAGTGCGAACAAGATTTTCTCTATGTTAGTGTACCGTCCTTCTGTCGGGCTCAAGATTTTGCCCGTATAGTAAACTGGTATCTCCTTCTTCTCCTCCATGATTAGGACAGCTGCCACCGCCCAATCTGTTGCGGACAAGTAAAGGTATAGATCCTGCCCTGGGGTAGGTACACCCAACTTAGGTAGATCCCGAAGCATCTCCTTGATCTTTTCAAAAGCTTCTATACACTCTTGCCCCCACTGGAATTTGCTGTTCTTCCTTAGAATATTGAAGAACGGGATTGATTTTTCTTGAAGCTTGGAACAGAACCTACTTAACGCTGTGAGTCTCCCATTCAAAGCTTGAACATCTTTGATGTTTCTTGGAGGAGAAAGGTCGAGGATTGCCTGACTTTTTTCCGGATCAACTTCAATACCTCGTTGTCCAACGATAAAACCAAGAAACCTCCCTTTGGTTACACCAAACACACATTTTTCCAGATTTAGTTTGATTTGGTATTTATCCAGAGTGTCGAATGTTTCTTCTAGATCCTTCATGTGTTGTTCTTTCGACGGACTTTTTACAACTATGTCATCAACGTAAGCTTCCACATTACGGGAAATTTGCTGACAAAATACTTTGTCAATCATCCGTTGAAAAGTGGCCCCTGCATTCTTTAGGCCGAAAGGCATTACTTTGTAACAGAATGTTCCGGCTGAAGTGATGAAGGAAGTCTTTTCCGAATCATCCTCTTTCATTTTTATTTGATTATAGCCGGAGAAAGCATCCAGAAAACTTAACACAGAACTCTGGGCAGTTGAGACTACTAGATCTATCTATTGATGGCAGGGGATAAACTCCTAGGACATGCCTTATTTAGATCTGTGAAATCTACGCACATTCTCCATTTTCCATTTGCTTTTTTCACCATAACAACATTAGCCAACCAGCGTGGATACGCAACCTCCCTGATGAATCCGGCCTTGAGGAGTTTTTGGACCTCGGTTCGTGCGGCTAAATCTCTTTCTTCCCCTATTACCCTTTTCCTTTGCCTGACCGCCGGATGCTTTGGGTCTACCCTAAGCTCATGCCGGATAACGCTTGGGTCTATACCAGGCATCTCGTCCATGCTCCAAGCGAATGTCGCCCTTCTTTTTTCCAGGAACCTCATTAAGTGAGTTTGCTCTCCACTGTCAAACGCAGTTCCTATTTTAAAAATTTAGAAGGGTCAGATTTTAAATGTACCTCTTTGGGGGGATCTTGGGCTGTTCGACATTCTTCTTCCTTTTGATCCGGCCCTGTGGAAGAGGGTAACTTTCCCTTGAATTCCTTGTCCGAACCCACAGTCTTGACCACTTCCTCACTAGGAAGGCTGTCCATGATGCGGACTTCACACATTCGGGCCATCTTTTGGCTTCCTCTTATCGTAACCACCTTTCCGCTTGAGGTTAAGTACTTCATTTTAAGTGATGAGTGCTGTGGACGGCTTTGAAAGCATTGATCCCTGCCTTCCAAGGTACATGTTATATCCAGAAAGGCCTGGCACATAAAAGCCGTGAGCCTTTCTGTTCTTCTTTCGTCTCCTTGCCCCAAGGTCATTGTGAAATCTATACTACCGGAAGACGTGGTAGAGACACCTCCTACAAATCCTCCTAGAACCGCCGAGTAGGGCTTGATCTTCTCTTCAGGCACCTCTAATCTCTTAACCGCTTCGGCTGATATGACATTTGCTCCGGCCCACTATCGATCAATATCCCTCCATCATCCGGCCGTTTACTTGTGCACGAATAACAAGCGGATCGTTGTGTGGGTATAGGACTCCATCTTCATCTTCGTCGGAGAAGAAATTGGAGGAAGGCTTTCTTTTTTGGCGATTTTCCTCTCCGGGAGTTCCTGATGTACTTGATGAATATGCCTTTTTCTTTCGTTAGGGGTTAGTGGTCCTACCTCTGAAAAAAGTCCTGTTATCATCCCAACTGATTTGCCAGGGTCAAGCCTGGGATGAACCTCCTCCTCTTGTCGCCCTCGGGTGCATTCTGGTACCACCTTGTTGGCCGCTGTATTGCCTTTGTGCCCCAGCTACCTGCCTTCCTTTCTTCTTATTTTCCTCAATGACTCGGAGCTCTTTGGCCAAGGTAGCACAGTTCACGGTTCGGTGGCTGCGATTCCCGTGATATTCACAGAATGCAACCGGAATTTCCCCCTGTGGCGGCCTTCTAGGCTGAGGAAGATATCCTTCCCTCACTGCAGCAGCATACTTCCCCGGATCAATGTAGACAATGGCTCTCGCTCCCTGATGCTGTGCCCCCTGAGAGGAAGATCCGGCGGTGGATTTGCCATAATATGGCTTGTACCTTGACCCTCCACTTCCGGCATTTCCTCCATGTCCTTCTTTCTTTTCCGGCATCCCTGCGGCCTTGAAGCTATCTGCTAGCTCCTTAGCCTTGTTTTCCGCTATCTCAGACTTCAAAAAATCATGGATCATTTCAGCTAACTCTCCATGAGTTTTCGGCGCCTTCGTTGCGATCTTTCCAGCTAGTCGAGGCTGAGCTAGGCCGTTTCCAAAGGCCTTAATCAAGATCTTCTCATCAATATCATCAATCTCCGCGACCCTCTTATGGAAGCGCTCGCTGTACTCCTTCACGGTTTCCCCTTTTCGCTTCTTGATGTCCATCAACTCTATTGTTTCTTTTTTAACCCTCTTACTCGCAGCAAAGTATTGCTGAAAATCCTCAGTCAGTTGTTTGAAGCTCGTGATGGATTGTGGCGGTCTCATGGAGATCCATCCCAATGCTCTCTTTGAAAGCGTTCCGGGGAACAGATTGTAGAGGGCGAGGGAGCTAATCCCCTGAGTGTTCATGGCAAACATGAACTTTTTGATATGCTGGGCGGGATCTCCAGTCCCGTCATATTTCTCAATCGCCGGGGCGACAAAGTGCGGCGGGAGTTTTGCCTTCCTTATCGGCTCCGAGAAGGGGTACAATCTCATATCTATCTGATCATCTTCTCTCATTTCTCCTTCGTCAACGACTGAATTGTGCTTTCTGTCCTTGCTTTCCTCGCCATTGCTGCCTCTGGAATCTCTGTTTTTCAATTGCTCAATGGCCTCCGTCATTTCGTCCCATTTTCTTTGATACTCCTCGTCCCTTTGCATCAGTTCCTGCTGCAAAGTCTCATTTCCTTCTACGATTTTCTCGTCAATGGATCTGACTAGCCCCTTTAGCATGTCCTTAAGATCTTTTTGGAGATGGCCTCTGGCATCTCCGAACTCATTCCTTCCTCGGAGCGGTTGTTATCTTCAGTAGCGTTCTTCAATGTTCTCTTTGATCTTGGAGCCATCCTTCGTGTTCCGATCCTGCGAAAAAATGTCATCGGTTATTTCAGATCTTACGCTATAAATCGCCGCAGATTACTTCCCTACTTCCAGGTGATCTCGTGGTTGCTTCTTGCTGTTCGATTCCCACAGACGGCGCCAAATGAAACAGTATACTTATCCTAATACGATCCAACTTGATCCAATGTAATAGTACATCTATCCTAGTATGACTTGATCTGATCTTCTATCCTACCTTACCTGGTTTCAAACACAGAGTTTCACGAGAGTAAAGAGAGAGAAAGAGAGCTTATATTGGAATCGAATGTGAGTTTGGTAGTCAAATGCTGCGTATCATATTTCATGGGGGTATGCCCCTATTTATAGTATTTTGGGCCTGGTTTTCATGGTGCCAGCCTGTATTTTACATGTATAAGTACAGTTTTATCCCCTCTTTAATACCCTTGGTCGACCACAGACGGTCGACCGTATTACATTTACTTTGTCTATGTCCTATTTTCATCCGGCCGAGGACGGCCGGATGCCCTATGTGTTTCTACCTCCATCCGGCTAATGCGGCCGGATGCTTTGCGTATCTCTGTTCTCATCCGGTTAGAGTGGCCGGAAGCTCTACGTCCCTTGTTCTGACTTGGTACCATTTCTTCCCTTCTCATGGGGAATGGAGTTGCCAAACTCCATTCCCATCACCCAATGAACACAAAAACAATTGCAATTAAGTACTAACCCTTAGTTTCATACTAATCCATTTAAGTGTTCAAAAAAAATTTCTAGGGTTTACCTTTTGAAGCCTTTAAGAGGGGTTTTAGCCCTTGATTCAAGGAGAAGAATCCACCACCATTGCAAGGTGAATTTGATGCTCAAAAGAGGGAAAGAAAACAAGGCATTACATAGGGCCAAAATCGGCTATCAAAGGAAGGTGAAGAAAACTCGAATCTTTTATGGAGATTTTTACCTTAATGGAGAGAGGAGACTCCAAGCTACCCATTGATGCTATTTTCTTCACAAATGGGGTATACCCACGAAAACAAACTTCCTCATTTTTGGATTTTGAAAAGAGAGAAGTGTAGAGGATGATGAGGAGATCACAAATATGTGATTATTTTTGAGATTGGAGTTTTAATGGAGCTTGGGCAAGCTTGGGAAGATGGAGGAGCCATGGAAGCTTTGTGGAGCTCCAAAAATCGCCCCCCAACCAGAGAGAGAGGGAGCAGATCGGTGGGAGAAGGGATGGAGAGGAAAGAGAAAAGAAAAGAGAGAAATGAGGGGAGAGAGAAGGCTAAAGTGCTTTTGTACTTTTTCTTCTTTTGCTTTTTGACTCATTATTTATTTAGCTAGTGTGTGTGTGTGAGAGAGAGGAGGTTATTTATCTGTTAAAACCGGCCCCCTTACAGCACTACTAGTTGGCGTTTTTCGTCTTTTACAGAAACGCTCGTTAATTTACCCGGTTTTGGTATTGTTCACTAACCGGGCACGTTTTCTGGAATTTTCTCGTTTCTTTATTTTTATTGGCTATTAAGCTTCCATTGATGCTTAATTATTGTTATTTAATGATTTATAATTTTTAGGGGTTCGTTTGACCACTTAAAATCATGTTTTCGGGTTTTCTCGAAAAACGTGCGCTAATACTCTATTAGCGGTTTAATACCTTATTTGGATACGTTTCCTCCGGGAATCATTCTCGTATACTAATTAGGCATGAATAAGCCTTAGTAATCCTTACAATACTATAACCAAGGTCTCGTACCTCCTATGGTTATTTAACGCTCATTCTAGCGTTTTTCGCTTTCTAAGCGTTTTTCTCATTTCTTTGGATTTATTTCCTTTACCAAAAATTACTTAGACACTATTAGGCCCTTAAATACCATACTAAAATAATATAATCACCATATTTAAGTTCGGGGTATTTCAATCTACCCCCCTTAAAGAACTTTGCCCTCAAAGTTGGTGAATCTAATATGTTAGTTGTATAAATACTCTATGCTAAGGTTAAGGCCTCTACATATAACTTGTCAAACTCCAAATGTCTGACACGACGCATACTATGCATCCAAACAGCATGTCACTGCATGCATAGCAATCAAAAATATCCGTTTTTACTTCTCTCCAAGGGGGTCCATCCGCAGACAATTAGGTACAATCCTCCCCCAATGGCGAGTGATCCCTCAGGTACCGGTCACGTTTGAACACTTACGCTTTCTGGTTCACAACCGTCCTGACTTGAGCACTTACGCTTTCTGGCTCTACGGTCCTTTGGTTCTGATCAAATTCATTTGCACATATAGAGATCCTCAGGCACTTACTCATACTTACTTACTCATACTTTACTCATACATACTCATACTTACTCAGGACTACGCCGCCCCAGTGCCTTTCGAAAAATACAAAACACACACTTTCACCGCACGAACGGTGTAGTGGTTTCAAACTACTCTACACTTCCACAGACTCAAAACTAGCTTCACCTCCTATGGTTTCGACCGGAAGATACCCGTGCCTAGGCATGGAAGATCCACTAGCGCCCGTGGAAGCGGTTTCAAAACCGATCCTCATTCTCAAGTTTGAAGAAAACATTGTACCAAATTAGTTTTGGAAATTAATTTTGAAAACTTGCATATATCTCCCAAATTCCATTTATGATGATTATACCTTATCTAGTGTTATTACTGTGACCACCTAAGGAGCTTCCCAGGTCCTACACCCCAATGTGATCAGCATTGGTGTTAATTAATTATCCTTCACCCCAATTTGTGTTCGGCTTCCTTGATCGCTAGCAAATCAAGTTCCACTTCCCACCTCAATACAAACAGACAGCTCGTCAACATCACTTCGTTTTCTATCTTTTTATCTTGCTACTCATAATCATACACATACATTTTCCAATTCATATGATTCACTTACTTACTTACTAATCATCTCATCAACTATTACTACATCATCTCCAACTACTATACTCAAGAAATTCATGGGTGTATTATCCCATTAATTTGCTATACCAAATTTATACTCATAAAATACATCGCTGTATACCGATTTATACTCATTACATACATCGGTTCCAAACCAATTTATACTCCTCAAGTCTCCCATACATACTCATTCCTCATACTATTACCAATCGGGGTTCTCATTCCCCTAGAGTTTCTCTACTCCTTTTCCTATACTTGCTTCTCAAATTACCACAATTACCACGATGAGTGAATACAAATGTTTATGTTACATAAGTATCAACCATCAAAACGAATTTCTCTTGCGCTATGCGCATTGTAGTTTACACACCTATCACGTAAAACATACATTTCGCGGTTTTCACTCTACCCCCCTTAAAAGGGATTACGCCCACATAATCTACCATGTGTCAACATTGGACATTGGTCGAAGGCATTCAATCATCATGGAGTGGTTTTTCCATCGGTCTATTATACAATGTTCCTTGATCAACGGGTCTTAACCGTACTATCGGTTAGTCCCTGCATCAAGAATTTTCATCGGAGTTATTTAACTCTTAACCGGGTTCGGTTCTAGGTGTATTTCACTTAGAATTCTGGGCCACTAGCTTCTGCTGCTGCGCGCGACCCTGATAACTTGGGTTATTCGCCCTTCTTGTTATCTTATCTAATGTGCTTACCACCTTTTATCCCTCTTATTGTGGGAAAGGTTTATTGACCAAGTGTGGTGTTCTCTTACCGTGCTCGAATTCGATGAGTTTTAATTCATAACCAGCTCTCTGGCAATCTATATACATATTATTGTGTTTGTAGTGATCATTCACTTGGTTTCTCCGACTTATTGTCGGTGAGGTGAAGTCACTACTTAGTTTGTAGTGCTTCCTCTACTATTAGTAGCTTCTGAATTATACTAGTTTCTCTGGTTCATTACAAGTGTTCTTTACTTGTATGACCTTGCATTTTCAATGCGTCGGTCCTTGTGACTTTCTTAAGTCTCCTTTCACCTTTATTCCAGTGGAATTCACATCTTGTGATCGTTGGTGTGTTCACACTCTCCGTGTTTCTTTGGCCTTAGGCCGCACAGTTTGTTTCTAAGCCTTTGCTTAACTGGTTTATGCCATGTTTTACTGGTGAAAGGAAGGATTTACCACCACGATTTACATTTCCTCATATTCCTAGCTATTCCACTCGATCATTAACTGCACAAGTGCAATACCAAAACACTCAGTCCTACAGAGTGCAGAGGTGTAAACTCTTGGCAGTAACTCTTTTATGAGATAGCAATAGGACTGATCGTTACTCTTTCAAGTGGTGCTTCATCATTTGGTGCAGACTTCTAGCTTGTTGCCTGGTCTTTCTACCATCTCGTATTCACAACCCCATAGTATTGGGTCATTATTCGCATACGTTGGTCACCTATTGCGCACCATGTTCTTACTGTTTCCACAGTATTGGTTTACATGGCCTCCGCTATTGCTAGCTTCAGCTCATGCATTTCTATCATTTATACAATGTTTCCCCATGTATTTGGCGAATACTGAATATGGTATTCCTTTATTTTTTTGAGTTTCCTGAGCATCATTGGTTTAATAACCGTTTACTCCTTGGTTGTCAACAATTGCTGTTGAAGCTTATTTCACATTGCTTGGCCATAGTTGTATGCTCAAGCTTGACTACATTAATAGTTCTGAAAGGGATATATTTCCTGACCGTTACTGATGGTATCCCCTTCTTGGGATCCATGTGTTCACCGCTCTTGCGGTCTCACATTATGAGGGGTGTCCTCATTCATCGGTTGTTACTCTTTTATTGGTGTCGTCCTTGACAACCTTCCATATGATTCACAATGGTTTTGCAACCGTTGGGTTGTGTGTGGTAATAGTTTCATGGCCTACTAGCCATATTGCCTAGAGCTATGCTCATCATAGGTTATTCCCAAGTGATTACTTCTCCATAAGACATTGCTGGGTTTGGAGGTGATACTGGGCTCCATGACACGATTGTCACATCACGCTTCCGTCTGTTGGAGACCCTTTTTGTAGCTTGGTATTGATCGATACTATTCATTGATTTGGGGTATCCCCTGTCAAGTGGGATCCCTTCGGTGTTCGTTCCAATTGTGGTGTTCTTACCACGACATTTCATTCAACTGTGTTGACTTGATACCCTTTATGGATTGCTCCTGGGTGGTATTGATTATGCTATCACCTTTGGCTGATATTTATAAGTATGTTCAGTCTGTTATCCTACCTTGCGGTTCAGGATTTGAGTTATCCCGTTAAGGGTTTAACGTCTCCCGTTCTTAGGGTAGACCATTGGTATTTTTCCTCGTGTTATAACGGATTTGATATCCCTTCCGGTGACGAATGGTATTTCTGGTACCATACACATCACCCTGTGTGTTTGTGGTAGTTGTTCTGGGAATTCTATCCCGTTCATTGAACACTGATGTGTTAATGTTAGGCATTTGCCTTACTGTGCTTAGACTGGGTATTCTGTCCAGTTATCATGCTTTATTTAGATATCTTCGAGACATATCCAATGTCTTATCCCGTTGTTAGTGCTTCTTGCACTTTCAACTCTTAATGGTTCACCTGAAGTGAGTTTCTGACTCCTTAGCTTATAGCTTATCCGAGTTTCCTTTGTTCGGTTGAGGTAACCAGCTGTTCTGTTTTAAATTTACTTATGGTCCGTCGAACAGAGTTGACTACTTCCCGTGTTTCGTACACTACATGTATACATACGTGGGGTACCGTCTTGGCACGTTACCACTTACCTAACTATCTGTCAGGCCCGCAAGCTACTCCTTTGGAGTGCGGTCGTCCCATCCCCTATTTGGGTACACTCGTAGTGTTCGTCACACGCCTAGGTGAAGTATCTATTGTCAACTCCCCTTGTATCACTCTATGATACTCACCGTATTTTCTTTAGTTTGGTTTTTAAAAATCCAAGTTTTAAAAGAAGAGTTTGTGGTTTGAAATAACAGTTCGGTGTGAAAAGAATTTCTTTATGGCATTGCCATGTCTGAAGTCTTGACCAAGTCCAGCTTCTTGCTGGCCGGTATGCCCTTAATACCATGGCCGGGCCGTTAGGCCTTTCCGAAGTTTCATAATTTAATCCTTAGGACTGGTAATCCTATATTTTCTCCATTCGTCATAGCGGTACTTTAGCAAGTATTTGCGGGTTGTTTAAAAGTCTTCCAACCGTCTTGTAGTTGCTGCACTTGCCCTAGGCAAGTGCACGGGTAGGTTGTTTTTCGGTTATCGTATACCGGTTACGGTATCGTTTTCATTCATATTTGGTGGTCTTATTAGATCTTCTTTTGATCTTGGTGATCGTTCTCTTGAGTCGTTTCTCAGAGTACTTGACATGGTCGTCGTCCATCCGGGTGCCTCACACCTTCACTGTGGTTAATGAGACTTGACTTATCCTTAGGAACCACGTTGTAGTCCTATGGGTATATGCTTTATGATTACTTCCATTGTCACCTGAACTATGTCGTTCGGTTATTGCAGCCTCTTGGCGTACAGGTTTGGTGTTAATCCAACCTCGACTAATTCCTTAGTCGGTTTGCATACCGTTGTTGGTATTTCGAACATTACAGTCCGTAGACTTTCTTGACTCGGGCTTGCTACTCTATCTTCCTTGCTTCATTGCGCGATTGTGCTTCTCTTTTTGCTGGCTACTCATGGTTCTCGCGACTGCGAAGCATGTCGCCCCACGGTGCCATAAATTCCACTATCCTTTATTTAGGATCTTCAATCCTCCGCCATTACGTGCGGTCATCATCATCCAACGGGAACCGTCTTCGGGACTTCCAGTTCTTGGACTCTACCGCATGACAGGTTCTTTTTCTAATAAGGTTTACTTGCAACTGCCAGATCGGGTTTTACCCGAGTGTGAGAGGTCTTTCCATCTCTCTGGCGTTATTTTCCATCTTAATACCGTGGGTTGCGGAGGGCGGGGTATGGTTGTTGTAGGTTTCTGGTTCACGCGGAAGTTCCTAACTAGCGTACCTCACACGCTAACACTCAACCCTTAGACCTAAGTCTCTAATTCCTAACTCGGTATTTTCCTAAACTCGGTATTTCATCCATCAGAGCGATACTTCGCTCTGCTACCACTTTTTGTAACACCCTACCGCTAATACCGTCATTACTGTACAAATACTTACCTTCGCAGCGGATACTACATGCATAACGGCGGGTGTACAATGCCGTTAGTCACCCACGTGACTAACAAGACGAGGTACAATACTACATACTATCGGTCAGATGAATATGAACATACCGAGTACTCTACATAATAAAATACTTCCCATTGCTTACTCATCCATAATTCAATTACAACTTCAATTCATTACTATACCGAGTATACTACAATCCTTACATTACCGATATAGTTGGGACTTCCAAATTCGCATTACAATACAAGTACAATTCCCTACTATACAACTACCCATGCTTATGTAGCAGTCCCCGTCCTACTCTCTCGAACGGTGGTCAGCTCCGGGTACCTGCATACTAAAAACGGTCCCCTAGGGGGTCAGCTTACGCTGCATATGAAATTCGCATATACCGCGTGCTAACCGCGGTACGCCGACTACTTTGGGTCGGATATACATGGAGTTCATTTTACATGCATACATACATACTCATGCTACAACAATACAATCACAATACCTACATACACATACAAGGTTCAATACTTACTAAGGAAGACAATTCGATGGTCAACCGTTCATACTAGTTATTATTCATTACTATTTTCGTTGCGTTACTCACTACTCTGTTCATACTGTGTTCGATATTCTCTACTCTACTCATACTCAATCCTTACTCTTGTATACTCATCACTCCATGTTCAATACCTTACTCGTACACGATCCTTACTCTGTACTCGTTACTAAACTTGTGCATACTCACTGCTCAATACTACATACTTACTCATATGTACTCAATACTCAAACTCACTCATACATACTCAGTACACGGTACTCATTACATCGTACTCTACTCACTTCTTACTCAGTACTCATTACTGTACTCATACATGCGCAATACTCAATACTCATTACTTTGGCCTCTGGGCGGAGTCATACACAAGACTCGCCACCGGACCTACAATACGAGGGCTATACGCTTAGCTCCTCAAATACTCAATTGTCTGTTTTTACCGGACTACTCAAATTCCCAACACTCTTCACTCAGAGTTTATTACATTCTCATGGATTAGTCTAGAAGTATCTCTCTTGATAACCTCCACTAGCTTAGGGAATTTCCACCGTCTAGTATCCTCAGATTTAGGGTTTCCCCAACGTATCGAATACTCTCACGTTCGGGACATACTTACATCAGTCGGGTCCTCTCATAATGGGTCGACTAATTGCTAAGGGGTTTGGAGATCCCTCATCATTCTTTGCTACTCTCATGGTTCATGTCTTGTACCAGGATTAATTCCTCTATTAGAGGTTACTATATACTTTCACTACTTATCAATTGTGGATTATTCATTTCGGTTCTCCTACCGTTATCGAGAGGTTATTGCTCCCGTACACTCCCTCACATTCTAGTGAGTTCATTGGGTTGCGTTATCGTTTACTGATTCGATAGTTTAGTGCGTTGCTACGTTTCCATTAGTTCACAACGTGACTCTTACTATGAGCCACTACAAAACAAGACTCATCTACGAGTCGTACTACGCACTAGATGAAGCCGCACAATCAATCAAGAAGGGTTAGCTCACACAACATACATCAAGACATACAATGAAGGCAAACATAACCCATTTTCATGCTTTAGTCTTGATTAGCCGGCATACAGCATACAAATCAACGTAACTCGGTTAGCATACGGGGCATGAGAGAAAATCATACCTTTCACCGGAGTTAGCTTTACCATGTGTTCCCTCGTTCCTTGGTTCACACTTGTTCCACTGATAATGTTTCCAACATTGTTATTAATACTTTGCTTATACGATATACAAATAATTACTACTCCCTTACTTACCCCGTTATCCCGGTATGCTTAATGTTCTTATACTTACAGCTTTCTTAACTTGTTTCCTTACTCACATGAGCATTTCCTCATCCTTCCTTTCCATTCATGATGTATTACTACATTTACATATACATATGTGTATATGCATATATATATATACATATGATAACTATAATCATATATATATATATATATATATATATATATATATATATATTTTTTTTGACTTGACCGACCTTACCCAGGGTCGGTCCCAAGGTCGGTCGAAGTCAGTAGGGTAATACGGTGGAACATTTCAGGGCCGACCGACCTTGCAAGTCCGGTCCTAAGGTCGGTCCATTCCAGTGAGTTACCTAACGGAAAATTTTAGCCTGACCGACCTTGCAAGTCCGGTCGCAAGGTCGGCCCATTCCAGTAGCTTTACAAGACGGAAAAGTTTTGAGTCGACCGACCTTGCAAGTCCGGTCGCAAGGTCGGTCCATTCCAGTAGGTTGCATTACGGGAAATTCTTCTGGCCGACCGACCTTGCATGTCCGGTCCCAAGGTCGGTCCATTCCAGAAGGGTTCCGTCCTTTGCAAATCTGGGCTCGACCGACCTTGCAAGTTCGGTCCCAAGGTCGGTCCGGCCCAGTATTTCAGTTTTCATTTTTGTTTTCAGTCCTCTCCTTTACCCATTACTTCCTCATTGTTCCTACACTTAATCCCACATATTTTAACACTACTTAGACCCTCAAAATTGCCTTGGTTCATCCCCCAAATACCTTACTCATTTCTAAATCCATATACACAATTTTTCCTCACCCCCTTCAACACTTGTAACAGTTTTTTGTTACACTTATGCTACAGATTTTATAACTTAATCCTCACATCCAATACTTCTTGTAACACCCCATCCAACATTAACACACTTACAATAAACTGCAGCGGAAAAACAAACCTCATCACATTACTTGACTCGTTGGTGTTACACGCTGTTAGCCACCCACGTGGCTAACAAGGCTAATCCATATACATTGTACCGGTCTGATGGGCTAAATTCCCGAGCGACTACACATTACTATCCCTTTTCATTAACAACAACAACAACAACATACACCTTTCAACTATACCGAGTATTTATAAACTGATGCCGATAACAATTTTGGTCTTACTACACCTACTGTATATATACACTTAAATGATTACTCATGTACAATGTCTACCCCTTCCTACTCTCGAACGGCTTCCAGCTCTCTGTACCTGAAATAGGAAAAGAAGAGAAAGGGTGGCCCCCAAGGGGCTCAGCACCTTTGCTGGTATGGTAATCCCGCAGCCCACATGCTACCGGGCCACGCACAACTAATTATCGTCTTAGCATGCGATTGATTATATTTAAATCGTGCATGCAACTGTAAACACACAACACATAACATTTCGCCTCAACGGGCTCAACAAACGGATAATATATCCTTACTTAATAAGTCACTCATGGTATTCATTATCCCTAGAGTGTTCCTCCTCTAATGGAGCTACTTCCTTAATAGACGACACTTACCCTTAAATCGGGTTATCCTTAAACGCCTCCTTTCTCAAACTGGGATTCATATCCATGATCCACACACTTCATATCTCACAATATATATCATTCCTCACATACAAAACTTAACAACACTTTCACGTATCGACGTGCACATGATAACATCGCAATAGGAATTGCTTACAATAACATCATATAACATAACGGGAACGGTCCTCTTAGGAACCGACCCAAACATAGTTAAATCACTGGTGAGCCTAGAGAATGATGTCACCCTCATGGTAAGCTCGTTATACAATAACAACAACACTCATTACCGTCCTAATAGTCGGACGAGTAACTTAAGTTAAGATGGTTCGGGTTTGGAGGCCCGAACACACCACACAAACACATGTTCCCCCTAAACCGATCATAAGTCAGAATAGCTAAGCTTTGGAGTGAGCTATGGGAGATCATAACCCGTGAGGGAAACAACCATAACAAAGAGAAGGGTAAGGCTAAGAAGGATACCCTCTCCCAAACAACGCGAGACCGGCCAAACCGGATTCCTCACTACTGTTAGTACATACTTACTTTTAGATATTAGTTAGAACCCCACTATGGAGCCTATCACATGACAACACATACAGTATTACAACTGGGTTAAACATACAAGGGAGATCCCGACATTCACGTACACATATCACACAATTAACACACGCATAGCCGTGGTTAGTACGTCCCATGGTTCGGGTCGTTTACTCCGAATACCGAACTCTCATGTGATCCTAGACTCAGTCAACTAAGGTTAACACTTCCGAGGTTACATGGTATCGGAGTTGTACACGCCACATAAATGAATTACTGTAAACTCATTACATGTTTAATCTTACAACGTGGCAAACATACAGAAAAACACATTGGCATACAAGCCGGTGTAATCCGGTAGGACACAGGTTGCAAGAAAACCATACCTGTCACCGGAGTCCACTTTACCACGTCCATTTATGTTCCTCGAGCAATTCTCGAACAACTGACAACATTACATGTACTTTTATTAACATTGGGGTAACATGTTTGTTTAAAGTCTAATGCTTATAACTTTTCCCCGTTAACTTGGTTAAATAACTTTACATTTTTTTACATGTTTCACTCTTTCATTTTACTTCAACTTTTCACCCACCAAATTGTGACTATAACTCACCTGACATGTCCTACACAACCTTATAACATCTTTATCCATCAATCCCCATCATTAGACATCTTTTAATAACCTAAAACCATGTTTTTATAGTGGTCCGGGACTTGGTCCTCTTCTTAGGTCCCGGACCATATGCTAACTCAAGTCTCGGCCTTTTAAAATGGGTGGTCCGGGACCTTATACAAGGCCTAAGTCCCGGACCACATCCTTATGTGACTCTCGGCCCATTTTACACCCCTGGTCCGGGACTTGAACCATGACCTAGGTCCAGGACCTAAGCTACAGACTCGGTAAAATTGCATTTTTCAAACCTTGTTGCATTATTTCTCCACCTCCATCAATTGTATAAACTTACCTAATGTTCCTAGGTATATTCCAATGTCCAAATATCATCTTTATAACCATAAACAAACACATTTTTTGGTCCGACCGACCTTACCGACCGACCTTGCACAAGGTCGGTCCATTCCAGAACACTTTACCGTCAAAATTTTCTACTCCGACCGACCTTGTAAGTTCGGTCGCATGTTCGGTCGATTCCAGTAACTTAATCCGTACAGAAAATACAAGCCCGACCGACCTTGCAAGTCCAGTCCCTAAGGTCGGTCCATTCCAGAAACTAATTCTCGCAGGGTAAACTGGGCTCGACCGAACTTGCAAGTTCGGTCTGCCCAGACCCTTGTTTTCCTTTTCTCATTCAACTCCAAACTTCACCCCATATATCCTAGTACACCCTAACCTCATTTGGGCACTTCAAACCACCTTTAGCCATGTACCAAACTCTTTAAATCACACACCAAAACCATTTTATCATTCACAAATTCCTTACAAAATTCTTAGCACTTGGAATGTTTCCTCCTTAAGATTCCTAAGTGGTATTTCACCAATAATGACCACTATACCAAGGTGTTTCCTCTACACCTTAACATCATCTCTCAAACTTCTTTTCTTACTAACTAAATCTCCTTTTTCACATCTTACCTAAACATCACTTCTTCCTTGGATATCAACATTACCTAAACCTTAAACAACTTCCTAGGTCACCAAAACTTACTTAAAACACTTAGAACTTCTTACACATTTCCCAAATTTGGCCATAGCTTCTCTTGTATATACTCACATCCAAACACTTAGGTTTTTACCTTATTTCATTCAAGAACACCTAAAATCCATCAAACACATTTTTATACACAAACTTCACACATTTAGCACTACATCACAATATAGTGCATAACTTAAATTGCTTGGCACTTAGGCCCTTAAATAACATGGCTCTTAGGCCCTTAAGTTGCTTAAACCATAACACTGAATTTCCACAATATATAAGCCTTTGACCTGCAATTACACACACCAAGACATATGTTCTTTTACTAGTCTCCTTGAGAACACTTTACTAAGTCATTCACCATTTGCTCTTTAGGTAGTTTTAGCAAGCATTATAAGCTCATTTCTCCTAAGGCATTAAACCACATTGAGATAGCATATTTACCTCTTTTCCTTACAAACTTCTTTCTTGTTTCCTTGTTTTAAAATCGGCTAAGCTTAGTTGCTTGTCAACTTCTAAACATTACACAAACAATGTGATGAGTATTCAAGCTCCAAGCTTAATCTCATTGTAAACCCTAGGTTTTACACTGTTCAAAGAGCATTAAGGTAGTTGTTTTACCTTGGTCTTTGAAGGGAATTGGAATATCTACCAAGAGAGGACTCCACCAAGTCCTTGAAAGATTCAAATGGAGCTAGAACAAAGCAACACAATGAGCACCATTAATGGTGATTTTCGGTCAAGGTAAAAACATGAAGGAAACTTCATTTTTCTTTGAGTTTCCTTACCTTGAAGCAAAGGAGAGTAATAATATGTAGAAACACAAGCTCAAGCTCCTCCCATGGTGATTCCTCTTGGCACCGAAATGGAGCTCTTGGAATTTTGAAAGGATATAGAATTGAGAGCTTGATGAGACAAAGAGAATGGTGGTGTTTGTTTTTGATTTGGTTAAGTGAGCTAGGAAATATTGGCAATGGAAGATGGCATTTGGTGCTGTTGCTGTAGCATCACCATGAGAACAGAAAGAAGAGAGGTGGAAGAGAGCTTAGAAGCCGTGTGAAATGAAGGAGGAAGGGAGAAATGAGATTGGTTTTGCTTTTTGAAGATATTTATAACTTAAAGCAAATAGTAACCTATGAGTCATCTTTATTCACTTAACAAGTTAACATGTTTGGTGACTCATTACTACAAAAACCGGCCCCCTTTATAACACTAAGGGTATTATAGTCTTTGTTGATCAATTTAATTACTTATAACAACATATGTTACAAACTAGCTTATAAAATCACTATTCACAAAAACAAGGCACATAGAAGTGAAATGTTTGATTTCCCATTGATATAGACTTCCAAATGTGATACTATATAGTACACATGTTAATTAAAGAGTAATGATGGACATTTAGCCATTCAAAACTCATTTACAAAACAATTTTTCAAAAACGTGCTTTAAGACTCCTTAAAGCACTTTTTGTGTTTTAACTTGTTTTCAAGCTTGGTTTTCTTTATTAATTGATTTAATATGTTCATTAAAATATAAATAAGGTATAGGTATGACCATTAGGTCTTATACACATTTATCCCAAGCTTAGAGCACATTTTAGCCCATATTGACCTTAAGGTATTTATTTATGTTTTGTTTGGTTTCATTGTCTACCAAGGTTTCCTAAGGACTTAATTAGCCTTATAAAATCATAATTAAATGTTATTAAGTCTTGGTAGGCTCTTTGGGTCCTAACCAGGTTCGCTCATAGCTTAGAGCATGTTTTTGCTCAAACCGTATCTTGGTGCTTTATTGCATTTACTATGGTTTAAATTGTTCACTGATGTTTCTAAGGCACTTTTTAGCCTTTACATACCATAGTTTAAATGTTTATCAACATATCAAGGTTTGGGGTATTTCACTTCTACTACCAATACCTTTACTAGCATCCCAAATACAATTCCAAGCCATTACCATGTCTATACCCAAGTCCAACATCCATTTCACTACATCTTGCACTCTAATTTTTTTTTCTAGCTTCTCCAATACATTTTTATCACTTCTTGCTACAGATTTTTATATAATTTATCCTCATCCTCTAATTACCAATCCATGGTCATTAACCATCTCTACTAACCCCAAGACATACCTTGGTTCTCCCATTCACCAAGTCATTCTTTAATGCACAATTCCTACCAAAATTTTGCCATAGCTCACCTATAATTCTTAATTATCCACACATACTCATCATCACCAAAATCAATCCTATTCTAGCCACACCCATACAAGGGTCCTACCAGCAATACAAAGCAATCTTAATACGTCTTTACTTCCTCAAAACACAATATCAATACACTTACACAATTCTTTGGCTCTAAGGCCTACAATCCACATACTTGTTCACAATACCCATACTTTCACAACTACAATCCCAATACATTATTTCGGTTTCTTTAAATTGGTTTACCCATTCCCGTTATTCTAATGCATTAAAATTTAGTATCAAGGAAGAGCTCTTACCTTGAGCTTTTGATTCCTTCATTTCATTTCCATTTCTCCTCTTCCTCTCTTTCTTGTCCAAACCGGTTTTGTGGGGAATGGAGTTGCCAAACTCCATTCCCATCACCCAATGAACACAAAAAAAATTGCAATTAAGTACTAACCCTTAGTTTCATACTAATCCATTTAAGTTTTCAAAACAAAATTTCTAGGGTTTACCTTTTGAAGCCTTTAAGAGGGGTTTTAACCCTTGATTCAAGGAGAAGAATCCACCACCATTGCAAGGTGAATTTGATGCTCAAAAGAGGGAAAGAAAACAAGGCATTACATAGGGCCAAAATCGGCTATCAAGGAAGGTGAAGAAAACTCGAATCTTTTATGGAGATTTTTACCTTAAAGAGAGAGGATACTCCAAGCTTCCCATTGATGCTATTTTCTTCACAAATGGGGTATACCCACAAAAATGAACTTCCTCATTTTTGGATTTTGAAAAGAGAGAAGTGTAGAGGATGATGAGGAGATCACAAATATGTGATTATTTTTGAGATTGGAGTTTTAATGGAGCTTGGGCAAGCTTGGGAAGATGGAGGAGCCATGGAAGCTTTGTGGAGCTCCAAAAATCGCCCCCCAACCAGAGAGAGAGGGAGCAGATCGGTGGGAGGAGGGATGGAGAGAAAGAGAAAAGAAAAGAGAGAAATGAGGGGAGAGAGAAGGCTAAAGTGCTTTTATACTTTTTTTTCTTTTGCTTTTTGACTCATTATTTATTTACCTAGTGTGTGTGTGTGTGTGTGAGAGGAGGTTATTTATCTGTTAAAACCGGCCCCCTTACAGCACTACTAGTTGGAGCGTTTTTCGACTTTTACATAAACGCTCGTTAATTTACCCGGTTTTGGTATTGTTCACTAACCGGGCACGTTTTCCGGAATTTTCTCGTTTCTTTATTTTTATTGGCTATTAAGCTTCCATTGATGCTTAATTATTGTTATTTAATGATTTATAATTTTTAGGGGTTCGTTTGACCACTTAAAATCGCATTTTCGGGTTTTCTTGAAAAACGTGCGCTAATACTCTATTAGCGGTTTAATACCTTATTTGGATCCGTTTCCTCCGGGATCATTCCCGTATACTAATTAGGCATGAATAAGCCTTAGGAATCCTTACAATACTATAACCGAGGTCTCGTACCTCCTATGGTTATTTAACGCTCATTCTAGCGTTTTTCGCTTTCTAAGCATTTTTTCTCATTTCTTTGGATTTATTTCCTTTACCAAAATTACTTAGGCTCTATTATGCCCTTAAATACCATACTAAAATAATCTAATCACCATATTTAAGTTCGGGGTATTTCAATACATGAATAGTAACTACGTATATGTGAGTAGTCAAATACGAGACGTATACGTGAATAGTAAAATACGTATACGTGAATAGTGAAATAAAGTGAGTAGTAAAATACGAGGCCGTATAAATAAATAGTGGAATACGAGACCGTATAAATGAATAGTGAAATACGGATGAATAGTGAAAAATACTAAAACCTAATACAATGTCCGTATAAGTCTAAAGTTGCTAACTGTGCAACTAAATAACTGCTAATGACGTTAGTATGTTAATGAATTAGAGTTAAGCTTGAAAACGCTCCTAAATGAACGAACCCGTTTAACGATATACTATTACCCCGGGTTAACCTAGGAAGAAGTTTAAGTTGAAAAGAGAACCAAATTAGTTCTAAGACACAGGATACTAATACTAGTTCTGGTTACAGATCTAGATAAGTCAGAGGCGTTCGGCGGATTAGGCGAACGAGGGATTAAGAGCTAGCCAGTCTCCGGTGTACAATATGGGATTCTTGTAGCTTGTTTGCTAACAAGGTCTACCTCGGTTTGTGTGCTATGTATTATTGTGATACGACCAAGCAAGATTAAGCATGAAACTGATTTATTGTATTGTTATTGTGTGTCCATTTCTCACTAACACGAATTGATTCAAAGCTTGTTCATTAACTATGTTTAGTAAACAATTGTATAAGGTTATAAATACTCCCTGTTATTAGTTGGTTAATACCGACAGAGGTTTAACTAACAAATTGTCAATGAGACTTCAGCTAACTGGAACTTGGGAGAAGAGGAATCCGGAACTGACTCCGGTCATGCATGTTTAGGATAGGAGGTCGGTATTTGTATCAGATTTGTCTTCCGCCTAGGGTCTACAAACTGACCCGACCAGCTCGAGTGAACAGTTCGAGGTGGGAGGCAAATTCATGAGGCGCGGGAGGGTCAAGCCTACACCCCTCATAACTTAAGAATTAATGTTTATTAACCCAATGGAGCTAATAACTCATTGACCAGGGTTACCATGACGCGACAAAAATAAACATTTCAGTTAGAGAACAACCAGTTCTATTAAGAGAACGGTTGATACTTATAAGGTATGGTCAAACACGAGAACTAAACAATTCTCAGGCCTCTGGAGTTAGCAATATATCTTACTCATTAATGGGCGTCCATTACGACGTTTGATTTATTTGAGCTGTGAATGTTTCACATAAATGTGTTGTTTGTTATCGTACTTCTTATTATTACTTGTATGAATAAACAATTGCATGTATACGACAAAGTAGTCGTGTGTAACCCTGTTAGCTTGTGGGCTGCACGTTTTCTGTACCAGCCATGTGCTGAGCCCCTTAGGGCTTGTGATTTAAACTTTGTAAGTAGGTGCCAGACGAGGACTCAACCTGAGAGTGGGAGCGGGTAGAGTACTTCGGGTTGCTTTTACATTTGTTACACGAGTTGTGCATGTACACTCGTTTAGTATATTGATGAGATGTTGGTATGATGTATTAGGATATGAGATACTCGATATAAGTTGTGGTTTATGAATTGTAATATTTTAGATGCTCGAGTAATTATCTGGTTAGTCAGACCGTGACTTGTTAAGAGAATAGACCTAGTTAGTCACGTGGGTGACTAACAGCGGTAACACCAATTTAGTAGAACTTTTCCGCTGTGTTGTTAATGTACGAGATGGACTTAGGGTGACGATCATTGTATTTAGAGTTGGGGTGTTACAAAAAGTGGTATCAGAGCGTAGTTACGCTCTGATGACTGGAAAATACCGAGCTTAGGAATTACCGAGTTAGGAACTTTAGACTTTGGGATAAGGGTTGAGTGTGAGTGCGAGAGGTGCGTTAGTTAGGTTTCCCCGATGTGTATCAGATATCTATAATACCTGACCCGCCCTCCGCGCCCCTGGTTCTAAGATACCAGAAATGAACGCCAGAGAGATGACAAGCCTTCTCTTACTCGGGAAAACCCGATCTGGAAATTACTTAGCATTATGCAATACGAGAAGCACCTCGTTATGCACTAGTCTTTCAAGACTTGAAGGTCCTAATTGGAGCGCAACATTGAATCAGGCGCTACCAACGGAATCCTACCAATGAGAGAATAATAATTACCGGCAACATGGGTCGACATGCTACACAGTCGATAAAACCCCGCCATACCAGTAAGAAGGGAAGTACTACAAGTGCAATAAGAGGACAAGAGAAGTGACAGAAACACCGGACAACAGTCCAAGGGAGCAATAACAGTGGGATAATACCGCGCAAGAGCATAGGGACTACCTAAAAGTCAATTATGCAGTGGATAACTCCGAACCTACAAAAAGGGGTTGCAAAGACCTAACTACAATAGCTCAGACGACTACGAATGCATATGCAAGTCATACTCCAAGATAGACTACACGTAGTGCCTAAAGAGAGTCAATACTCGATAACCTCAACGAAGGTGTGGAAATGAGAGTGAGAACCATGGCGAAAGCAAAGGAAAAAGGGTCCCCTCAGAAAGAGGAATACCCTGATAAGTAATTATACAATCAAAAGCAGTCGGGAAGCAGCCCAGATAATCAAATGAACCAAAGCCAAAAAAGGGCAAAGAAGGAGTCCCATGGACTACCACCTACATGGAGTTTAGGAGAATGTACCATTGTTGATGCCGTACACAGTACCGATAGCCCATCTCGCATGGCGCACTTGCCTTGGCAAGTGCTGCCACAATGAAGCTGTACGGGAAGCCGTGAAGACCAAATGGTAAAAACCACAGATATAATACAAATTATCATCGGATTACAAATCCTTAAGACTGAAGAGCGAAACAATGGAAGGGCATGACGGCCTAACCATGACAACTAAATCAATACACCAGTCAGCAGGGAGCTGGACATGGTCAGGAGACTAAACGGCGTGAGCATCAGCAACAGACAACCGACATTACAGGTAAGAACATCAACCCAAAACCAAGCCTAACCTTGAATGGAAGAATAGTAAAGATTACTCAACAATGTGAGATGACCAGATGTAAGTAATAACCTACAAGGATGGTATTACGACATACAATGAAGATGGATGACATAAAAACTTTCAATAAAAATGGGACGAATTCCCAGAATAATACCATTAACAACACTCTTCATTGAAGATGTTGATAACCCCGGAAATAGAATCAGAGGAAATAAATTTAAGCAATGACCTACTTAGGATCAAAGACGTGCAAACATGAAAGAGAGAACCTCAAAAGGACTACACCATAGAGTTGGTATAGTTGAGCAAAAAAAGGACCCATAAACGATGGTTAGTATTGCTTGCCTAGCTCATTAACACCCAAGTATGATTAGTCATTAACGGGTGGCGTAGTCAACAAAAGTTGAACAAAGTATTGACATGGCAGCACATGATATCCAGGGTAAATATCCGACTTAGATACCTAAAGGCAGAGGCCTAATGAGAACTAATCCTTAATTGCTAAAAGGCGCAAGTCTATGAGAGCGAAGGTATTGTCATGGACACTGATTAACATCGGATTACCTAACCGAACTTCCACAGCAGGAAGCGAGATACAACAACTTATTGTTAAACCCAATAGTACATCCAATGATGTGACCTAACATTGACAGAGTTCAGAGAACAAGAGAATTACGTGGATAACCTTCAGATGAATAAGGATACAACAGTGAACTGAACACCGGCTATCACTTGAGACTAATCAAGCATTAAGGGCCTACGAGTCAAGGATGTTAAATATATCAGAGCTCAAGGCACAGGAAAGCATAAAAAGGCTTATCTAGGCCATGAATGAACTACAACTCGTACATACGAGTGGTTATGAAAACCAATACTAAATTGAGGAAGAATTGCCAGGAAAGTGCACTAATGAGAATGTTGAGATAGTGCTATTGATAGGGGTGGAGAATGAACCATTCCTTTTAGGGTGGGGATACCTCTCCTTGTTGTGAGGCCATGAGTGGGAATAAACCCCTCAAAAAGGGGCTTTCACTTCTTAGAAATTAAATACTCTCTATTGGAGAATGGGAACCGTAGAACTTGAAATTACCTTGGAACATTCCAGTTACACATAAATAATATGGAAGGCTGCAGAGACAGACCTCATATCCAACACCCAGGATTTAAGAATCAGCAATCGTCAGAGATAAACATTGTGAGTGCACAGTATGACACGTCATGGGACCAACGCTCAAAAGAGCTTGTGATTCAACGGATGACTTTTTTTTTAGTAACCGGTTAAATTACATGGTAAATAACATCATAAAGGATGAAAAAAATGTGAGAGAAATTAGCCTACTTACGAACCTGAGATTGAAACACAACACCTTCATATTAAGAGATAACCAATTTACAACACGATACGGTAACCACTGAACACCGAAATTAGAGAACTTCTAGTCTATTTATACCATGAAGTGGATTGAATATAAGAAAAGATGTTGAAGAAAAACAATTGAAGAATTGTGCCATCAATGGGCAGTATGAGAAAGCTAAAGCTACTTCGATAGCGGAGGCCATGAGAATAATACCTATCAGGTAGATTAAGTTATAGTGTGCATCAAAGCAACCACTATATATAAGCCGTCAAATATTGACATGAAAGCAATCAGATTTTTGAATTAAAACCCGATGTAAGTAAGGTGATGAAATGGGAGACAGACTGTGCAGTAACGCCAATAGTCTGGACCATGTGATGAAAGATTTCACAGGAAGCACACTGTCCATTCCGTAAGGGACTAGAAGTGCATTCCTAGTGGATCGACATGAGAAATGAGATAAGAAGCTCTAAGGAAAGAAACCTCAAATTAGTAAAGGATCAAGTTTGTACTAAATACAGAAGGTATAATGCAGTTATGAACGCAGTTGATGGATATTCCTTGATTAAGTTCAAGAAGAACGACATGTGCGTTATTATGGAATGATGAAAGAGGAGATCGACAATAGAATACTTCACAAATTAGCTATAACCAAGCGTGTGACGAACACTACTAGTATACTTAAACGAGATGTGGGACGACCGCACTCCAAAGGAGCTTGTGGACCCGATGGACTTATTTATAAGTTAGTCGGGTAAGTGGCAATGTATCAGTAAGGTACCCCATATATGTAAACGAGTAGTGTAAGGAACACGAGAAGTAGACGACTCTGTACGACAGTCAGAGATGCAAACTCACACCAGAACAACAAGTTACCGTGAACAATGGAGGAGGAAGAACTCAGTTAAACCAATGAGATCAAAAGAGTCAGAGAACTCATTCCAGGAGGAAATAATTAAGAGTTATGAAGTGCGAGAAGCACTGACTAGTAGGTACGAACAGTTTATATGTCTCAAGAATTTCGAGGAAAATGTGAAGAGCAATAAGCACTGAACAGCAGCTCCAGATAATACAGAAATCTCAGACTGAGGGTCAGCTAGTAGGAAACAATTCAGACGCTGAAAGGCGTAATAACAGCATGAACATCAGATCTCCAGAGAACTGGATAGACAAGCTATAATTCATTGAGACCGTGTATAAATAAAGATACCACGCGTCCATTTAAAGACCTTTATTCCTAAATTATAAGGATACAAAGGAGTTGTAAAACATATTGAAGATGATAGGAAGGGCAAACTAAGCCCCAAGGTTATCAGAGTCACGCAGCAGAAGCTTGTGGACCGTATCTTAAAAGGGTTTGATATACCTAACATAGGAGAAGAAGGAAGGATGTGTCACACATCTTCCAGTCGAATAAAATATACGACTTATCTACCAAATACTTTGAAGCCTTAGAGACTACACTGGAACACAGTTGTAAGATTTGTATGAACACCAATAAGAATCCTTGATACAGAGACTAAGCCATTACCATGGTGAAGACCCTCTGACCCAATCATAATGTGAGATAGACTACATGGAACCTAGAATGTTCCATGACATATAAACATCTTGAACCTATGTTCAAGGATGATATAATGTTGATTACGTGGGCGTAATCCATTTTAAGGGGGATAGAGCGTACAATCGCTTAGCCTATATTTCACGTATTCAGTACGTAAACTACAGTGTGCATAGCACAATACAATTAGTTGTGATGTTTGTTACGTATGTTATATAAACACATGTATTCATTCTTATGTGGTTGTGGTTATTACGCATACTTAAATGCGAATACCAGATGTATTAGAGGACGACCTCGTTAACTTCGGTGTGAGAATTCAGGAAAAGAGGAGTAGAAACTCCAGGGGAATTCAAATCCCTATGATATATATTGATATGAGACCAAATATGGTAATTTTATGAGGTATGAATCGGTATGAGACCGATGTAGAACCTAGTAGGAATTAAATTCTCTAAGAGATGTATTGATTTATGCTGAGAGGTGAATTAAGAATGACTGGTGGACTGAGTTCCATAATTTGGAGATGTATTGATTTATGATTATGACTATAAGGACTAAAAGATATAAAATGCTACATGAATAATTATTTGGTTGTTTGAAGTTGACATGGGAGGTAGAACTTGATCTTGGCCAGATCAAGGAAAACTGAACACAAATTGGGGTGAAAGGATAGTTCAACACCGATGCTGATCACATCAGGGTCGGATGATTCCTGAAACTCCCTACAAGTGGTCACAATTAACCACGTTAAGAGTAGATGCAGTAGCATAAAGTGGAATTGGAGTTGACATGTATTTTCTATATTACTCGCTCATGAACACAAGGACATGAAAACCTTTGTCTCCGGACCGGTTACTTGAGGAGTATACAACAAAGAATATACAAAGAGTATTTTGATTACTAAAACATGCAAAAGACATGTTGTGTGACAAGTGTGGTATATATATATATATATATATATACATGACAGACCTTATGAGTCAGAATGCCTATACAGATATTGAGTGATCTATATGATCTTTTAGTGTGAAGTTACCTGTGAGTTCTAAGAGATATAGATACAAAGGAACTTTGGGGACAAAGTTCTTTTAAGGGGGGTAAATTGAAATGCCCCAAACCTTAATATATTAATGAACTATCTAATTAGGATATACTAAGGCTAGAACGTGCCTTAGAAACATTAGAAGAAGTGTTAAACAACAATTTACACCAAAACATGCTTTAGGAAGAAATAGAGCAAAAAGTGTTTTAAAGAGTATACATAAATTAGGGAAATACCAATAAGTTCCCAAGAGATTTTAAACGTGAAATACCTCTAAGATTAGTAATACGAATTAAGCGGAATTAGCGTTTAAACCGAAAACGCACCTTAGAGGACAAAAATGTGCTTTAAGGAAAAATGTGCTTTAAGCATGTATACATGGAACAAAAAGGCTAATGAGCCTAAATACCAATAAGGAACAAGGGAAAAACAATAAAATGGTCATAGGAACCATTGCGTATACACACAAATTAAGTATACAATGTAACACCCCATCTCGATCCAATCGTGGTTATCACAAACTTATCACCATATATACAAACTCTACAGTGGATTCAAATACATTCCAGGACCTTGCCACGGTCTGACTACAGAATATATTGAACATTAGTACATACCAATCTTAACCAAATACATATCCTTCTTACAATCCCCTCACATCCTATACATCTTACTAACTCAAAATGCCATACGAGTGTACATGCCCAACTCGTAGGCCACACTTAACCCGTAACGCTCGTACCCCATCTTACTCTCGTGACGGCCGCCTCTTGACGTTCACCTGTGTAGTAAAAACATCCCCCAAAGGGGGGTCAGCACGAATGCTGGTACGATCCTCTCATGGCCCCCAAGCTAACGTGGCTACGATGACTAATTGTCGATAGCATGGAGGTTGATTAGATGCACAACATAATCGAAGGTGCAATAAACAACAAACCAATTATGAACAATCAAAGTTCAAACACAATGAACGACTTAAATGCGTTCCCTTAATTAGTGAGTCAATTATTTCACTTCTTAAGTTATGTTTCCTCTTAATCTTAGTCCATCCTTATCTTACCTCAATCTTAGTCTTATCTTAGTCTTAAAAAACAACCATCCTTTAAAAAGGAATGGAAGTAACTTATCTCAGTCTTATAATACAAACCATCCTTTAAAAAGGAATGGTTGCAACTTATCTCAACCTTATCTTATATATGCCAACCGTTCTCTCATTGGGAACTGGATAACCCTTAGTTCGTTGTTTATTTTCGTAGGGCTTGGTTAACCCTAGCCAGCAGTAGGACACTTACTGGCAATAAACAACATTCTTAAATTGTTGGGGATGTAGGCTAGATCCCCCCACACCATCTTAGTATGCCTCCCTCCTAAAACAAGTAGTCCGAGGAGGTCAAGTCTATATGTCGACTCTAGGCGACGAGTCTGAAGACAAGTCATATTTGGAAGTCGGTATCTAATAAGGATACCGACCTCCCCCAATACACATGTGCCGGTACCATTCCGGATTCCTTACTCCCCCCAAAGTTAAAGTTAGTAGTAGTCTCAATGCGACGTTTGTTTGTTTAACCTCTTTCGGTTATTAACAAACTAATATTAGGGAGTGTTCCTTAGTCTCACACAATTCCTTACTAAACGTTAGTTAGTAGGTTCTGACGGTAAGTTGTGTTAGTTTCCAAACATCACACAACAATACAATAAACACAATGTTCCGGTTGCATGCTTTATCTTGTTTAGTGAGCACACAAGCCGAGGGACACCTCATTAGCAAGCAGGTCACAAGAAGAATTGTACCGTTCACCGTTGGTCGTTCGGTTGCTTACTCTCTTCCGGAGTCCAAATACTCAAGCCCTAAAACATTCATTCAGTTTTAGGTTGTTAATCACTTAATTTGATTCAACTTAATTAACTTACTTAACCCATAATGATTCCCCACCTAACACCTCTTAAGTTTTACAACTTATTCTTACAACCTAACCTTAAACTTTTAAGTTTATACTTAACTTAATCTCCTAGGTCTTTATACCTCTAATCATCAATGCCCTCTTAATGGGGTACCATTTATACCTCTAAACTTTCTTAGGGTTTCTTTCTTCTTTTTTTTTTTACAACTTAAGGGTCGACCGACCCTACCGACCGACCTTACCCAAGGTCGGTCCATTCCAGAACTTATTGCCGTTTGAAAATTTTACCCCGACCGACCTTGCAAGTCCGGTCCCCAAGGTCGGTCCATTCCCGAGAGTTTTCCTGTTGAAAATTTAAGCCCGACCGAACTTGTCAAGGTCGGTCCCAAGTTCGGTCGGTTCCAGAGACCAATCCCCGTACAAAATTTTAGACATGACCGACCTTGTAAGTCCGGTCCCCAAGGTCGGTCCATTCCAGAGACTCTTTCCGGTAGTGTAAACTGGGCTCGACCGACCTTGCAGGTCCGGTCCCCAAGGTCGGTCTGCTCCAGACCTTTGTTTTTAGATTCCCATTTGACTCCAAACTTCTCCACAAGTTCCCCCATGTGTCCTAATACCATTTAGGCACTTAAACTCACCTTTAAAAATCCACTAAAACCTCCTTAGCTACTTTCTCAATTCTTACTAGGAATTTGTAACACTTGTTTACACCTCTTAAGGCCTTTACAAGTCACCAAACAAGGCCTATACATCATCTAAAACCATTACCATTCAAACCCCCATCATTAGAAGCCAAAACAATTTTTTTTCTCTTTCCTGCACTGGACCGCCCCTCTGGGCGGTCCCCAGGGCGGTCCCAACCAAATGCTAATTTCCTCATTTTCCGTCAGCGGTCTAGGGGCGGTCCACAGCAGAACCTATTTTCCAAAGTGCTTTTCTCCTCATTTTGAACTCCAAATTCACCCCAATCTTTTCCCACTCATTCCACAATCTTTCCACATGTTTCCTACTTGTTTAAAACACCTTAAAACATGCACTAAACCTTCCTCAAAAATCACCAAACTTGAACTCAATTTCTTGCAAAATTCTTACACTTAACACTTGATTCCTTACACTTCCCTCTTGTGGACTTTGCCTAAGACCTCAACTAATCATTATGTTTCTTTACCACCATCTAACTACTCCTCAAGCATCATTTTGCACACCCATTTGCTTTACCAAACTTCTCAAAGCCATATATAATCTAGCACTGCTTACATCCTTATAAGTCATTATACCTTATTTTTCCTTCAAACTTTGTACAAGTTTCCTAGCTTCCTGAACCATGGTTTGGTGCATAAACTCACCATTATAACCCATATTCCTCTTATACATTCTAGGTCTTCCTAGTACTCAAGAACTCCATGGTTTATCCATTTCCACCAAAACAACCCTTAGTGATCACTAGAACATCCTTAGTCATTAAATCTCCTTAGAACACCTTAATCACTTAGTTTCCTACTCAAATTTTGCCATAGTTTCTCTAGTATATTATCATGCCCAAATGCATTGTTTTCCTCATTCAACCATCTCACACACATCAAGTCCTTTTCATCATATTTTCTCACACAAATAACTCATCATATAAAAACTCAATAGTGCAATAATCTTAAATTGCGTAGCACTAAGGATCTTAAATGACATGGCTCTTAGGCCCTTAAATGACATGAATTTAAACACTGAATTTCCCACATATAAAAGCTTTCAACCTACAAATACACCCATCAATCTCATAGTAGTTATAATGCTCTTAAAATCCATCTTAAACTTATCTTATTAACTCATTCCCATTGGCTCCTTAGTCACAAGTTCATAAGCTTGTTTAAGTTCTTTTTCTTAGGTTACATAACCCATTACACAATGTATGCTTTAAGCTACATTAGTACTCATCTAAATACCACCCCTTAAAACTTAAACCACCATTAGGTAAGCATTCTACCTTGATTTTCCAAGCTTATCTTTACTTCCTCCTTAGACTTTGTTCTTGAATGAATCTCGGCCACCCATTAAATTTCCTTTGCCAATGTTCCAATCAATATTCAATGACTCACATGAGTGCTAAACAATACACTAACCCTAAGGAATGAAAACCTAGGTTAAAAATGTGTTCTAAGGTATAAAAGTGGATGATTACCTTTGAAGTCTCAAGGTAGACTTGGGCATTGAATGAAAGAGGACCTCCACTAGTCCTTGGTGATCAAAACAGGCTATTTCTAGGTGTGAAACAAAACCCTCATAAGATAGAATTTTCAGACATGTAAGAAAGTGATGGAAACTTGATTTTTCTTACATTTTCCTTACCTTGAATGAATGGAGAACCAAATGGACTCTTCAAACTTGATTTTCCTCCATCAATGGAGTTTTCTCTTGGCACCGAAATGGAGCTTTGAAGGATTTGAAAAGATAGAAAGCTAGAGCTTGAGCTAACTAAGAATAATATGTGTTTAGTTTTTTTATTTGGAGCTAAAATGAGCAAGTTATGGACAAAGCAAGGTGAGACAACAATGGAGGCTGCTCTTACGTGAATGGAGAAGAGAGGAGGTGAAGAAAACCGTGGGAAGAAGAGAAATGAAGAGAGAGAAGAAGAAAGGTAGGCTAATATAAGATATTTTGCTTTTAAAAGCAAATAGTAACTTCCTTTACTTTCCTCTCATTTTCCTTTAATTTCTTAGTCATATGGTGACTCCCCACATCAAAAACCGGCCCCCCTCTTATAATGGAGATATTTATGGTCTTGGTTGACCATCTTATTGACTTATGTTGACTTAAGCTTAATTTGGGCACTATTTGGCACTATTCACTAATTAGTGCACATATTCATGAAATTTTTGGTTTCCCATTGATTTAGGCTTCCTAATGTGATACTAATTAGTACACATGTTGATTAAGGTGTAATCATGGGCATTTAGCCACTCAAAACTCAATTCTAAGACAATTTCTCAAAAAGGTGCTTTAAGGAGTCTTAAAGCACATTTTGTGTTTAAGCTTGTTTTTGAGCTTGGTTTTCTTTGGTAATTGATTTAAAATGTCCATTGACATATTACTAAGGTCTTATAATGGTATTTGGGTGCTAATCAAAGTCACTCCAAGCTTAGAGCATGTTTTGCCCAAATTGCCCTTAAGGCATTTTCTTGTGTTTTCCTTGGTTTAAATTGTCTACCAACCTCTCTAAGGCATATTTTAGCCTTACTACATCATATATTGATGTTTACTTAACATACTTAGGTTTGGGGTATTTCAAGTCCACACAAAAACCGGCACTAAACAGACGAAAGTCAAGGAGAAACCACTAAACGACTTGGTTTAAATTAGAATGAGCAACATGCTATTTCACGGCAAAAGTATCTAAAGGTTGTAAATGTACTAAGAACACATTTAAACTAGCCAAAACAAATTGTATAATCAATGTGAACCCGGAAGCACATAAAATGTGTTTTAAGGCATTTTTGGCTATGTAACATACCTAACACATGGTATAAGTCATTATGAACGAGTTTAATACATAAAATGTTACATAATATAAGAATAAAACAAAAAAAATCAGATCAAACAAGCCATAGGGCTGCCGACTTGAAGAGGTGAGTCATTAGGACAAAAGTGCTTTAATTTTTACTATTTCAACAACCAAGACTTCTTTGAAGTGCCAAATCATCGTTTCCCCTTAGTGAATCATTAATCAGACTCTTACCTGTCAAATGAGAGCTTCCAAGGTCGTAGCTCATCCTCTCTTTGAAGAAACAACACCAAAAAACTCAATGTTCTTAGTTTTGAGCCTTAAAGAACACCTTGCCTTGTAGAAATCATAACTTTCTCGTCCTAACTCCAAATAACAAGCTTGATAGCTTGTTGGAATCCTATTTTCAAGAGATTTACAACAATAGCTCATGAGCCCCCAGATTCTCAGGAAAAACCACAAAGAAGTGCCTTTGATTCTCGAGGTAAAACATTGCCTTCTTGAAAACTTCTTGTTCTTTGGTTTTTGTTACAGCCGATTGGCATGGGATACTAACCCATCTTATTCTTCATCTTGTTGTATAATTTTGGAGCCAATTTCTCTAGCAAATTGTTGTCAAAATTTCTAAGGAAATCAAGCTTAAATATTAAGCTAATGGTTAATATACAAGGTAAATCCTACAACTACCTATTTCAAAGTTCTAAATGTTGCTCTATATATGATCTAACCTATTGTATACCTTGTTTATAATTGCCGATTTTGTTAGGTGTTAGATTTAATTTTTGGCACCTAAAATGTTAATATTTTGTAAATCTAAAATTAGATTTATAACCCTTATGATATAAGCTTTAATATAAGCTATCATAATATATAAGAAAAGTCCATATACTATAATTTAAGGGGTGGCCGAAAATTAAGAGAGCTTATGTGAGTTAAGAAAATTATATAACTAAGTTAAATTAAAGGAATTAGTATATTTAAGAGTTATATGTAAAATTTGAGAAGTTTTAGCTATATACTATAATTGCCGAAAATATGTATGAGTTATTATGAAATTTAAGAAGTTTAGGTGATGGGAAAATAATTGTAGAATTAAGTATACAATTTATAAAGAGTTTATAAGTATTACTAGAATTTATAAGGTTTTTGGTATATTTAAAGTTAATAAAAGATAGTATATATATACTATAACATTAGATAATTAAATCTGGTAGTTTAGAGATGTTTAAAATGATTTTTGATGTTCAAAAATCTGTAGAAAAATTAGTTATGAAAATTAGAAATTAATTGGAGTTAAATTGGTTAATAAATGAGTTAGGATAAAAGAAAAGACCACAAGGGTAAAATGGTAATTTCCCTGGTCAAACTTGGTCAATGACAGTTTATAAAATGTTTAGGGGAGCTAGAATAAAATTTGTAGCAAAATATTAGATATTAAAAGGATAAAGGAATAAAGTTAAGTTAAATTAACTTTAGGGGTGTTATTGTAAATAATGGAAAGTTAGGGGGTTTGACCATAAAAGACTGGTCAAACTTGGGTATATTTTGGTAATTGAAATACCCCAAATTTAGATATGGTGTTCAAATGATAAACTAAGATATAAGGAGGCTAAATAATGCCTTAGAAACATTAAGAAACATTTCTAATCAAAGAAAATATAAGGAAACACCAAAAGAGCAGTTTTGACAAAAACGTGCTCTAAGCTTGGAGAGACATGGGAGAGTACCCAAATATGTCCTAAGACCTTAGTAATATCCTAATGGTCATTTTAAGTCAATTACCAAAGAAACCAAGCTTGAAAACAAGTTAAAACACAAAATGTGCTTTAAGGAGTCTTAAAGCACGTTTTTGAAAAATTGTCTTGTAAATGAGTTTTGAATGGCTAAATGTCCATCATTACTCTTTATTATATGTGTACTATATAGTATCACATTTGGAGGTCTATATCAATGGGAAATCAAAAATTTCACAACAATGTGCCTTGTTTTTGATGAATAGTGAATTAATTAAGCTAGTTTATAACATAAGTCTATATAAGTGAGACATTTGGTCAACAAAGACTTAGTTACCCTCATTCATAAAAGGGGGCCGGTTTTTTTAAGTGTGACTCACCACACTTATCTAGCTAAGTAAAGAGAAAGCAAAAACAAGTAAGTTATAAAGTAAAAACACTATTCACCTTTTAAGATAAATATCATTTTACTTACCTCTCTCCTCACTTCTTCATTCTCCCTTGTTTCCCACGATTTCTTGCTCTCTTTCTCTTCTCCATTCACGTAGAACTCAACTCCATGAAAGCTCCATCTTCTCTTGCACACTACTTGCTCATTTAAGCTCCAAATCCAAAACAAAATACATATTCCTCTTAGTTAGCTCAAGTTCCTTCTTTCTATCTTTTCAAAACTTCAAGAGCTTCATTTTGGTGCCAAGTCAAACCACCATTAGAGGAGGAAATTCAAGTTTGGAGACTCCATTGGCATCTCCATTCTCTTAAGGTAAAGAAAGTGTAAGAAAATCTAGGTTTCCACCATTTTCTTCACATGTCCGAAAATATATACTCATGGAACTCCATGTTTATACCTTGTTCTAGCTTGTTTCTACTCTTCAAGGAGAGAGGAGGTCCTTCTTGCTTCATATCCAAGCTTGTCTTGAGGAACTAAGGTAAAACAATCAATTCAAAACCTTAAAACACATTTTAACCTAGGTTTTATTCCTTAAGGTAAATGTGTTGTTTAGTGCTCATTAGAGTTATTGGACATTGTTTAGAACATTGGCAAGGAGATACACATTGGTGACCGAGATTGAACAAAGAAAAACCTAAGGAGAAAAGCTTTTAAGCTTGTGAGAAAACAAGGTAAAATACTTACCTTAAGATGTCTTGTTGTTTAAGGGAATGGAAGTTAGATGTATGATGAGTTTAGTGTAGAGCTTACATTGGGAAGGTTATATAAAAACCTAGGAGAAACAATGACTATACTTGTGAACTTGTGACTAAGGAGCAAATGAGAAAAAGAGATAGTTTAAGGATATCAAGGTGAAGTACAAGAAGCATTTTATTTCAATGGGAGCCTTGTTGAGTGTATTCGCAGGTTGAAGGCATATATATGTGGAAATTCAGTGGTTAAGATTATTGTCATTTAAGGGCCTAAGTGCCAAGCATTTTAAGTTTAAGCACTATATGATGATGTGGTGTGGTTTTGGTGTAAAATTGTGTGTTAAGTGTTGTGGTGAGAATTTGGGTGATGTTGGTTGTTTGATGGAGAAAAACCATGTGTTAGGAAGTACTATATACTAGAGAACCCGTGGCAAAATTTAAAGGAGAGTTTAAGTGTTTAAAATATTCTAAGGGAATTTAATGACTAAGGAAGTACTAGGAATGTTCTATAGGTTGTCTTGATGAAAAAGGGTGAAGTTAAGGTGTTTTAATGACTTATAATGACTTAGGTATCACCATGGAAGATTTAGGAATCAAGAGAATGTATTTGAGTATTTAGGACTTAGGTAAATGTTGGTGCACAACTAGGAAGGAAATAATGTGTTGATGATGGAAGTTTAAACTTGTGAAGGAACTTTTAGTAAATGCTTAAAAGAGTTTTAGATAGTGAAAGATGCTTGGGAGATGATGTTATAGTGGTGAGGAAAACATTTGGCATAGTGGTTACATTAGGTATGAACCACCACCTAGAAACCTAAAGGAAAGCATTACAAGTGTGGCATTATTACAAGGAAAATGTGTAATGATTAAGGTGAAACTTGGTGAATGATTTAATGTGTTTGGAGGATGCTCTAAGGTGGGTTTAAGAGTCTAAATGATGTTAGGACCTATTGGATGGCTTAAGGGAAGGTTTAGAAAAGATTTGGCAAAGTTTGGGCATGATTTAGTGGCGTCCGACCCAGGGAAAGTTTCTGGAATGGTCCGACCTAGAAGGTTAGGTCGGACATGGGTCGGACGGGTGATTTTCAAAGGGCAAATAAGTTTCTGGAATGGTCCGACCCAGAAGGTTGGGTCGGACGTGGGTCGGACATGAGAGGTTTTAGGAGACGGAAAGTTTCTGGAATGGTCCGACCCAGTTGGTTGGGTCGGACGTGGGTCGGACATGTAGGGTTTTCCAAACCCGAAAGTCACTGGAATGGTCCGACCCAGAGGGTGGGTCGGACGGTGGGTCGGACGGCCCTTAACACTTAGAAAAAAAAAGAAATTTTGAATTCTAAGAATGGTGATAGGTAATGAGGTATACCTTTGATAGGGTGGTAATGATTAGGACCCTAAGAACTTAAGGAATTAAGTTAAGATTAAGTATAAGTTTTAATGTTTAAAGTTAAGGTTGTAAGCTAAGTGGCAAAGATTTAAGAGGGTATTAAATGGGAATCTATAGAGACTAAGTGAGTTAAGAAAGGTACAAATAACTAACGACCTAAAAATGAATGAATGTTTTAGGTTTGTGAATTGGGACCCCGAAGAAGGTTAAACAAACAACGATCGACGGTGAACGGTACAGTCCTTCTTGTGACCTGCTTGCTAACGAGGTGTCCCTCGGCTTGTGTGCTATCTGTTTACTTGCTACGACTTAAATAAGATAAAGCATGCAACCGGTTATATTTATTCTTGTTGTGTTTGTGTTATCTTTACACTAACCCACGAGACTTGAGATGGTTACTAACCAAGTTTAGTACTTACTGAGTTAAGAATAAGAGTTAAGTTTGATGGTTGTTGGTTAATGCCCGATAAGGCTTAGCTAGCACATGGTGTCTAAGATGTCTACTAACTGGAACTTGAGTGAGGAAACCCGGGACCGATCTCCGGTCATGCATGCTAAGGAAAAAGGGGGACGGTATCTGAATCAGATCCGCCCTCCCTTAAGGACTTGTCTTCGGACTTGTAGCCTAGGGCCGGTTGCCGGCTCAGCTACGCTGGACTCCCGTCCAGAGTAGGTGGCATTAAGATGGTGCGGTGGGATCACCTAAATCCCAGGTTCGAATTAAGCTACAACCAATCCCTTCCAGGAAAGGTTTGTATACTGAGATTAAGATTAAGATTGAGATTAAGATTAAGGTAAGGTAAGGAACTGAGGTTAAGGAAATGAGGACTAAGGAGGGGGTTACTAACCCACTTGTTAAGGGAACGCTTGAGTCGTTCATTGGTTGTGAACTATATATGTTCATCTGTGGTTATTGTTATTGCACTTCATATTATGCTTGTGTATGTAATCAATTTCCATGCTATCGACAATTAGTCGTCGTAGCCCCGTTAGCTTGGGGGCCATGAGAGGTGTACCAGCATTCGTGCTGACCCCCTCGGGGGCTATTTTTACACTTGCAGGTAGAGGCCCATGAGGACGCACTACGAGAGTAGGAGCGGTTAGTCTTAGGGTGGGACATTTATTTTGAGTTCGGGTTGCGCCTGTGCACCTGACTGTTTATATTAAACTGATGTAAGTTTGGGATTATGTTTAAGATACTAGTACTCGGTTGGTTGTGGTATTATGAATGTTGATGTTTAAGTTGGATAAGTATTTTTGGATAAGTATTGTAAGTATTTAAGCCGGTATATTCTAACGATCAGACCGTGGCAAGGTCCAGGTGTTGTTTATTTCCGCTGTGACGTTTTCGACTAAGTTTTCAGATTGCGATAACCACGATAGGCTTTGGATGGGGTGTTACAGTAATTGACCAAAAGTATTAAAGAAATTAAGTAAGTAAGACTTTGGAAGAAATTAGAAATAAAAATAACAAGTTTAGAACTTGTCATGAGATAAATAGAGATTAAGAGAAAACTATGGGTAAGCAATGTATATAACACATTTTTTTGTGTTTAGAAGGTTAAGGAAATTAAATAAAGAATTTAGAAACAAGTTGTAAAAAAATAGAGTTAAGATAGGGTTAAACGAGACCCGTATATAACTTAAGGTATACAAGGGGTATACCCGTAATTTAATAAATGTAGGAGAAATCAATACTTAGAGTATTTTTAATGAAAGTAAAAGTTATATTGGAAAAAGAAATAAATACGTATGATACGAAGTATCATACGGACGTATACGAAAAATTTTAGTGTACATGAATAGTACTCGTATACATGAATAGTAAATACGTATACATGGATAGTAAATACGTATACATGAATAGTAACGACGTATATGTGAGTAGTCAAATACAAGACGTATACGTGAATAGTGAAATACGGTGAATAGTAAAATACGAGGCCGTATAAATAAATAGTGGAATACGAGACCGTATAAATGAATAGTGAAATACGGATGAATAGTGAAAAATAATAAATCCTAATACAAGGTCCGTATAAGTCTAAAGTTGCTAACTGTGCAACTAAATTACTGCTAACGACGTTAGTATGTAAATGAATTAGAGTTGAGCTTGAAAACGCTCCTAAATGAACGAACCCGTTTAACGGTATACTATTATACCCGGGTTAACCTAGGAAGAAGTTTAAGTTGAAAAGAGAACCAAATTAGTTCTAAGACACAGGATACTAATACTAGTTCTGATTACAGATCTAGATAAGTCAGAGGCGTTCGGCGGATTAGGCGAACGAGGGATTAAGAGCTAGCCAGTCTCCGGTGTACGGTATGGGATTCTTGTAGCTTGTTTGCTAACAAGGTCTACCTCGGTTTGTGTGCTATGTGTTATTGTGATACGACCAAGCAAGTTTAAGCATGAAACCGATTTATTGTATTGTTATTGTGTGTCCATTGCTCACTAACACGAATTGATTCAGAGCTTGTTCATTAACTATGTTTAGTAAACAATTGTACAAGGTTATAAATACTCCCTGTTATTAGTTGGTTAATACCGACAGAGGTTTAACTAACAAATTGTCAATGAGACTTCAGTTAACTGGAACTTGGGAGAAGAGGAATCCGGGACTGACTCCGGTCATGCATGTTTCGGATAGGAGGTCGGCATCTGTATCAGATCTGTCTTCCGCCTAGGGTCGACAAACTAACCCGACCAGCTCGAGTGAACAGTTCGAGGTGGGAGGCAAATTCAGGAGGCGCAGGAGGGTTAAGCCCACCCCTATAACTTAAGAATTATGTTTATTACCCAATGGAGCTAATAACTCATTGGCTAGGGTTACCCTGACCCGACAAAAATAAACATTTCAGTTAGAGAACAACCAGTTCTATTAAGAGAACGGTTGATACTTATAAGGTATGGTCAAACACGAGAACTAAACAATTCTCAGGTCTCAGGAGTTAGCAATCTATCTTACTCATTAATGGGCGTCCATTACGACGTTTGATTTATTTGAGTTGTGAATGTTTCATATAAATGTGTTGTTTGTTATCGTACTTCTTATTATTACTTGTATGAATAAACAATTGCATGTATACAACAAAGTAGTTGTGTGTAACCCTGTTAGCTTGTGGGATGCACGTTTTTTGTACCAGCCATGTGCTGAGCCCCTTGGGGCATGTGATTTAAACTTTGCAGGTAGGTGCCAGACGAGGACTCAACCTGAGAGTGGGAGCGGCTAGAGTACTTCGGGTTGCTTTTACATTTGTTACACGAGTTGTGCATGTACACTCGTTTAGTATATTGATGAGACATTGGTATGATGTATTAGGATATGAGATACTTGGTATAAGTTGTGGTTTATGAATTGTAATGTTTTAGATGCTCGAGTAATTATCCAGTTAGTCAGACCGTGACTTGTTAAGAGAATAAGCCTAGTTAGTCACGTGGGTGACTAACGGCGGTAACACCAATTTAGTAGAACTTTTCCGCTGCGTTGTTAATGTACGAGATGGACTTAGGGCGACGATCGTTGTATTTAGAGTTGGGGTGTTACACATGGTGACATGGGTGTGCTTAGGCAAATGAAAATATAGAGTTTCAAGGTATGATCTAGAGTGCTTCCAAGTTCTTACAGATTATGGAACTTGGAGAACTTTTACTATGGCCAACTTCTCTCAAGAATGGGCATTGAGAAAAAACAAAAGGTAAAATAGAGATTTGAATTTGATTCACTTTTACAACAAGAGATGAGGAGAGATAATTTGGCATTTTGCCTTGCTTCAATGAACACTCAATTCTCATTTGTTGGTTACCTATGGTATCTCTCAAGTTCCTTTTTAAAAATTTTCACAAGGAAGCACCCCCTTAGCAATCCCTAGATGAGAAGATAGAAAGAATCCTTAAGCAATAAAAATTCACCAAGATATGGATTTATGATTGCACCGCATATGAATGCTCCTCAAGAGAGAACTTCTGAAAAAACAATCGGTGGAAAATTCCAAGAATTCATGGAAAAACTTGCTTACTATAAATATAACTCATACATGGAAGCTATAGATATACGTGAGGAAATTGAGCAGTGCACCAAAAAGAAAAGGTCGTTTCCCCCACACTTGAATGGGACAATGTCCTCATTGTTCAAAGAAAAGCTCATGGAAAAACAAACAAAAGACCTTTTCGAAGCACTAGGCATGGAGTAAGCAAAAATGTATTGTATTGTATAAATGTGAAAAGGTTAGAGAACTAGTACTCCCCTGATAAAGATGAGTTGTTAGCGGGGTTTCCCCACACTTGCTAGTGTGCATGGTCATTGAAGCGCTAGCTCCGACAAGAAGAGTTGAAGATCCTAGGAAAAATTGGCAGGAGTTTCTCTTGAATTTCTCTTAACTCACTTTGGGGTGTTCTTGAGTTCAGTTGATAAATATCTACAATGAAAAGCCAAAAAGAAACAAGGCACAAAATGGATTATGAAGAATTCGCAAAAATGCCATAGTTAGATAACCAAAAGGGGACTCATAAATGAGTCCCAAGGCATAGTATTCAAAAAGGTGCTAAAAACACCGTAGTGCAGAATGTAAGTACGACAAAGTGAAAGTAAATGCAATTTAAAGTACAAATATAACAAATATCTAAACTGAATACAAAATTCTAAAGGAGAGTCAAAAGATAGATGAACAAGTAGAAAAATAATGGCATCAGAGGCTGGCTACTGAGGAGGGCCACCACGCGCTGCCTGCTCATGAAGGAACTGTGTGTGGGCGTCCATCTGTCATTGGTGCTCCATCATGAGGCGCTGGTGCTCAGCCATCTGTCTCTGAAACGCCTCGAGCTGCTCCGGGGTTACGGCGCCGGTCGGCGGTGGAGGAGGCAGGGGGAGGAATGGACCGGGCACAGCGCTGGAAGTGGAGGCACCGAAAGAGGAGGAGGCGCCACCGCTCTGGCGTGGTGCAGCGTCGTTATTCTCCCACCCACGGTCAGTACGAGTGAAGCCCATCTTCCGTAGAGAGGTGGCGGAGATAGGGTCTATAGGTGGGCTAGTCACATCTCCCTCCCTGGGTCGCACACCGAAGCGAGCGAACTGCCTCTCTAGGAAGTAAGGGAAACCCAAATGCTAGGTGTCCCTCTTTTCGATGATATGGCAGAGGTGGGTGATAATCAGATCTGAGAGGGAGAGTGGCTGCTCCGAGTCCGGTGCGACCATATAGTCCATGAGGTAGCAGTCTGTGGAGTTCAGGTCCTTGCTATCTCAGGTAGAATGTTATGGCAGAGAAGCGTGAGCATGATCCTCTTCACCGGATCGCTCACCATGTTCAGGGTCATAGTGACCCTGACGTCCGTCCTAGCTTGGTTTTTTTGTCGTGTCTGGACGGGGAGGGTGGCGAGATAGTGGTGGCGATGGGCGATTAGATCTCCAGGGTGGATGTAAGAGTAGTGCTGGAGGTCATCGCGAGGAAGCTGGAAGAACTGATGGACATCTGCCCTCGAAATGGTAATGGCCCACCCATTGACGACCGAGGTGACCACCCCCCCCCCCCCCCCCGCTTATTGTCCGTGGATGCATTAGCATAAATTTCCTTTATTAAGCGGGGGTGGTACTGACCACCCATGGAAAGCACGTAGCTCCAGCCTAGATAATCTAAGTATGGCCGGAGCTGTAAGTCTTCTATAAGAGCTGGATCTACGGTCCGCTCGCTAACAATCTCCATGCGTCGGGGAGAGTTAAACCAGCTCCATGCATCTTCGCTGACGAATATGCCATCTATCAGGCCAGTGGGATGGCCTGGCTCTTGGTTGGGAGTGGAAGTGTTCCTCCTAGCGTGACGCTGTCGGTGTGCCATTGTTCTGCAAAAAGCAAAAGGACAGGAAAAAAAACAAAAGAATAAACAAATAGTAGAAAGTAAAAGGTTAGAGCATAAATAAGATGACAATAAGCAATTGGGCAAAACATTAAGCATGAAGCACATTGGAGATCAAAAAGAAACGACGTTTGTTTGGAAACATTTTAGCAAAGTCTCCCGTGTTTTTCTATACTTTCCCGGTTCTAAGAACCTCCACAATTTCACCCAAAATGGTACCATGCAGCTCACCAAGTATCCAACTAACAATTTCAATAAAAATGATAACTCCCCACCAAGTACACTACCAATTTATCAAGGTTTCACAATTTAGGTGACACAACTCGCAACCACAAAATGCAACCGATATAGGCTCAATTAGGCATTTAGGCATCCAACAGCATTCACAAAGCAATTAACATAAATTTAAACACCCTTGAATAATGCTAAATAAAATTATTCAATTTATGACATAGATCACCAATTTATGCTTAGAACCACCAAATTCCCAATGTTTCATCCACAATTTCCATACTAATCCTAGAATCAATATCTATGAGCACTTCAAATCACCAATGTTGCAAAATTCACAAAATTCAGGTTAAGGCCTCATTTGGTTCGTATTGATTCCAGTCCATAGTTTAACTTCAACAAAAAATGAACAAATTAGGTAAATAAGGACTAGAAGCACATACCTTGCTGTTGTGAAGAAGGAATTGAGCAAAAATTGACAAAGTTAGGCTAAAAATTGAGTGGGACTGAGATTGGGGAAATTTGGGGTTTTAGGGTTCTTGGGGATGGAGGGTGATGGTGGTGCTAGGAGGAGGCGCGCGCGTTGGAGCGCTGGAGGGCGGAGGTGTCTCGGTTGGTGGCGGCAATCGTCGGAGCGCGGCGGCGGTGGGTGTGGCTGGAGCAAGTCGGTGCGCAAGGAGAGAGCAAAGGGGGCTAGAGCAGTGCCAGAGTTGCGGGAGTACAGGAGGGAGTAGCAGGTTGGGAGTTTGGGGACGAAGGGATCGGGGGAGAAAGAGAAAAACTAGTTAAGTGGTGGGTTTTAATAAAACGCAGTGTTTTCGACCTTTTTTTTCAAAATTTTTGAACCGACCGACATTGCCAAGACCGGTCGCAAGGTCGGTTCAAGTCAGTAAGCGGGCATTTTGGAAAAATTCGACCCGACCGACCTTGCCAATAGCAGTCGCAAGGTCGGTCAAAGTCAGTAGGTCACCAGTTCGAAAAATTCGACCCGACCGACCTTGCCAAGATCGGTTGCAACGTCAGTCAAAGTCAGTAGGTTATCGATTTGAAAAATTTTGACTCGACCGACCTTGACAAGTTCGGTCCTATGGTCGGTCGAAGTCAGTAGCCACCGGTGTTGCGAAAAATTGGACCGACCGACCTTCCCAAGGTCGGTCCTAAGGTCGGTCCAGACCAGAATCTCCCCAAAAAATTTATTTTCTTGCCCAAAACACTTATCATCATCCATAAACAGATTCAACACGCAAAAATAACCAGAAACACACAATAATAAAAGCATAAAATAGGCAACTAACCAACATAACTGAAATAAGAAAAGAATGCAAGGTAAAGATGCAAATCATCCGGGTTGCCTCCAGGCAAGCCGCTCATCTTTTTAAGGTCTTTGGCTAGACCATAGGGAGATAAGAAGGAACCTGGAGGGTTTCTTAAGTAAAGAGCCCGAGCCTCAACCTTTTGAATGTCTCCTCCTTGGTAGTGCTTCAGCCAGGAACCGTTGACCTTGAAAGTTTCCCCTTGACGTTCTTCAGCTCAAAAGCTCCATAAGGAGTGACCCTTGTGACAGTGAAAGGGCCAGCCCAATGAGACCTCAACTTCCCGGGGAATAACTTCAACCTCGAGTTGTAAAGGAGAACCCGGTCGCCTTCGTGAAACTCCTGCTTCACAATCATCTTATCATGCCATTTCTTGGTCTTTTCTTTGTAGATGCGGTTATTTTCGTAGGCTTCCTCCCGAATCTCTTCTAACTCGGTCAATTGGAACCTTCTCTTGTCACCGGTGCTCTTGAGGTCATAGTTAAGGGTCGTCACCGCCCAATATGACTTATACGCTAATTCAACCGGCAAGTGACAAGCCTTCCCATAGACGAGTCGGAGCGGGGGCACACCGATTGGAGTTTTGTAAGCGGTCCGATATGCCACAGTGCATCATCGAGCTTCATGGACCAATCTTTTCTTAAAGAGTTGACCGTCTTTTGAAGGATCTATTTGAGCTCTTGGTTGGTGACCTCAGCTTGGCCATTACATTGTGGGTGGTACGGAAGGGCAACCTTGTGTCTCACCCCATACTTCTTCATTAGAGCTTCAAACTGTTTGTTGCAGAAATGAGACCCTCTATCACTCAATATGGCTCAAGGTACCCCGAACCGGGTGAAAATATTCTTCCTCAGAAACTTGAGCACTACCTTGGCGTCATTAGTCGGGGTTGCAATTGCTTCAACCCACTTGGTCACGTAGTCGACCACCACAAGGATAAACAAGTTGGAGCAAGAAGATGGGAAGGGGCCCATGAAATCAATACCCCACAAATCAAACGGCTTGACCTCGATCATTATGTTAAGAGGCATCTCATGCTTGCGTGAAGTGTTCCCGAGCCTCTAACATTGGTCACAGGAGGTAATGAACGAGTGGAAATCCTTATGAAGGGTTTTCCAAAAAAACGCGGCTTGAAGAACCTTGGCCGCTGTTCATACCGGACCGTGGTGTCCACCGGCTTCATCCGAGTGACAGTGAATTAAAATTTCTTACACTTCACTCACGGGCACACATCTCCAGATCACCCCATCAGCACAAACTTTGAAAAGAAAAGGGTCCTCCCAGAAATACCTCTTAACGTCGGAGAAGAATTTCATTCTTTGCTGATAGGTCATCTCTGGTGGGATCACCCCCCTTGACAAGTAATTTGCGAAGTCCGCATACCAAGGGTCACCGGTCTCTGTAATCATGAAGATGCTTTTGTCGAAGAATAATTCATTGATTGGCACACCGTCATCAAGAGCCTCCATTCGAGATAGATGATCAGCTACAACATTTTGCACACACGGTTTGTCATGGATCTCTATCTCGAATTCTTGAAGGAGAAGAATCCATCGGAGAAGTCTAGGATTTGCATCACCTTTGTTGAACAAATACTTCAGCGCTGAGTGGTCGGTGTGCACTACAACCTTGCTACCCAAGAGGTAAGATCAGAATTTGTCGGGGGCAAAGACCACTGCTAACAGCTCCTTCTCGGTGGTGGCCTAGTTATTTTGGGCATCATTGAGAGTTCTACTAGCATAGTAGATACTCCTCAATATATTTTCCTTCTTTTGACATACGACATCCCCCACCGCATAGTCATTGGTGTCGCATATGATCTCAAATGGTAAACTCTAATCGGGGGATACCACAACAGGCGCAGAGATAAGGCACTACTTGAGGGTGTTGAAGGCATTAAGGCACTCGGTGAATTCAAATTTCACATCCTTGGCCAAGAGGTCACAAAGAGGCTTTGAGATTTTTGAGAAGTCCTTGATGAACCTTTTGTAAAATCCAACAAGACCCAGAAAGCTTCAAATATCTTTTACGGATGTCGGAGGAGTTAGCTTTTCAATCACTTCAATTTTAGCCTTGTCAACCTCAATACCCTTTGAAATGATCTTGTGCCCCCAAACAATTCCTTCTCTTACCATAAAATGGCACTTCTCCCAATTTAGCACAAGGTTTGTCTCTTTCGCACCAGATCAAGATAGCCTCAAGGTTGTCCAAGCAAGTATCGAAGGAGGGGCCGAAGATGGAGAAGTCGTCCATAAAGACCTCAATGCTCTTCTCTAGGAAGTCGGAGAAGATCGACATCATGCATCTCTAAAATGTGGCCAAGGCGTTGGAAAGTCCGAAAGGCATCCAAGTGTAGCCAAACGTCCCATACGGGCATGTAAATGTCGTCTTCTCCTGATCCTCAGGAGCTATGGGGATTTGGAGATATCCCGAGTATCCATCCAAGAAGCAATAGTAATCTTGCCCCGTCAACCTCTCGAGCATTTGATAAATGAATGGGAGAGGGAAATGGTCCATTCTGGTGGCGGTGTTAAGGTTTCGGTAGTCGATGTAGACTCTCCAGCCATTGGTAGTCCTTTGAGACACTAGCTCACCCTTTTCGTTGTGGACGACAGTAACGCCTCCTTTCTTTGGGAGCACTTGCACGGGACTCACCCACTTGCTGTCGAAGATGGCATAGATAATCTCCGCATCCAAGAGTTTGAGAACTTCTTTCTTGACAACCTCCTTCATGTTCGGATTTAATCTTCTTTGAGGTTGGACCAACGGTTTGTAGTCATCTTCCATGAATATCCGGTGGGTGTAGAAATGAGGGCTGATTCCCTTGATGTCGGCTATAGTCCACCTGATAGCCCGTTTATGGCTTCAAAGCTCCCTCAACAGACTTTCCTCTTATGCACTTGTCAAAGAAGAAGAACAAATAACAGGTAGAACACACGGGTCAGTCAAATAAGCGTATTTGAGATGAGAGGGTAGAGGTTTCATCTCCACAGTGGGAGGCTTCTCAACCAAGGGTAACGGCTTCTGAGCAGCGCGTTCCAACGGTTCGGGTGGTGGATAGCGTGGTCTATAGCCGGAAAATCTACTGTTCAGTTCAACCACCATTTCTGTCAGTTCTGGGTGAAATTCCCAACACAAGCCTCAAACAAAGCCAATTCAAGAGCATCATGTTTGACAAGAGAAAGAGAATGGTCCTGCACAATTGAATCTACAACAGCTATAGCAAAAACAGCCTCAGCATGTGAGGGTCTCTTCACTACTTTAGACATGTCAAATTCCAATTTTTCATCATGAAGCCGCAGAATTATTTTGCCTTTCTTCACATCTATAAGGGCCCTAGCAGTTCTCATGAAAGGTCTACCCAAAGTTAGTGGCACTCTCTGGTCTTCTTCCACATCTATCACAATGAAATCAGCTGGGAAGACAAATGTGCCAACAGTTACTACCAAGTCCTCTACCTTTCCTTTAGGGATAACCAAAGATCTATCCGCTAATTGCAATTGAATAGGAGTGGGGGTGCATTTACCAATTCCAAGCTTATTAAAAATTGAGAGCGGCATAAGATTTATACTAGCACCTAAATCACATAGCCCACTACCACAATCCATTTCACCGATAAAGCAAGGAACGATAGGCAAACCGGGATCTCCAAGCTTTAGAGGTAGACTTATTTGTAGAACCGCTGAAACTTCTTCGGTGAGGTGAACGGTTTCTTGTTCCTCCAGCGATCTCTTGTTTGCGATGATGTCCTTCATGAATTTAGCGTAAATCGGCATCTGTTTCAAAGCATTAGAAAAAGGGATGTTAATTGTTTATTTCTTGAAAATGCTTATAAACTTCCCAAATTGTTCATCCAAATTTTTCTTTTTAAGTCTATTAGGAAAAGGAAGTGAGGGAAGATGTATTGCAAGAGTAGTAGAAGTAGAAGGTTTAGGAGGCTCCTTCTCCTTGGAAACTTCCTTAGGTGGAGATGGTGGCTCCTCAACTATCTCTTGCTCTTGTTCTTGTGCTTCATCTTCTTGGGAATCCATGTCCTCTTGTGAGCATGATGGATCAAGTAGTCTCCCACTCCTTAATGTCACCTCTTTCGCTTGCTCTCTTGGATTGGGCTTGGCTTGACTTGGAAGAACACCCGGTGGTCTTTGAGCAAGTTGTTGGGAGATGCTTTCAAGTTGAGCTTCAACTCTTTTGTTGGTGGCTTCTTGACTTTCTTTAAAAGCATCCAAATCAGCCACTTTAGTATGCACAACCGAGACAAGATTCTTCATCATGTCTCTTAGCTCGGCATTGGCATCCATGGAAGGGGGAGGAGGTCGTTGATGTTTTTGGTGTTGTTATTGAAAGCCCGGAGGTGCTCCTTGTGGTCGGTAACCCATTTATGGGTTGGACATTTGAGACGACCCTTGTGACCGGTATCCAGTGGGATTATTGGAAGCATTGCTTGATCCCCCTTGGGTTTGGTCATTACTTCTCCATGAGAAGTTTGGATGGTTCCTCCATGCGGCGTTTTGTTGGTTGTAGTTGAATCCGGGGCGGTTGCCTACAAAGTTTACATCCTCATATGGATCAGCGTAAGCTTTGCCTTCGCAAAAATGGGTCTCGTGAGGTCCCGCACAAATTTCACACCCCTCTTGGATTGAAGTAGAAGCAGATGGAGAGGGTGATGATGAAGAAGCTATAGACTTTGTTGTTTCCTATTGAGCTATAGCTAACTTCTCCACCATATTGGTGAGTGAGGATAGTTGAGCGGAAAGATGGTCAGTGGGCTCAACATGTAGGAGACCCGCTACTCGTGGTGCTCTTCCCTTATTTCTAGCCCAGTGCCTCGTGTTGCTAGTCATTGTCTCAAGAAGTTCCATTCCTTCTTGAGGGGACTTGGTCATGAAGCTACCACCCACAGACGAGTTCACAAGCAATCGGTTGCTATCGTCAAGCCCGTTAAAGAAAGATAGGCATAACAATTGATCGTCCAATCCATGGTGAGAGCAATTCATCAACATCTCCATGAACCGGTCCCATATGTTGTACAAGGTTTCTCCAGGTTCTTGGCAGAAGGTATTGATCTCTCCAATTAGTTGCCTCGTCCTGCTAGTTGGGTAGTACTTGGCTAGGAACTTTTGAGCCATTTGTGCCCACGTGTGGATTGATCTGGACGGTAAGCTTCTAAACCATCGCGATGCGGAGTCGGATAAGGAATGGGGGAAGAGCTGCAACCGGATTCTCTCCTTTACCGTACCGGTTTTCCCAAAGAAGTTGCAGAAGTTAAGGAAGAGACTAAAATGGTTTGGGGCGTCATCCGGATTCGCTCCACTAAACTTTCCTAAGTCCCGGACTACGGTAATGAAATGAGTCTTGAAGGCCTATTGTCTCACTTCCTATGGTGTCAACACTGGGAGGACTATAGCTGAAGGCCTCCCTTCGGTATCCAGCTGGTGGTAATCAGAGAGGGCTCGGCGTTGCTGCTGCACATTATCCTCAATTTTTGGTGGTTCTTGATCCGCCATGTTTAAATCCCTAATGCATCTTCTCAAAGTGCTCTCAAGTTCGGATCTTGGACTAGCAAGTGGGGAGCCACTAGACCGAGTGCTTGGCATACACAAAAGAGACACAAGGTACCTAATCAATCACAAGAACAATAAACACCAAATGCTCTTAAGTAGTAGGAAATGTAAGAATATAGACAAACAACTAAACACACAAATACCAAAAATAAAATAAACAAGATAAAAGTACTAAATGCATAAAAACTAAAATACCAAACCTAGGTGCAGACGTTGTAAAGTGAGTGGTTAAACTGGTGTAAAAATAAAAGAAAAGAAATTAAAAACTCAAAATAAACGTCGGGCTGCAAACAAATCCCGGTCGTTGTAGTATAGTGGTGAGTATTCCCGCCTGTCACGCGGGTGACCCGGGTTCGATCCCCGGCAACGGCGCCATTTTGCAGACGTTGTAAAGTGAGTGGTTAAACTGGTGTAAAAATAAAAGAAAAGAAATTAAAAACTCAAAATAAACGTCGGGCTGCAAACAAATCCCGGTCGAGGTAGTATAGTGAAATGTAAGCGACCGGATGTCGAACCGTGGGACTAATATACATATTATAGTACCTAAGCGTGTCACAAGAGGGGGGATTAATTGACTTGTATTATAAATAAAAAGGAAAGATAAAATAAACTAAGTTAGTAAATTAAACGGGACTCTGGTTCAGGTTAATATAATATCTGCTTAATTATGCTATCTCTACTGGTTTAATATAATTGATTGGCAAAATTACTCTTATTATCTTAAGGACTAAATCATAGCCTCAAAAGAACTCGTTTGCCTGAAAATGCAAGGTTCTAATCAAGGTTCAAGCACAATACGTGTAAACGGACGGTTTAGATATGAGAAATTATTTATGCATCTGAAAATACTAACTTATTAAATCATAATAAGCTTTCTCCAAATTTACGGCTTAATTAACCTATCTATTTATCACCTGGTCTGATCAAAATAGACTTAGTAAAGCAGTTTAATAAACTCATGACATTTATTAAAAAGGTGCGAAATAACTTTTAAAACGCAACAAACTGTATTTAAATAAACCAGTAAAAATATTGCATAATTAATACAAACACATAATAACCATTCCCAGAGTATAAATATTCTAGCCTAACATATTAAACAGATAAACAGAAACAAGAGTAATAGAAATCATCTGTAATCACTCCTGTATTCGTTCTGCTATTTTATATACGTAGGACTAGAGGTGGATATGGTGGACTGTGGAAATAAATAAATGGAGAAGGCGGGAGAAGAGAAATGAGGTGGCGTGAGGTTTGTGGTGAAGTGGAGCGATGATGGGTGGTCGATGGATGGTGGATGTGATAAATGAAAGGAGAAGGTACGTGCGTTTATATAGGAGAAAGGAAGAGGCGGCAGAAAGAGCTGGATATGATAGGATTTGCAGATTGATTGCTCTCATTTATTACAGGGGACAGAGAGTTCACGCGTGAGGAAAATAAGGCAGCGGTGCGGAGTAGATGGATAAGGCTGAAGACAGTGGACGAGTTGCAGACAGTGGGCGAGTTGGAGACAGTCGGCGGAGGCAAGTTGCGGACGACGACGGGCAAAGAAGATAAGCTCACGCTAATTATTGGACATTTATACGCGTCCGCTCTGGATGAGGCGGTTGCCTCTCTGCCTTGTCCGCCTGTTTTTAGGCGGTTGCATGTGTGTCTCACGTCCGCCTATAATAATAGGCGGTTGCAGCTCTAACACGTCCGCCTATAATGAGGCGATCTCTCCTTATCTTGTCCGCCTGGAAGGAGGCGGTCTCCACTCTAGCTCTCTTGTCCGCCTGGCTTTAGGCGGTTGCACCCTTCTCACGTCCGCCTAGAAGGAGGGGTAGCAGGGGCGGTCGACCAAGAGGCGTGCCTCTCGCGTGGCTCCCTCGCACCTCTCTTCTACCGGCTCTAGTTTCTTCGTTTGGACTCCGTTTTCTGAGCCGTTTGCGTCTATGTTCGTCTATTTGTCTACTTTATTCCCAGCTTGGTTTTCCTCATGTTAAACCAATAAATTTGTGAGATAAACAATAAAACATAAACTAGAGGAAAACTAACCGAAGTGGAGAAATGAGCAAGAAAAGTGCTAATATTATATATGAAATACACCTATAAATTATGCTCATTTGGATACTTATCACTAGGGAAATTGACCCCGGCAATGGCGCCATAAACTTGTTGAAAAAATTACAAACATAGTAATTAAACCTAGCTAAATGGGCAAGTGCACCCAATTCGTTGCAATATAACAAATGTCAGATCCACAAGGAAATTGGTTTCAAAATCCCAAGCTTCGGTACTTTCATAAAACGTAAATGAAAACAGTAAATAGGGGTTTAGCCGGAGGCAAGCTTGGTTGTTTGTCAAAGGAAATGCAATAAAACAGTAAATTGGTTGTTTGATGGAAATGGGTGGAAGAGTACCCTAGGATAGTGGGGACTTACCTAATTCACCTAAAGAATCTCAAAACCATAACTTATTAACTCATTAACTCATTGTCTATTAGAGCTCAACTCATGAATCCTCAAATCAAGGAAAATCCAATTCTTACCTAATTAGTCAAACCCCTTAATTAAAGGAAGTTTAAGTCACTAAGTAGCATTAAGCAAACACTCTTAATCAATAGCCCTAATAATTTACTCCCAAATTCAAGAGAGCAAAAGTTAGGGTTTACCCCCCTTTTGGTCTTGCTCCAAACTCAAGCTCAACTATTGAATGAAACCACCATAAATGCAATAAGAGATCAATTTAGAACATTAATTGATATTGAAGGGAATAAAACAAGAGTAATAAATGAGTTAGGTTTCTAGCATTCAATAAGCAAAATAGGGTCAAACCCTCATCATAGGATACAAATGGAACTACTCAGCCATAGATAAAGGAAAGAGAAAGGAGAAAGGAGAAAGGAGAAATAGCCATTAGAGGAGCTTCCAAGCTCCAATGGAGGTAGAAATCTTCACTCTCTTCTTCCTCCTTTCTTCTCTTCTTTTCTCCTCTTCTTTTCTCCCTTGTTTTCACCACTCTCTCTCCTCTCTTTAGCTGGAATCGTGTGTGTAATAGAATGGGGAAGAATGCCCCAAAATCCATCATTTTAAAAGATGAATCTGGGAAAAATTTCCATCCCACCGACCTTGCCAAGGTCGGTCTCGAGATCGGTCGGACTCTCTGTAAGCGAGGCACGTGACGGATTTTAAGTTCGACCGACCTTGGACAAGGTCGGTCCATTCTAGTATGTTACTGAAGAGCTGACATCCTTCCCGAAGTGCTTGAACATTGATGCATCCTTAAATTAAGCTGTTAAAAATGTACTCATATGAGTATTTACCTATTTGAATATTTCAAAAGTATAAGCTCACTAATAATCACAAAAATACTCCATAAAGTGGTGAAATAAGTCATGCACCAAATAAAATGACGGTGAATAAAGACCTTGAGATAGCACTATTTCACCACTTATCATATACCCGAGAGTGCTGTATGGAAAATAACATATTATGAGCTAATAATGTGTGTTAAACTACATTATAACATTTGGATGAGTTAAGAGGTGGTTAAGTGACTTAAATGTACAAGTATTAAGTTAAAGGGGCTTAAATGCAATTTTTCAAAACCTTAGGGTATAAAAAAGAATATAGTCGAGAGAGTACTACTACAAATGGTCTATAATGACCTAAATGTGTGTATAAACTTGTGTTATAATATTTGGTTAAGTTAACTGAGGATTAAGGATTAAAGTGACTATTTATAAAGATTATGGGGGTAAGAATGTGATTTCCGAAAATATTGGGGTATGAACTGGGGAAATTAAATATTTGGTGGTGGGGTGTATGGTTTGAAAAGAAATAAAAATTATAAGTTAAACTAAAGTTTTGGAGTTAAATGCAAAAATTAGAAAAACTTGGGGACAAATCGTAATTTTATAATGTTTTGGATATATGTTATAAAATGAGGCCAAATATAGTATGGGTCAAACTGTTGACCAAAGTTTGGGATTAAATATTGAAACTTAAAATTAAATGTGAATTATAACATAAAATGTAAAAGATTATAAAATTTGTGGGGTGAAATTGTAATTAAGGAAAGTGTGGGTAAAAGCCAAAGGTATGAGGGACTGTAGGAGAATTTTTGAAAGTTAGGGGTGAGTTTGGAATTAAATAAATAAAGGATTTAAAACTATAGATCAAACAAGAATAATAACATAATTGTAAAAGTTATAAAAATTTTGGGGTCAAAATTGATTACCGAAAGTTATGGTTTGGAGTCTGAAATGGGAACAATTTAGGTTCTGCATGGTGGTTTGGAAGAAATTAGAAGTGAAACTTTGGTATAAATAAGTAAGAAATGAAAAATAAAGGTTATACAAGCATAAGGAATTAAATTGTACACATTTTGTGACATTTGGGGTCATAATGGAATAAGTAAGAGTTTGATATGTGTAGCCATGTAATTCGTGACAGATTAAAGGATGTTAAGGAATTAGTAAGATTGTTATGTCATTAGGAAGAATGACAATGTACAATATACATAATATAAGTGTAAGTATATATGAGAATATTATTATATATAAGCGAATAATATAATACATAGGTTTTGGGTAATATAAAAGCCTACAACTATATACATAGCACATATGTATATAATACATGAACAAAGGAGAATAATGCTATTTAATGATAAGAATTATAAAATCATACAATAACAAAGGAGATTGTTGTATAAGTGACTATAAATAATATATATATATATATATATATAAGTTGGTGGAATGAGCAAAAGAAACTTATAAGGAGGTATACTTATAACATAAGGTTATATATCATGAATATTAAGATTTTCATTAGTTAAGGTACATAAAATAATACCTTAATTGTAACATAGTTATGGAATAAAGAGTTAACAAAGGTTAGAAGGTAATCTTGTAACTCACATGAAATAAAAACATACATTAAATATTAAAACATTTTACGAAGACGAGTAAACGATATACGGGAGTGATTAGTAATTAACACTCTCGTTAAATCGGATTATAGGAGTGGGATAGACGAGATGTCAACCAATACTAGGCGAGTGTCGTCTTCGGTGTACGGTATGATATTCTTGCAGCTGGTTGCTACTGAGTTGCATCGCCTTGCGTGCTATTTGCTTGAGTGAAATGGCTATAAGATTAAATGCATGGAAATGGATTATTAAGTGTTGTTTTATGTTATGTTATGTTATTTTTACTCTATGTTACACGTGATGAGCTACTAACAAGAACTTAGTACATTAGTAGTCACATACAAACACTTAGGTCCCATTCGTTTGTCAGCTGAAACATATAGCTGATTGTCAGTTGCCAGCTAAAATTAGAAAAAGTAGAGAGAAAACAATAGTTGATATGACAATTGATGTATAAGACATACAGAGAGAAAAAACTAGCTGATCAAATAAACTCACTTGATAATGTGACAAAAAGAATGGGGCCTTAATGTTGTTTGGAACGTAACAAGAGGATTAAGTAAAAGAGATACATAATGGTTGATATTATACGAGAAATAACCTCACTAACTTCCCTTCAATATATAGTCAACATCCGGAATAGCGATGTTTTGACTTATCACCCTAGAAGTACAACGATTGTTCCATTGAGACTTCTAACATGTTCAGGTTACTCAGGGGAGAGTAAGGAGTCCAGGAAGTTTTGACCATGCATGCTGAGTTAGGAGGTTGATTCTGCATCAGATCGACTTCCATTAAATATACGTCATTCTTGACGGTGATTGTAGGGAATGTGTTATACTCGCCCACTGGGTTTAAATGTACTTGATTCAGTATATGTCTTCCAAGGCGGTGGTTGAGGGAGTTTATGCTCACCTCGGGTTTGAATGTACCCAGTTATATACACATACGAGAGTTAATCTCGTTTAACAGAGTTTATACATACTTAGTTCAATATACATCACAATGACGGTGGTTTATTAGAGAGTTCACTACTCTTCTAACAGGGTTTAAATGTACCTAAAATAAGTTAAGATATTAACTATGAGAAGTGGCGACCCCATCATGCGGATTGTCCACGATAGGAAACTAATGTCTATAACGTGATTTTAAAATAATCTCAAGGCCTAGGGATGAACAGTATAATGACTCATTATATTGATGTTTCGTTTCTGTTGGGTGAAGTTATTATATTTGTTTGGATACGTGTTATACATGTTGCATGATGTGTGTTTACAATATTTATATATTGCTGATACAAATCAATTGCAAGTTATCGACCAAGTAGGTGTGCGTGGCCCGGTAGCTTGCAGGCTGCACGTTATCATACTCTACGGTTGTGTTAAGCCCGTTTGGGCCTAACATTTGTGACCCGAACGCGTGTAGGCGGGGTAGATTTTGGACCGAGTGTACTTTTGATTTTTTATTACCACTGTTAGAACTTACACTTTGATGTGTATATTGGTTAAGAAGTGGTAAACTTGCATTCGACTTGGTTTAGTAGAACTCGGTATGTATATGTATCTGTTTGGAATTAAGTTGGTCTAAGTTTTCAGTCTATCAAACCATTACAGTGGATTTAGTAAGACCTAGTTAGTCATGTGGGTGACTAATGGCGGTAACACCAGGATTGGTTTATTTTCCACTGTGAATTTGATTAAGTTTAGTGTTGTTAATTATCGTTGATTGTGAATTATGAGTTGAGGTGTTACAAAAAGTGGTATCAGAGCATAGTAACGCTCTGTTGCCTAAATACTACCGGGTTTAGGATTTCTAATTCTTGGGTTAGGGGTTGAGTGATAGTACAGTAAGGTACACTAACTAAGTGTTTTGTTGACTGTCTAAAAAAAGTTATAATTGTCCAATGCAGACCTAAGTTACAAAATCTCATGAGTCATAACAATGATGCAGATGTCTAGACGAGAGACCCAATGCTGAGGCCGAGGTAAGGTTGAGACTGAGGCACCAGCTGTGCCGGGAGTGCAGACTATTGCGGAGATAGTTGTTGCCACTATAGCGTAGATGGGACTATAGCCCATAGCGGCGTAGCAGCCACCGGCACCATCTCCACATCCAGCACCGCCACCGCCTCAGCCGCGTGAGCAGAATTGGGTGAAGAGTTTAGCGGACCTCAGACCGTCAACGTTTAGAGGAGAGACAGATCCATCTCACCTGGAGACATACATTATAGAGATAAAGACCACATTCGAGACCCTTGACATTCCTGTTAGAACCAAGGTTAGACTGGTTGCGTTCTATCTGAAGGATGCGCCCGAGACTGGTGGAACTTGGTGAAGGCCGATCATATGGCCGATCCAGACGTTAGTTGGGGAGCCTACAAGGCTCTACTGAGGGCTAAGTACTACCCAGCCCATGTGCGTACGAAGAAGAGGATGGAGCTTGGCGCACTTTAGCAGACGGGCAAGATGACCGTCGATAAGTATTATGCAGCATTCACTGCCTTGCTTCCCCTCCTAAGCGAGCTCGGGTATTCAAATGACATTCTGGTTGATCGCTTTTATGGCGGCGTGAACCCTCGTCTTTAGTATGATATGGGGCCTGCTACCTATGCCACCCTTTAGGTAAACGAGAAAAACCGATTGAAATGTTTTTTTATTTATGTGACAAGAATGAGTTCTAATGCCTTTGTAATTATAGGAGTGCTACCATGCTGCCGTAAAGGTGGAGATCACTGTCTAGAGAAGGGACGACTTGCAGTCAAAGAAGAGTAAGGCCACTGACCTGAGTTCTGAGACGCGAAGCAGGGTAGCCATGGTAGAGGAAGAAGCAATTTCACAAGGGCCAGAAGCGCTCTCCGGTGAAGAAAAGTCAGGCTTCTGAGCCTCTACAACTTACTTACCATGCCGAGGCGGCTAAGCCTCTACGATCGTACCCACCTAAGGGTAAGATGCTTTACTTAAGTTGTAACACTTTATTACACTAAGAATACAGTTAAATCCTATATTGGAATACTTGAATTAGGTTCTAGTTCTGGTTTGGGCACGGGCTGGAAGTATGAGCACACTTTCTGGTGCAAGCAGTGTGGGAAGAACGACCCGAGAGTTGACTGCCTAGGGGTGAAGGTCTAGTGCCGCCATTGCCAGGGATGGGGACACCAATCATACGAGTGTTTCAAGAACCCGAAGAGAAAGGCCTATCACAACAAGGCGATGGCTAGTGATGATCAGAGGGGTGGATCCGGCAGTCCACGCCATACTCAGATGACCCAACCTACAGTAGGCCAGGGAGCGAGAGGCCATCAGAAGGGGCCGGCTTCAGGCAGCCCGCCCTGCATGTGGTAGATCGCTCAGATTGGTCTGGTCCTTCATCTAGACCAGGTATTACTAAACTCTCGTAATCGTTGAACAACATGCCTACAGTAATGAGTGCTTGCATGTTTAAGTATGAAAATGAATAGACAATTAAAACTCATAAGTTAGAGACTTCCTACACCTTAGGACACTACAATATTTGCTTTCCTTTCCCCTCACCACCCGCCCTAGAAGAAACCACCATTGATACTCACGACCTTCCAAGTGAGCAGTGTCAGGTTATCTGACCAGGTATGATTTTACTCAAGGGATACCTGACACTGTTGGGGTTAAAACCAAATTCGGCAAGTGTACCGGTCTTTGGAACAAGTTTTCTTAGGTAGTATTCTCTAGGTTATCGAACCAAAGGAGGTTGTGTCTAATTTGACTCTTTAATCTAACTAACTAATAAAATGAAGGGAAATTAACAATAATAAATTGGGGGTTTGAATGTAGAAAATAAATAAACTAAAATAAAACAATAAAAAGATGATCTTCTAAACAAATCTAAAAGGGTGAATCATGGTTTACTACTTCTCCCTAGTTTATCAATTCCATTCCCGAGTGTTTTCTAAATTCTAGATTGCAACCTCAGATCTAAATTAATCTAAAACAGGTCTCCCGCAAGATAGATCCTTACTAGCAATTCTCAAATCCTAACTCTCGTTGCGAATTAACAAATCAACCAGTAGCATTAACGATTAATCTGGTTTCTAGTCAGCTAATCCCTAGGAATTGCCATCTGTAATTTCACTGGTAATATTCCTATGGTCTAATGAACGCCGCAGTTCTCATTTGTAAGCAATTCATACCAAATAACTCAAGCAATAATTAATCACAAGAGAAATAAATAATAAACTAGGAATAAAACTACAATCTGTATAGAACTTGTATTTAACAACTCAGAAAGTAAAATAACAAACTAGTTGTCCGTAGTAAACCAGAATTCTAACAACTACTCTGACATCGGAGATAAAGAAATAATAACAATAGTTAAGAAATTAGAAAACATCATCTAATGGTGGGACGATGACGAATTTGATCTCTGTCTTCTGCTCCGGTCTGTCAAAACTATTTGTTGTTTCCTTCGTCTTCTGTCTCGAACTGCTCTCGGCTGCTCTCTAACTCGCGGCTAGGGTTCTGTTTATTCCCAATTCGCCCTGTCTCCAGTGATATCGTATTGATATATATCCCTGTATAATGTCGTGCGGCAGCCTTTTTTTATCTTCATGACGTCTTCCCCTTTTGTCTGTGTGTTAATATCATTGACCAAATACATATTCATGTGCTTAATTCTCTGCATGGGCCGCGCACCTCTGATCATCCATTGTTTTTTCGGCCCAGGGATGAACAAATTCAAGTCACAAGTCTGCGCTTCTGACTGTTAGGACTCTGTCCATTGTCTGCCCAACATGTCTTCACGTCCAGCCCATGTTACGTGCAGCTCCATTCTCTCCTCTGCATGTGATCGAGCCCATGTTGAATGTGATGACGGGCGCCGTGATTAGGCAATAATCACAGCAGGAATAAAATGACTTGCAGTGCGTGCGAGTATATTTACTTGGTCCGAGAATATGCTAATGTCTAACCCGGACCATGGCTAAAATTAGGTAGTAGCTTGTGTCTCGAATTGGTCTGGGTATCTAAATCCGGACACATGCCTGGACCGTACCCAAAATTCATCAAAGAGCTCTTTTTTATGTCAGTTTGGTCCTGTCTTGATCCTTAAGTTCTTAGCACATGCATCTAGACCCTTTTCTTCAGTATTTTTACCTGTTTCAGCAGGAAACCACAAGGGAAGTTCTTTGCATATAACATAATATAACATGAAAGTAAGGAATTTATCATATAAACCAATAAAATATTAATCACATTAAGCGTAGAAATATAGATAAATTCCGCACTTATTAGCTACCCCGCACTTAGCTTTTGCTTGTCCTCAAGCAAATAAAGAATATAACTACTCTAGACCGAAACATTAAACTCCAGGATTAAACATAAGCGGAAGGAAAACAAGCAAAATGACAATCAGAAAAATCAATCTGCTCTAAGCCATCAGTTTTCGCAAATAGTGAATAAAGAATAATTTTAATAAAAGCATGAATAAACTGAATTACAGAAACTGAAACACAGATTAACTTAGGACCTTCCACCAATTTCATTACCAAATGGACGACAAGAGGCAAGAAGTAATGTTTTATTCCACAATACCTTTCATTGCCACATACTCATAGCCTGTAACGATCCCCTTTTTATTGCAATATGACTTTTAAGCACTCAAATTTCCAAATTTGCAATTCATAAAAAGTTAATAAATTGCATACAAAGATCGTTTCCATTCCCCCATACTTTTCTCTCCACCCCTGTAGCAGCTTTGGGTCAACTTTCCCAGGCTGTGCGGCCTTAGGAAGCTAGGTGATGAAGCACCCTTAAAGACTTAATAACCGAGCGGACGAGGCCTGTTTTTGGTTCAGGATAAACAAACTAGCGGAGTACCTTGCCTTTGTCCTTTCTTTTCTTTTATTCCCAAGGTCAAAAGCTAAACGCATTTAGTCTTCACAATCAGCCAATCCATCAAATTTCAGTGAAAATAGAGTAAATTTGAGAAAATAATTTAATCAGACAACATTTAAGCTAAGTGATGAAGCACCCTTAAAGGCTCAATTTTCAAACTTCCACATATATTATCACCCAAAACTCAACATTTACGACAAGGAGAAGCACATTATTCATCACCCGAAAACAATCAAAAACTAGTGGTCTGAAGTGATAACTGAAGGTCACTCCCTACTCCACACTTAAAATTAAACAATGTCCTCATTGTGTGATAAGGCAGGAGTGAAAAACTATGAGCACACATAAAAACATTTATGTCCAAAGGAAACAGACAACAGAGTATTCATTATTAAAAATTAAAAGCAAAAGAAAACGATTAAAACTAGAACTCCCCTAGATTTTGTTGTTGCATTATGTAGATCGACCCCACCCCACACTTGAGCTTTGCTCAAGTGTTGCAGCCTGGTTGCAGTGTCACCATGAAGAATTCATCTAAAAAGAAAAATACCAGAAGAAACCAAAACTACAAATGGAGTTAATAGTTAATAGACAACAAAACCATGAAAATTACTACGAAAAGAAATTAAAACCAAAATTAAAAACTAACAAAATAAAATATAATGTTGGGTTGCCTCCCAGCCAGCTGCCCTTCTTTAACGTCTTTGGCTAGACCATACCTCCCTGAGGTCAACCAGGATTGAAAATGAATGTCGATCTGGGCTTCAAAGGGTGGGTGAGGTGGGCATTATATAGCTTCATAAAATGACCCCGATCAAATGGAAAAGTAACCTCAACACTCTAAATGTAAAAGTGTAAACTCCACCGATCATGCATCAGGTGGTTGTGCTGAGGTGGGTGATCTTTAATGTGAAGATCACAAATTTGCGGGTCCTCCTTCTCAAATTCAAGGATATAGACATCCTTATCGTCTGGAGGAAGCTCAAATTAAGGATCAACTCACAGGGAAAACACCTTCGACAGGAGTCAAAGGCTCATTGAAGTCTATGATGCAACTCTTATCTGATGGCCCATCAACAGTTGCAGGAAGAAGGAGGTCAATTGGAAGACTCTCTAGCTCGGGTACAGGTGGAGAAGGAATAGACTGGATAGCTTCATAAATTAAATCATTCTCTAACTCTGTAGATTCATCAACTTGTTAAACCTTTAGCTCTGGTCTCTCCATGATCTCCACCTCAGGTGTGTTAGAAACTTCAGGGATCGTTAGATCAAGCTGCATACCATTCCACTCAGCTACTGCAGTTGGTTGATTGACCTCACGAGCCTCTAACCTTTCAATCAAGAGAGCCATTTTAGCTGACATATAGTCCAGTCTTGCATTCATCTCTGACATGAAGTAGGTCTTATGCTCAACAGATTTTGGTTTCCATCTTTCGACATAAGGAACCTGACAGTGAGAACTTTCATGATCCCCTCCACACCTTTCACACACAACCCACTGGTTGTAATATCCTGGCGGATTGTAATATCCAGCCATCAAATCAAAGTACCTCGAAATAAAAAAGAAAAATAAATTATATACATAAAGAAGGAAATAGAAATAAAAATGAAAACAAAAGTATGTACATAAAAATAAAATAAAACAAAACAAAATCAAAATCAAACTAAACAAAAACATATCAATAAATATAAAATAAAAAGAACCAAAACAAAAATAAACAAATTAAGGAAAAACTAAAACAAAATCAAAATCAAACTAAACAAAACAACATCACAAATAAAATAAATAAGAACAAAGTTAAACAAATAAACTAATCTAATAAAATAAAAATCCTAGAAACTAAAATAACTATAAAAATCAAAACAATTAAACAAACTAAATTAATTATCAAATAGAATAACAATAATTAAACAAAATAAATAAAAGAAAAATAGAATAAAGACTAAATTAAATAATCGTGCATCCCCGACAACGGCGTCAATAACTTGTACGGGTGAAAACGTATATCGGCAAGTGTACCGGTCTTTGTAACAAGTTTTCCTAGGTAGTATTCTCTAGGTTAACGAATCAAAGGAGGTTATGTCTAGTTTGAGTCTTTAATCAAACTAACTAATAAATTGAAGGGAAACTAACAATAATAAATTAGGGGTTTGAATGTAGAAAATAAATAAACTAAAATAAAAACAATAAAAAGATGATCTTCTAAACAAATCTAAAAGGGTGAATCATGGTTTACTACTTCTCCCTAGTTTATCAATTCCCTTCCTGAGTGTTTTCTAAATTGGAACCTCAGATCTAAATTAATCTAAAACCGGTCCCCCGCAAGATAGATACTTACTAGCAATTCCCAAATCCTAACTCTCGTTGCGATTTACAAATTAACTAGTAGCATTAACGATTAATCTGGTTTCTAGTCAACTAATGTAACACCCCGTCCAAAGCCAATCGTGGTTATCGCAAAACTTAACACTTAATCGAATTCGTCGCAGCGGAAATAACAAACAACTGGACCTTGCCACGGTCTGATCGTTAGAACATACCGGCCTTATAATATTACAACACTTATCCAAGGTAAACAACCGACCAAAACATCACCACCCAAAATACCACCAACCAACCGAGTTTAAGTATCTAAATCATAGCCACTAATTTACATTAGTTTCAATATAAACAGACGGGAGCACAAGCACAACCCGTACTCAAAATAAACAACCCATCCTAAGTCTAACCGCTCCTACTCTCGTGGTGCGACTTCATGGGCCTCTTACCTGCAAGTGTAAAAACAGCCCCCAAAGGGGGTCAGCACGAATGCTGGTACTCCCTCTCATGGCCCCCAAGCTAACGGGGCTACAACGACTAATTGTCGATAGCATGGAAATTGATTAAGTACACAAGCATGATATGAAGTGCAATAAACAATAATCCACAGATGAACATACATAGTTCACACACAATGAACGACACAAGCGTTCCCTTATCAAACGGGTTAGTAACCCCCTCCTTAGTCCTGATTTCCATAACCTCAGTTCCTTATCTTACCTCAATCTTAACCTTAACTTACTCTCAGTATACAAACCGTTCCTGGAAGGGAATGGTTGTAGCTTAATCTCAAACCTAGGATTTAGGTGATCCTACCGCACCATCTTAATGCCACCTACCCTGGACGGGAGTCCAGCGTAGCTGAACCGGCAACCGGCCCTAGGCTACAAGTCCAAAGACAAGTCCTTAAGCGGAGGGCGGATCTGATTCAGATACCGTCCCCCTTTCCTTAGCATGTATGACCGGAGTCAGTCCCGGGTTTCCTCACTCAAGTTCCAGTTAGTAGAAATCTTAAACACCATGTGTTAGTTAAACCTTAACGGGTATTAACCAACAATCACCAATACTTAACTCTTATTCTTAACTCAGTAAGTACTAAACTTGGTTAGTAACAATCTCAAGTCTCGTGGGTTAGTGTAAAGGAAAAACTTACACAACGAGAACAATTATAACCGGTTGCATGCTTTATCTTGTTTTAGTCATAGCAAATAAACAGATAGCACACAAGCCGAGGGACACCTCGTTAGCAAGAAGGTCACAAGAAAGATTGTACCGTTCACCGTCGATCGTCCCGGTCGTTTAATACTCCTCCGGTTTGCAACTTTCAAGTCCTAAAATATCCATCCAACTTAGATGATTAAGTATCTATACATTGCTTAACTTATTTAACTTATTTAACCCTTAGTGGTCCCCAATTAACACTTCTTAAGTCTTATAACTTAACCTTGCAACTTAACCTTAAACTTATGAACTTATACTTAACTTAACTTAATCCCCTTAGGTTCTTAGGTTTCTAATCAACATTGCCCTCTTAATGGTGTACTATTAACACCATCATGCATCCTTAATTTTTTTTTTAATTGTTAAGGGTCGTCTGACCCACCGTCCGACCCAACCAACTGGGTCGGACCATTCCAGTAACTATCAGGTTTGAAAAGTTCCACTTGTCCGACCCACGTCCGACTTAACCAACTGGGTCGGACCATTCCAAAAATTTTCCCGTCTTTTAAAACTCTCCCGTCCGACCCATGTCCGACCTAAGTCCCCTGGGTCGGACCATTCCAGAAACATTTACGGTGGCTTAATAGAGGTCCGTCCGACCCAGAACTGGGTCGGACCCTGGGTCGGACCACTACAGACTTTACTCTTAAGTTGTTCTTTCAATTCCAAATTTTTCCCCAAGCCTCCTAATGTGTTCTAACATCATTTAGACCCTTAAACCCACCTTAAATCATCCTCCATACTCATTAAAATAACCTCCAAAGATCATTCCAACCCTTTACTCAATTCTTACAACAACTACCAACACTTATCACTTATTTCTTTCCTACATTTTCAACATACCTTTCACCTAGAACTTCTACTAACCAAAGGTTCCCTCCTTAAGAACTTGACCACGCCATATACACCACTTGCATCCCTATTACATTTTCCAAGCCTTCCTTAAATTCTAAACTCTAGTTTCTACCTAAATCATCTCAAAGTTTTACACTCATTCACATCAAACTTACTAAAGTTTCCTAACTTCTTTTATGCATTTACTTAAGGTTCCTTCATAAGCTTATGCTTCCATCCATCAACACATTATTTCCTTCCTAGTTGTTTACCAACATTTACCTAAGTCCTAAATACCCAAGTACATTCTTTTGATTCCTAAATCCTTCATAGTGATGCCTAAGTCATTATAAGTCATTTAAACACCTTAATCTCACCCTTTTTCACCGAGATAACCTCTAGAACTTCCTAGTACTTCCTTAGTCATGAAATCTCCTTAGAACATCTTAAACACTTAAGTTCTTCACTAAATTTTGCCATGGGTTCTCTAGTATATTGTTGCACCCAAACACTTGGCTTTTCACCATCAAACAACCAATATCACTCAAATTCTCATCACAACACCTTAACACACAATTTACACCAAAACTACACCACATCATTACATAGTGTATAAACTTAAATGCTTGGCACTTAGGCCCTTAAATGACAATAATCTTAACCACTGAATTTCCACATATATTTTCCTTTAACCTGCGAATACACACAACAAGGCTCCCATTGAAATAAAATGCTTCTTGTAATTCACCTTGATATTCTTAAACTATCTCCTTTTTCTCATTTGCTCCTTAGTCAAAAGTTCACAATTATAGTCATTGTTCTTTCTCCTAGGTTTTATAACCCCCTTTTTCCCAATGTAAACTCTACTCTAAGCTCATCACATATCTAAATCCCATTCCCTTAAACAATAAAACACCTTAAGGTAAGTAATTTACCTTATTCTTTCACAAGCTCTCAAGCTTTCCTCCTTAGGTTTTTCCTTTCTCAATCTCGGTCACCACTTAAACTCTCCTTGCCAATGTTCTAACAAATATCCAATGACTCCAATGAGTACTAGATAATACATTAACCCTAAGGAACAAACCCTAGGTTAAAAATGTGCTTTAAGGTATTAAGGTGATTGTTTTACCTTGGTTTCTCAAGACAAGCTTGGATATGAAGCAAGAAGGACCTCCTCTATCCTTTGGAGAGTAGAAAACAAGATAGAACAAGGCATTAAAATGAAGCCCCATGAGTATGTATTTTCGGTCATGAAGAAAAGTGATGGAAACCTAGATTTTCTTACACTTTCTTTACCTTAAGAGAATGGAGAAGCTAATGGAGTCTCCAAGCTTGAGTTTCCTTCTCTAATGGCGATTTGCCTTGGCTCCAAAATGAGGCTCTTGAAGTTTTGAAAAGATAGAAAGAAGGAGCTTGAGCTAACTAAGAAGAATATGTGTTTTGTTTTGGTTTTGGAGCTAAAATGAGTAAGTAGTACACAAGGGAAGGTGGAGCTAGCATGGGGTTGTTCTTCACGTCAAAGAAGAAGATAGGAGCAGCTAAAATCGGCGAAGGAGAAGAAGAATGAAGAAAGGAGGAGAGAGATGGCTTAAAAGGTAAGATTTCTTTTAAAAGTAAATAGTAACCTTACTTACTTTTTCTCTTCTTCTCTTTTGTTATTTGATTAAGTGGTGAATCATCACCTTAAAAATTGGCCACCCCCTTTAATTAAGCTAGTCATGGTCTTGTTTGACCAACTAACTAAACTAAATTGACTAAAAACTAAACTAGGCACTATTTGGTTACTATTCACAAACTAGTGCACATAATTGTGAAATTTTTGATTTCCCATTGATTTAGACCTCCTAATGTGATAATAATTAGTACACATGTTAATTAAAGAGTAATGATGGACATTTAGACACTCAAAACCCATTTACAAGACAATTTTTCAAAAATGTGCTTTAAGACTCCTTAAAGCACATTTTGTGTTTTAACTTGTTTTCAAGCTTGGTTTTCTTTGTTAATTGATTTAAAATGACCATTAGGATATTACTAAGGTCTAAGAACAATATTTGGGTGCTCACCCAAGTCTCTCCAAGCTTAGAGCACGTTTTCACTTAAACTGCTCTTTTGGTGTTTCCTTATGTTTACTTTGATTAGAAATGTTTCTTAATGTTTCTAAGGCATTATTTAGCCTCCTTATAACTTAGTTTATCACTTAAACACCATATCTAGGTTTGGGGTATTTCAATCTACCCCCCTTAAAAGAACTTTGTCCTCAAAGTTCACATATATGCTTAACCATTCACGGTACTCAATTCCCTTAATCTTAACACCACATCTAATATTCACATTCACACATCTCAAGACTCGAAGGTCAATCACAAATACAATACATAAGTATTATACATAACTCAAACTTATCACCAAAGTGTAGCAACTTACACAAAATTACATCTTAAACAACCAAACAAACGACAACAAGTTTGTTTCCTAACTCAAAAGCGAGGAAGCTCTACCCCCCTTAAAAAGGGGTACGCCCCATACCCTATACAGATGATCTAGTCAGTAAACAAAGAAGGGTACTTCGCCCTCATCTTATCCTCTAATTCCCACGTGGCCTCTTCGACATCCTGGTTAGACCAGAGAACCTTCACCAGTCGCACTGACTTGTGGCGAGTGTCCCTAGTCTTACTGTCTAAGATTCTATGAGGAGTCTCCACGGATCTCATATTCGGTTCTAAAGTCAACCTCTCAGGTTCTAACACATGGGAGGGGTGGTGCATGTATTTCTTTAGTTGAGACATGGAAAACATCATGCACTTTACCCAGTTCAGCAGGTAAATTCAATCTGTAAGCAACCGGGCCAACCCGCTCCGTAATCTTATAAGGACCAACAAACTTCGGGCTTAATTTGCCCTTCTGCCCAAACCTGAATACACCCTTCATCGGTGAAACTCGCAGAAATACCTGGTCGCCCACTGCAAACTCCAGGTCCCGTCGTCGAACATCAGCATACGACTTCTGCCTATTGTGAGCCTCGATTTTAAACCCTATCCTATGTTGATTAAGTTGATTAGGATCTAGTCGGGTTTTAGGTCCACTTATAACCTAAGATTAATAACTATGTCTTATAACAATAATTATTAAAACCTAAGCTAGCTCACTGGAACCTATTATGAGTCGCCACCTAATTTTAACCTAGATCAAATTAGGAAAGGAGAGTTCGGGTTCGGGGGCTTGATATTCGACTTATTTAGGGTTCAATTACTTTCATTACCCCTCCTAGGTCGTTTTTCCTCTACTTGGTTTATTTACGGCTTATTACGAGTCGTTTTAACCTAAGTGCGTGAGCTTCTGTTTTTTTTTTGTGTTTTTTAACATTTTTTGACAGAAAATTAAAGTGAAATTAAAAGCTACCTAAACTAGGGTTTCGGAGGCAAAATTAGGTCAAATTTTGCTTACGTCCGTAGCCACGGACCCCATGTCCGAGACCACGGACCCCAGTTAACCTAATTATACAGAAGAATCAAAATTAAGGAAAAACAAAAAATTGCAAAGTCCAGGGCCACGGACAGGCTGTCCGTGGGCCCAGACATTATTAGAAAACCTAAATTTTGAATTTTTTTTTTCCCGCCGCCGTCCGTGGGCGTCCGGGCTTACGGACAGGGAGTCCGGGACCTCGGACATGACGTCCGTGGGTGCGGACCGCCCTCGGATGGCGGCTATGAGGTTGTTCCTGAAAGTGTTTTTGGCTTAAATTTTATGGGTGTGTAGCCTAAAAGATGTACAAGACGTTAGTGATTGAAAGAATTCAATTTGACATCAAAATTAATACGAAACTTAGCAAACAAGTAACAAAGCAGTAGCTGAAACAATTGATGATACAGAAGCGAAAAATAGTTTGTTTAAGCCCAAATTTTGAGGCAAGACTGATAATGTCGTGGGGAGTTAGGAAAGTGAAATTTCTACCTGTTTTACCTTCGGATTCACGACGGTTCTTCACACCGGGATTCGTTGAGTGCTCCGTTGATGGCAGACCCGAACGGATTTCGAACCAAGCTTCTGGTTGTTGGTTGTTCTTGCTGCTTTTCACGTTTTGGTGATGTTTTTGTGGGGTTTTGATGATTATTGGTGCATTGGGGATTGGAAAACGTGTTTAGATGGTGATTTCGGGGGATTTTCGGTATGATTTGGGTGGCCGGTTGTTGGAAAACGTGAGAGAGAGAGGGGAGGCTGTGTTTTCTGACTCCCTAGGGTTCTTGAGCATCTGAGATTCCAATTTTATCCAAAAACCTATCCCCTTATATAGACTTTCTTAAAGATAAAGAAAATCTAGTAAAAGTAAGATTCTTTGGTATTTTAATTAAGTGACTTCCCAAAGGAATTTTGTTGTGAAATTTTAACCACGTGTCAAGGATGGAAATTATGAATTTTCTGAGGTGGAATCGGATTTTTTAAATGTTGGAATATTTTTAAATTGAATTACTCGTCAGATTCAGTCAGAAATTGCTAGAAAATTATTGGAAATTCGAAAAATCAAAATTCCAACGCCATTATGCTTAAAATGCCATCCTCTATAATGGGTTAAAATATCAAAGCATTTCAAGCTGATTTGGGCATCCTTTCGAGGAGAGAGAAAGCCCATAGGAGGTCTTATGAGCCTTAAAAATTACGAAAACGCCCCTGATAATGACGAAGCTGCTCCCCATGCCATGGAACACGCCAATCGGGCCGGAATCTCTCACTACTTGATTGAAATATCCCTCACAACACCAAAACCTCGTAGACCTATACCAGGGGGGTCAAAATTTTGGGTATAACAGATTGCCCCCCGTTAACTGGACTTTGTAACGGATGTGAAAAGTCTGGTTGATGCTTGAGTGAAGCCCCAAAATTTTGAACTCCATGAAATTCTCCATGTTGTGCGAAACCGCGTTGACTGCGTCCAGCTATTCGGAGGCGCTGACTACCTAAGCAACAAAACGCTGTCGAGCTATTCTAAGGCGTTGACTACCTATAAGTGAAAATGTGTCAAGCTATTCTAAGGCGCTGACTACCTAGGTGACGAAAACGAAATAATGTCAAGCAGTTCTAAGGCGTCGACTACCTAAGCAACAAAATGTTGTCGAGCTATTCTAAGGCGCTGACTACCTAGGATGTGAGAACTGGGTGGTATGCAAATGTAAGAATGCTGAAATGCCAATGATGCTAACGATGCTGATGCTAATGATGCTGATGATGCTGATGATGCTGATGATGCTGATGCTAATGATGCTGATGATGCTGATGATGCTGATGCTAATGATGCTGATGATGCTCGGATGCTTCTAGGGACCGAAACCCGTGCTAATGCTCCTGGCTGGACCCAATGTGGACTTATTGCCATCGCCCCCCAAGCCGGTGTGCAGGGATAACTCCTGATAAAAACCCTGGGGACTTATTGCCTTCGCCCACCATTCGTTGATCCCAAAAATAAGTTGACATCGCAAAAGGAGGATTTATTGCCATCACCTCGCCAACTTTTCTGTCGCCAGGTCTTGTGACGCGCCTGGATAATGCAACTAGGTCTTACGACGAGCCTATATGAATGAGATGAGTGCAATGTGTTTGATGAGAGTGGGTAAGCTAAAGGGTAACACTAGGTTTTACTACGAGCCTAAGGAAATGCAACTAGGTCTTATGACGAGCCTAAAGGACGGTTCTAGGTCTTATGACGAGCCTAATGGACGGTTCTAGGTCTTATGACGAGCCTAAGGAAGGATCTAGGTCTTATGACGAGCCTAAAGGACGGTTCTAGGTTTTATGACGAGCCTAAGGAAGGATCTAGGTCTTATGACGAACCTAAAGGTTGGATCTAGGTCTTATGACGAGCCTAAGGAAGGAATGCAACTAGGTCTTATGACGAGCCTAAAGGACAGTTCTAGGTCTTATGACGGGCCTAAAGGACGGTTCTAGGTCTTATGCGAGCCTAAAGGACGGTTCTAGGTCTTATGACGAGCCTAAAGATGGTTGTTCTAAGTGAAAGTGAGTAAAATGTATGATGGGTCTAAATGGATGTAGAAAGATTGGGGTTTATGTCAAATCTGAAGATGGTAGGGCTCAAGATGGGCCTACGGATGTTTGGGTGTGAAGGTAGGGCTTAAGACGGGCCTGTGGGAATTTGATGTGGAGGAAGGGCCTAGGACGGGCCTGTGAATGTTTGGATGTGGAGGTAGGGCTTAGGACGGGCCTGTGGGATGTGAGAATGGTTTGAACCTTTGGGTTTTGGACTTTTTGGGCCTCAATCGGTGTTGTTGTTGCAATTGTTGGAACCAACAATTGCCCCCCAGTATTCTTTCTTAAGGCAATCTGAGTTAGAGTTCATGGCGATCGATCGGAACGATCGATGCCCCCAGATTTTTTGGCCAAACGTGCGAACAAGTCTCGTCCTCACATGGTCAAGGCTTATGTTTTGATGTGGTGTTTCTTACCTACACTCGACGTGTTGGTGTTTGCACTCGTTTCTCACTTACGGTCACAACTTCTCAACCAGAATTTGACATTGGTTAGATTTACGTGTTCACCGTTACTTTCACTTGATTGGATACACAACTACTAAGTCGGAAGTCTTTGAGCTTATAACGTGGCCATGGGGTGTGATGAATGACATCAGACAATGGAGAATGTTTAGGATATGTGGAGCTATAAGGGTGACCAAAGCTGCAACTTGCACCGCCTCTGGATTGCCTTCTTTGTCTTGAAGTCGTTTGGCTACTTTGATGACTTCGCTTATGATCTTGGAACTCTGGATTTTTGGAGTTGTTCCTTGCACCTTTTCTTTTTTTCAATTTTAGATTTCTTCGAGGCTTTTCAGGTTTGCCTTTCTTTGAATCTCTTTTCCTTCGGGGGTCTTGTGTTCCCGGTTCTGAACTTTGAGAGCTGTTTTTGATGTTAGCTCATTTGGATCCTGTGTCTTTAGGACCATTGCGGATCGTTTCGTCATGCTAGTAGCGGTTTTGCTTCTTTAGACTTGTGAAGTTGTTGTCCGGAGTCGGGCTCCTTGCTTCCTTTGGTCACGGGTCAATTATTACAAGGCTGGCTTATTTGTGGAGCTTGTAGTGTTGTAAAGAGGTCATATATGAAAAGCTCAAGGGGGTGCCTCGGGTTGTAATGCCAGGGTTCACAAGCTTTTGGCTGTTGTGGTGTATACCTAGGTGCTTCGTCATCCCTAATAGTTGTGATCCATTCTTTGTACTTTCATAGGTTTAAGCGTAAATTTACAAATTATCTCCTTCGGTCGGAGTCATGCCGTTTACCTTACCTCTCTGAACGTGATCTCTCCGGAGTCGTGTAAAAATGACACGCTCGTTCGCTCTTGGTTTTACCGCTCAAGGCACCCCTCGCGAAGTGTACACTCAGAGATTTGTTTGCACATTTAAACAAAGAAATAAACATTATCGTTCCTTAACTCAGATTGCCCCCAGTATTATTGTGGGGTTTTTGACAAGCCTTTTGAATACCCAGGTTATTTGTGGAAGGCGATTGTGCGGAATAATGATGGTGAGTGGTGATGGGGTGATCTTGTGGAGCAAATATTTGGTGAAATGTTGAGAAAGTGGAGTGGTGAGACACATGGGGTGTATATGATGAAGGTTGTATTTGTACGAGGAGCTGTAGTGAGTATGGACGAAGCGATGAGGTTGCTCGTTTTTTTTAAATGATTGGAAAATGCTTTGCATGGAAATTGTGAAAATGGAACCACGTATTATTCAATGTAAAAATAACGTTGGAAACTACAAACTCGGGAGAGCTACCAAAAATAGTAAAGGGGACTAACTACTATGAAAGCCAAAAGGTGACTAATAAAAAGAAATCTACCTAACTGAAAAGCAAAACAGTACTTAAAGACTACAAACTCTAATAAGACCCGGACATGGATGTCCTGCCTACATTTCCATGTCCTTGAAATTGATGCCCTTGATCGATGAGATCTTGGATTGCGTGTCTCAAAGCCTTGCAATCATTGGTATCATGGCCGGGTAATTAGTGGTACCAACCGAACTGACTTAGATTCCTTCCTTTTTGAGGGTCCCCAGGTCGGGGAGTGAGAGGCTGTAGCATGTTTCGTTCCTGGAGCATTGCAAATGTCTGGCTTAATGGTTGGCCAACGTCTGAAAATTCTCTCCGACGGGAGCTGTCGGGGTGGTTCTACTGCTCCAATGATCCAACCTGGTTCCCTCTGACCGGCATTCGCTCATGCTGCCTAGACCTTTTCCGGGTGCAACTTTGGATGCAAGATGTCTCATTGTTCGGTTCTGTCTTCCCAATTGCTGTTCTGAGTTCTGCGGCAATCTCCTCGACATTCCCTTGCAATCCTTGGGCTCCAAAGGAGCCGACTTTAATGTGGTTGTGAAGAGAGCTAAGAAGCCTACCCACTAGTGCATCCTGAGCTTGACGTCCGGCCTCCAGGGAAAAGGCCTTTGCCCTCATTTCTTCGATTGCTGCGACGTAGTTCGACTCCATGGCATCCCTGACAGCACCATGTCTCCGTTCCATAGCAGCCATCATGGCTTCTAGTTCAGCTTGGCCATTCTCTCTTGTATTAGCGGCCCCATGAAAGTCCGCATCCCGAGAGTTGATCCTGTTTCTCAACTCTTCTACGGCTTCCTCCATGGCTTTTAGCCTAAGCTCTATCGCTGCCATTCTATCCTCCGTTGTAACTGGTCTTCCTTTTCCCTCCATGCTTGTGATGACAGTTTACCTGTTTTCAAAATACCGTCTGTCAGAAAATAAAAGAGGACTGGACTGAAGTTCTGGGCCGGGAAGGAGTACTTGGTAAGATGGCGTTCTAATTTAAAACTTGTTTGGGTCGAGTAACTCTGATTAGGCCTAAAAGATGACACCTAAATCTAGAATTTTGGGCCAAAGCCCGAGTGAAAGTTTTTTCCTAAACCAGAATGGGCCTTGAAATGAAGTGGCCCGACGGATTTTCACGGATTACTTTAGGTGGATTTGTTTTTCGCGGGCCTAGAACTAAGTTGATAATTTAAATTGGGCCGAAAGTGTAATCACCTAAGTCTAGGCTTTTGGGCCAAAGCCCAAACGACTCTCATATTAAATCAGACAAGGCCTCTGGGCCGCAAACAAATAGTGCTACCGATTCGGGTTGGGCTAGGTTGACATAGGAGAAGTTCCTATCGATCTCTAGGCTGGGTAGTGGGCCAATCATACAAGCAGACAAGGCCCACACAAATTCAACATGTCCTCACCAACGACCTTGATTAATGGGTATGGATCGATCCGGAGAGGTGCTTGGGGCGCTGGCCCAGGTCACCACAAAGGAATAGGGCTTGCACGCTATCCTCTTTGGGTTTCCCCACTTTTTTCACATCACCTAAAGGTGTGCGTCTACGGTCGGGTCTTTGACTGACCAAACAATGGGCTAGGGAAGGACACTGCCAGGAAAACGCTTGGGGCTAAAGCCCAGGTATTAAGGGGATGTGGTTAGACGACATCCTCCTTTTTTTCCCCCGCTTATTCACATCACCTAAAAGGTGTGAGTCCCTGACAGGGGACCCTCAAACGGGTCCCGGGGTGAAATCGGTTTGTATGGACCCTCACTCTCATACGATGCAAAGGTACATAAATTAAAGTGCGCACGAAAGTAAACAAACAATGTAATAAAGCCATAAATAAACATTTTCGAGTTAAGCCCTCTTTCTTAAAATTAAACAAGTTAAAATTAAGTAGTCCCCAGCAGAGTCACCAGTCTGTGAGCCTCGATTTTAAACCCTATCCTATGTTGATTAAGTTGATTAGGATCTAGTCGGGTTTTAGGTCCACTTATAACCTAAGATTAATAACTATGTCTTATAACAATAATTATTAAAACCTAAGCTAGCTCACTGGAACCTATAATGAGTCGCCACCTAATTTTAACCTAGATCAAATTAGGAAAGGAGAGTTCGAGTTCGGGGGCTTGATATTCGACTTATTTAGGGTTCAATTACTTTCATTACCCCTCCTAGGTCGTTTTTCCTCTACTTGGTTTATTTACGGCTTATTACGAGTCGTTTTAACCTAAGTGCGTGAGCTTCTGTTTTTTTGTGTTTTTTAACATTTTTTGATAGAAAATTAAAGTGAAATTATAAGCTACCTAAACTAGGGTTTCAGAGGCAGAATTAGGTCAAATTTTGCTTACGTCCGTAGCCACGGACCCCATGTCCGAGACCACGGACCCCAGTTAACCTAATTATACAGAAGAATCAAAATTAAAGGAAAAACAAAAAATTGCAAAGTCCGGGGCCACAGACAGGCTGTCCGTGGGCCCGGACATTATTAGAAAACCTAAATTTTGAATTTTTTTTCCCGCCGCCGTCCGTGGGCGTCCAGGCTTACGGACAGGGAGTCCGGGACCCCGGACATGACGTCCGTGGGTGCGGACCGCCCTCGGACGGCGACTATGAGGCTGTTCCCGAAAGTGTTTTTGGCTCAAATTTTATGGGTGTGTAGCCTGAAAGATGTACAAGACGTTAGTGATTGAAAGAATTCAATTTGACATCAAAATTAATACGAAACTTAGCAAACAAGTAACAAAGCAGTAGCTGAAACAATTGACGATACAGAAGCGAAAAATAGTTTGTTTAAGCCCAAATTTTGAGGCAAGACTGATAATGTCGTGGGGAGTTAGGAAAGTGAAATTTCTACCTGTTTTACCTTCGGATTCACGACGGTTCTTCACACCGGGATTTGTTGAGTGCTCCGTTGATTGCAGACCCGAACGGATTTCGAACCAAGCTTCTGGTTGTTGGTTGTTCTTGCTGTTCTTCACGTTTTGGTGATATTTTTGTGGGGTTTTGATGATTATTGGTGCATTGGGGATTGGAAAACGTGTTTAGATGGTGATTTCGGGGGATTTTTGGTATGATTTGGGTGGCCGGTTGTTGGAAAACGTGAGAGAGAGAGGGGAGGCTGTGTTTTCTGACTCCCTAGGGTTCTTGAGCATATGAGATTCCGATTTTATCCAAAAACCTATCCCCTTATATAGACTTTCTTAAAGATAAAGAAAATCTAGTAAAAGTAAGATTCTTTGGTATTTTAATTAAGTGACTTCCCAAAGGAATTTTGTTGTGAAATTTTAACTACCTGTCAAGGATGGAAATTATGAATTTTCTGAGGTGGAATCAGATTTTTTAAATGTTGGAATATTTTTAAATTGAATTTCTCGTCAGATTCAGTCAGAAATTGCTAGAAAATTATTGGAAATTCGAAAAATCAAAATTTCAATGCCATTATGCTTAAAATGCCATCCTCTATCATGGGTTAAAATATCAAAGCATTTCAAGCTGATTTGGGCATCCTTTGGAGGAGAGAGAAAGCCCATAGGAGGTCTTAGGAGCCTTAAAAATTATGAAAACACCCTTGATAATGACGAAGCTGCTCCCCATGCCATGGAACACGCCAATCGGGCCGGAATCTCTCACTACTTGATTGAAATATCCCTCACAACACCAAAACCTCGTAGACCTATACCAGGGGGGTCAAAATTTTGGGTATTACACCTATCTTGAGCAGCTTTCATGTTCTCCCTGATTTGCTGAACTTCAGCCTTAACTTGCTCTAAGTATTCTGGTCCTGTAATGACCCTCTCACTCGACTCATCCCAGCAGAGCGGTGTACGACATGGTCTACCGTACAACGCTTGAAAAGGTGCCATCTTGATCGAAGCGTGATAGCTGTTGTTGTATGAAAACTCGATCAGATGTAGTCTGTCAATCCAACTGCCCTGGAAGTCTAAGGCACATGCCCTCAACATGTCCTCGAGTGTCTGAATAGTACGCTTAGTCTGACCATCTGTCTAAGGATGGAACGCGGTACTCAGCTTGAGTTCTGTACCCAACGCTTCTCTGGTAGCTCTCCAGTACCTCGAAAGGAATCTGGTATCTCTATCTGACACTATGGTCTTTGGTATCCCGTGATGTCTCATTATTTCTTTCTCGAATAACTCAGCTAATTTGGTCACCTTCCAAGTATCCTTCATCGGTATGAATCGGGCTACTTTGGTAAGGCGATCCACCACCACCCATATCATGTTGAGACCTCCCCTAGCGGGTGGGAGTCCAACTACAAAGTCCATGGAGATATCATGGAACTTCCACTCCGGAACTGGCATCGACTGTACCATTCCACCCAGTCGTCGGTGCTCGGATTTCACCTTCTGGCATGTGAGACACCTCAAGACGAACTCGGTAACATCTGTCTTCATCCCCGACCACCAGAAGTACCTCTTCATGTCTTTATACATCTTAGAGGCTCCCGGATGGATGGAAACTGAAGAACAGTGTGATTCTCTAAGTATACGGTCCTTCAAATCCGTGTTGCCCCGTGGTATGCATAACCGGCCCTTTAGTCTGATCAGATCATCATCATGAAGTCTGAAGTCGTATTTCTGACTCTCAAAGGTACCATCTATCAGCTTCTGCCTGACCTCTCTCATGTACTCATCTGTCCTCTGAGCCTCTCGCACCTCATCAACCAAGCTGGAGAAAGAAACTAGCGAATGGAGTGAGTGTGCTCGACGGCTCAGGGCGTCTGCTACAACATTGGCCTTCCCCTCTTTGTATTGGAGGTCAATGTCATAGTCATTCAAGAATTCTAACCATCTCCTCTGTCTGAGATTCAACTCCTTCTGAGTAAATATGTATCTTAAACTCTTATGATCGGTGTAGATCGTCACACTAACCCCGTATAAGTAATGGCGCCATATCTTCAAAGCGAAGACTACAACTCCCAGCTCTAAATCATGTGTAGGGTAGTTCTCCTCATGTTTCTTCAACTGACGTGAGGCATATGCCACCACCTTGCCATGTTGCATGAGCACGCAACCCAGCCCTCTACCGGATGCATCACAGTAAACCTCAAAGCCCTCTGTACCGTCTGGAATAGTCAGAACTGGTGCAGTGGTCAGTGAGTCCTTCAAACTCTGAAATGATTTCTCACAGTCAGCCGTCCATACGAACGGTGCATCTTTCTTCATCAGACTGGTCATCGGCTTTGCGACCTTGCTGAAATCCCTAACAAACCTTCTATAGTAACCTGCCAGACCGAGAAAGCTCCGGATGTCGGTAACAGTCTTCGGCCTTGGCCAAGTACGTACGACATCAATCTTTGCTGGATCCACTGAGATCCCAGCATCTGAGATGACATGACCTAGGAAAGAGACCTGGTCAAGCCAAAACTCACATTTGGAGAACTTAGCATATAGTTGGTTCTCCCTCAATATCTCCAATACCCTCCTCAGATGTTCCTCATGTTCAGCCTTAGATTTCGAGTATATCAAAATATCATCAATAAACACCACAACCGACTTGTCCAGTTGCTCCCGGAACAAGCGGTTCATCAGATCCATAAACTTCGCCGGTGCGTTCGACAAACCGAACGACATCACTGTAAACTCATAGTGGCCGTATCGTGTCCGGAATGCCGTCTTCTCAATATCTCCCTCCTTAATGGCTATCTGATGATACCCCGATCTGAGATCAATCTTGGAAAACACAGATGCTCCCTTCAACTAATCGAACAGATCGTCAATGCGGGGTAGTGGATACTTATTCTTCACTGTCACTGCATTCAACTCTCTGTAGTCGATGCAGAGGCGGAGACTACCATCCTTCTTCTTCACGAAGAGAACTGGCGCTCCCCATGGTGATACACTTGGTCTTATAAATCCTTTATCCAACAAATCTTTCAGTTGTTCCTTTAATTCATTCATTTCTGCCGGAGCCATACGGTATGGTGCCTTGGCTATCGGTCCGGTACCAGGTAGTAGCTCGATGGTGAACTCTACCTCCCGAGTGGGTGGCATGCCGGGCAGTTCCCGTGGAAATAGGTCGGGGAACTCCGACACTACCGATAAGTCGGGGTCGAACTCGGGGTCTCTCTCTATGTCCTGTACATAGCAGAGGTACACTTCTTCTTTTCTCCTCAATTCCTTATACATTGCCATGGTGGTGATGATCTTAGTCGAAGGCTCTCTGGGCCTCTGGCGGTATGATATTGTTACCCCAAACGGACTCCTGAGCAGCAATCTATGCTCGGCGCAGAGGATACGTCCCTTGTGCCGCTCCAACCAGTTCATCCCGAAGATAACATCAAATCCTAGCTCACTGAACTCAATAAAGCTGACTGGAAAGTCTTCTCCCTTAATTCTGACGATGGCTCCTCGGTAGTAACGAGTGCAACGAACCTTCTCCTTAGACGGGAGTGTAACCGTGAAGTCGGGTAGCTCATCAGCGTCTAGCCCCAACCTGCTCGCGAAAGATGCCGAGACAAAGGTATGCGAGGCCCCTGAGTCGAAGAGAACTGATGCCTCAATCCCATTAATCGGAAAGGTGCCGGTGAGGATAGTACCGCTGACGTCGGCCTGTGCCTCTGTAAGTATGCTTAGTGCACCTTCCGTACCGAGTCCATAACCTAATTGTGTTCACAAGCTTTATGAGTATTGATGGTATAACAAGAGTCGTAACAATTTATATGAACAACACTGTTATTTTAGTCATAACCATCCTGTTTACAACATGTGCTTCAATCTTACATCTCATTCCTTATCTCACACTAAAATGTTACATAGCTAATATTGTCTAAAGGTTAGGTTTAATCTCCCAGGTCTCATATGCGTCGCATTGATTACTGCTGACAGTGCTGTATTCAACTTGATTCTCTTAATCCCATGGTATAACATCCTTGATTCTCCTCCCATAACTAATACATCTCTTGACTTAAGTACCAACTTATTCGCACGGTCCGCACGCTTCTGCTCGCCGTATAAAAACTCTACATCATCCCTAATGGACCAAGACACTACGCGTATCCCTCTTTCGAGAGACTCCGTTGTCTCGTCCTTATCCTGGTGTAGTCCAAGTCGCCCATCCTTCTCGTAGAAGTTCACAATGCAAATGTCTGCTTGAATGTCTGGAATCGGTTCAGCTTCCAACTGCTGAGCGATTTCCACAACTTGCGTAATAACTGGATGGAACTCCTCGGGTATTCCCGGTGGTGAGACTCCATCTTGCATCCTTGTGGTTTGGTAGTTCTTGGCATACGGATGCCAATCCTTGCCTAAGCTCATCATTTTTAATTTCATCCTTGCTCCCCCTGGGTACTCCGGTGTGTAAAAACCACCCGGTCCCATTCCTAGTTGACTGCATTTCCTGATGATGGCTATTTGCGCTTCGGGTGTCAGGTATCCCCTTAATAAAATCATACCTGGGCGGATAACCTGACATTGTTCGGTTGGAAAGTCTATGGTTTCAATGTCGGTGTGCTCCGGGTTAGGTGTAGATGGTATTGGATAGCAGATGTTGAAGCTTCCTAAAGTGGTAGTAGGTTATATCTTACTTAAGTTCTAATCTCATCTCATTCTTACTTAACTCAATTATTCACCAAACATGCATGATAATGCGGTAAGCAGGTAATTTTATCACTAAATGGTTATAGCGGTACCTGGCCTCGATGAGGGTTCAGGCTCATCGTCCCGGTCTACCAAGTGTAGTGTGGGTCACGACTTCTGGGTCACCCGTGGGTTCTTGTCTGCAGCTTGCTGCACCTTCCTCTAACCGTCAGATCCAGCTCCCTGATCGGCCTTGCCCTTGCCCTTAGTATCGGGCCTATAGGCTCTGCTAGCGGGGTTCCGGAATCACTCATATGCTCGGTGTCCGTATACCCCACAACAGTTGCACTCCACCTTATTCCCCTTGCAATCGAGCCCGGGGTGGTCCTTATGACACCACCTACAGATGTAGCATCGCTGGTAGCCACCACCGACTCCCTTCTCAGTCTCAGATCCTGACCATTCACAATATTAGTACTCATTTCTCAAACGGTTATTAATTGTCTTTTAACTCACTCAATATCAATCCCTTACCCTTTGGCGCCCTTGAGCGCAGGGGTGTAGCTGCATATGCATATGTCAACTTCAATGGCTCTTCCGGAGCCTTCTCCTTTTCCTCCTTCCCCTTTTGGTTCTGATTTTTCTGGGCCTGAGGCTGGTACTTCTGTTTCTTGTACCCACCTTGCCCTTGGCTCTCCGTGCTCTTACCGGCACTCTTCCTCTTAGCATTCTCCTCGTCCCTCAGCTGGACGGTTATCTCGACCTTAGCAGTGGCATGATAGCACTCCTGCTTTCCACAGTATTAGTCACTCTTATTTCTCATAATCTAAATCTTACTCATTTACTTACTTAAATCTCAATTATTCTCATCACCTGCAAGGTAGTGTAACTCGTCGGCCCCATGCCGTAGCGGAGTCAATGGCTAAGCCCGCCATAGAAGCGGTCCACCAGGATCTGGTCTGAATATCCAAGACCTGGCAGAAGACGGAGCAAGGCGGTGAACTCTGAGTAATACTCGTCCACCGTCATCTTGTCGGTCTGCTTAAGCGCATCCAACTGCAAGCGCTTCTTCGTCTGGACATGGGTGGGGTAGTACTTTGCTCGTAGCAAGGCGGTGTACTGCTCCCAGCCGAACTCTGGATCGGCCACATGCTCGGCCCTCATCAGCTTCCACCAATCGCCTGCTGCCCCCTTGAGATAGAAAGCAGCCAGGCGCACCTTGATCCCAGCAGGGACGTCAAGGGTCTCAAAGACGGTCTCCAGCTCGGAGATGTACGCCTCAAGCTTGGCGGGATCGGTCTCCCCCTTAAAGTGTGCGGGTCGAAGATCTGCAAAGCTCTTCACCCAATTTGGTTCCCGGGGTTGTGGCGGTGGAGGTGATGCACCCACACCAGGCTGATAGCCCATATGCCCTAAGGCGGCAGCTACGATCTCTGCGATCGTCTACCCCTCTGGTATCTCAGTCTCGTCGCCTCTGGGACGGCCTCGGCCTCTCCTTTCTGACATCTGAACAAGCATAACTCACATTAGATTCGCATCCACCACTGTTTCGGTTAACGAATTTATAACGTCCGTAGACGGTAAAGACGATCCACACTTATTAGTGGTCATCTGACTCTACTCACTCTAACTTCTCACACCCTTAACCCATCACTTATTCCTTAACTTATATCCTAAGTCGGTGGTTTCTTATGTCCGGTATTTCTTGATCAGAGCGTAACTACGCTCTGATACCACTTTTTGTAACACCCCGTCCAAAGCCAATCGTGGTTATCGCAAAACTTAACACTTAATCGAATTCGTCGCAGCGGAAATAACAAACACCTGGACCTTGCCACGGTCTGATCGTTAGAACATACCGGCCTTATAATATTACAACACTTATCCAAGGTAAACAACCGACCAAAACATCACCACCCAAAATACCACCAACCAACCGAGTTTAAGTATCTAAATCATAGCCACTAATTTACATTAGTTTCAATATAAACAGACGGGAGCACAAGCACAACCCATACTCAAAATAAACAACCCATCCTAAGTCTAACCGCTCCTACTCTCGTGGTGCGACTTCATGGGCCTCTTACCTGCAAGTGTAAAAACAGCCCCCAAAAGGGGTCAGCACGAATGCTGGTACTCCCTCTCATGGCCCCCAAGCTAATGGGGCTACGACGACTAATTGTCGATAGCATGGAAATTGATTAAGTACATAAGCATGATATGAAGTGCAATAAACAACAATCCACAGATGAACATACATAGTCCACACACAATGAATGACACAAGCGTTCCCTTATCAAACGGGTTAGTAACCCCCTCCTTAGTCCTGATTTCCATAACCTCAGTTCCTTATCTTACCTCAATCTTAACCTTAACTTACTCTCAGCATACAGACCGTTCCTGGAAGGGAATGGTTGTAGCTTAATCTCAAACCTAGGATTTAGGTGATCCTACCGCACCATCTTAATGCCACCTACCCTAGACGGGAGTCCAGCGTAGCTGAGCCGGCAACCGGCCCTAGGCTACAAGTCCGAAGACAAGTCCTTAAGCGGAGGGCAGATCTGATTCAGATACCGTCCCCCTTTCCTTAGCATGCATGACCAGAGTCAGTCCCGGGTTTCCTCACTCAAGTTCCAGTTAGTAGAAATCTTAAACACCATGTGTTAGTTAAACCTTAACGGGTATTAACCAACAATCACCAATACTTAACTCTTATTCTTAACTCAGTAAGTACTAAACTTGGTTAGTAACAATCTCAAGTCTCGTGGGCTAGTGTAAAGGAAACACTTACACAATGAGAACAATTATAACCGGTTGCATGCTTTATCTTGTTTTAGTCATAGCAAATAAACAGATAGCACACAAGCCAAGGGACACCTCGTTAGCAAGCAGGTCACAAGAAAGATTGTACCGTTCACTGTCGATCGTCCCGGTCGTTTAATACTCCTCCGGTTTCCAACTTTCAAGTCCTAAAATATCCATCCAACTTAGATGATTAAGTATCTATACATTGCTTAACTTATTTAACTTATTTAACCCTTAGTGGTCCCCAATTAACAGTTCTTAAGTCTTATAACTTAACCTTGCAACTTAACCTTAAACTTATGAACTTATACTTAACTTAACTTAATCCCCTTAGGTTCTTAGGTTTCTAATCATCATTGCCCTCTTAATGGTGTACTATTAACACCATCATGCATCCTTAATTTTTTTTTAATTGTTAAGGGTCGTCCGACCCAACCAACTGGGTCGGACCATTCCAGTAACTATCGGGTTTGAAAAGTTCCACTTGTCCGACCCACGTCCGACTCAACCAACAGGGTCGGACCATTCCAGAAATTTTCCCGTCTTTTAAAACTCTCCCGTCCGACCCATGTCCGACCCAAGTCCCCTGGGTCGGACCATTCCAGAAACATTTACGGTGGCTTAACAGAGGTCCGTCCGACCCAGAACTGGGTCGGACCCTGGGTCGGACCACTACAGACTTTACTCTTAAGTTGTTCTTTCAATTCCAAATTTTTCCCCAAGCCTCCTAATGTGTTCTAACATCATTTAGACCCTTAAACCCACCTTAAATCATCCTCCATACTCATTAAAATAACCTCCAAAGATCATTCCAACCCTTTACTCAATTCTTACACAACTACCAACACTTATCACTTATTTCTTTCCTACATTTTCAACATACCTTTCACCTAGAACTTCTACTAACCAAAGGTTCCCTCCTTAAGAACTTGACCACGCCATATACACCACTTGCATCCCTATTACATTTTCCAAGCCTTCCTTAAATTCTAAACTCTAGTTTCTACCTAAATCATCTCAAAGTTTTACACTCATTCACATCAAACTTACTAAAGTTTCCTAACTTCTTTTATGCATTTACTTAAGGTTCCTTCATAAGCTTATGCTTCCATCCATCAACACATTATTTCCTTCCTAGTTGTTTACCAACATTTACCTAAGTCCTAAATACCCAAGTACATTCTTTTGATTCCTAAATCCTTCATAGTGATGCCTAAGTCATTATAAGTCATTTAAACACCTTAATCTCACCCTTTTTCACCGAGACAACCTCTAGAACTTCCTAGTACTTCCTTAGTCATGAAATCTCCTTAGAACATCTTAAACACTTAAGTTCTTCACTAAATTTAGCCATGGGTTCTCTAGTATATTGTTGCACCCAAACACTTGGCTTTTCACCATCAAACAACCAATATCACTCAAATTCTCATCACAACACCTTAACACACAATTTACACCAAAACTACACCACATCATTACATAGTGTATAAACTTAAATGCTTGGCACTTAGGCCCTTAAATGACAATAATCTTAACCATTGAATTTCCACATATATTTGCCTTTAACCTGCGAATACACACAACAAGGCTCCCATTGAAATAAAATGCTTCTTGTAATTCACCTTGATATTCTTAAACTATCTCTTTTTTCTCATTTGCTCCTTAGTCAAAAGTTCACAAGTATAGTCATTGTTCTTTCTCCTAGGTTTTATAGCCCCCTTTTTCCCAATGTAAACTCTACTCTAAGCTCATCACATATCTAAATCCCATTCCCTTAAACAATAAAACACCTTAAGGTAAGTAATTTACCTTATTCTTTCACAAGCTCACAAGCTTTCCTCCTTAGGTTTTTCCTTTCTCAATCTCGGTCACCACTTAAACTCTCCTTTCCAATGTTCTAACCAATATCCAATGACTCCAATGAGTACTAGATAATACATTAACCCTAAGGAACAATCCCTAGGTTAAAAATGTGCTTTAAGGTATTAAGGTGATTGTTTTACCTTGGTTTCTCAAGACAAGCTTGGATATGAAGCAAGAAGGACCTCCTCTATCCTTTGGAGAGTAGAAAACAAGCTAGAACAAGGCATTAAAATGAAGCCCCATGAGTATGTATTTTCGGTCATAAAGAAAAGTGATGGAAACCTAGATTTTCTTACACTTTCTTTACCTTAAGAGAATGGAGAAGCTAATGGAGTCTCCAAGCTTGAGTTTCCTCCTCTAATGGCGATTTGCCTTGGCTCCAAAATGAGGCTCTTGAAGTTTTGAAAAGATAGAAAGAAGGAGCTTGAGCTAACTAAGAAGAATATGTGTTTTGTTTTGGTTTTGGAGCTAAACTGAGTAAGTAGTACACAAGGGAAGGTGGAGCTAGCATGGGGTTGTTGTTCACGTCAAAGAAGAAGAGAGGAGCAGCAAAAATCGGTGAAGGAGAAGAAGAATGAAGAAAGGAGGAGAGAGATGGCTTAAAAGGTAAGATTTCTTTTAAAAGTAAATAGTAACCTTACTTACTTTTTCTCTTCTTCTCTTTTGTTATTTGATCAAGTGGTGAATCATCACCTTAAAAATCGGCCACCCCCTTTAATTAAGCTAGTCATGGTCTTGTTTGACCAACTAACTAAACTAAATTGACTAAAAACTAAACTAGGCACTATTTGGTTACTATTCACAAACTAGTGCACATAATTAAGAAATTTTTTATTTCCCATTGATTTAGACCTCCTAATGTGATACTAATTAGTACACATGTTAATTAAAGAGTAATGATGGACATTTAGCCACTCAAAACCCATTTACAAGACAATTTTTCAAAAATGTGCTTTAAGACTCCTTAAAGCACATTTTGTGTTTTAACTCGTTTTCAAGCTTGGTTTTCTTTGTTAATTGATTTAAAATGACCATTAGGATATTACTAAGGTCTAAGAGCAATATTTTGGTGCTCACCCAAGTCTCTCCAAGCTTAGAGCACGTTTTCACTTAAACTGCTCTTTTGGTGTTTCCTTATGTTTTCTTTGATTAGAAATGTTTCTTAATGTTTCTAAGGCATTATTTAGCCTCCTTATAACTTAGTTTATCACTTAAACACCATATCTAGGTTTGGGGTATTTCAACTAATCCCCAGGAATTGCCATCTGTAATTTCACTGGTAATATTCCTATGGTCTAATGAACGCCGCAGTTCTCATTTGTAAGCAATTCATACCAAATAACTCAAGCAATAATTAATCACAAGAGAAATCAATAATAAACTAGGAATAAAACTACAATCTGTATAGAACTTGTATTTAACAACTCAGGAAGTAAAATAATAAACTAGTTGTCCGTAGTAAACCAGAATTCTAACAACTACTCTCACATCAGAGACAAAGAAATAACAACAATAGTTAAAAGATTAGAAAACATCATCTAATGGTGGGACGATGACGAATTTGATCTCTGTCTTCTACTCCGGTCTGTCAAAACTATTTGTTGTTTCCTTCGTAATTTGTCTCGAACTGCTCTCGGCTGCTCTCTAACTCACGGCTAGGGTTTTGTTTATTCCCAATTCGCCCTGTCTCCAGTGATATCATATTGATATAAATCTCTGTATAATTTCATGTGGCTATCTTTTTTATCTTCATGATGTCTTCCCCTTTTGTCTATGTGTTAATATCATTGACCAAATACACATTCATGTGCATGGTGTAGCCCATGATTTTCCACGTCATGCTCGTTCAAGTCTGCGCCTCTGAAGTTTTGATGTGCCTCTCTTTAATTCTCTGCATGGGCCGCGCGCCTCTGATCATCCATTGTTTTGTCGGCCCAGATATGAACAAATTTAAGTCACAAGTTTGTGCCTCTGACTGCTGTGACTCTGTCCATTGTCTGCCCAACATGTCTTCACGTACAGCCCATGTCGCGTGCGGCTCCATTCTCTCCTCTTCATGTGATCGAGCCCATGTTGAATGTGATGACGGGCGTCGTGATTAGGCAATAATCACAGTAGGAATAAAATGACTTGCAGTGTGGGAGAGTATATTTACTTGGTCCGGGAATGTACTAATGTCTAAACCCGAACCATGGCTAAAATTAGGCAGTAGCTTGTGTCTCGAATTGGTCCGGGTATATAAATCCGGACACATACCCGGACCGTACCCAAAATTCATCAAAGAGCTCTTTTTTATGTCAGTTTGGTCCCGTCTTGATCCTTAAGTTCTTGGCACATGCATCTAGACCCTTTTCTTCAGTATTTTTACCTGTTTCAGCATAAAACTACAAGTTAGAGAAGTTCTTTGCATATAACATAAAATAACATATAAGTAAGGAATGTATCATATAAACCAATAAAATATTAATCACATTAAGCATAGAAATATGGATAAAGTCCGCACTTATCAAACACCGGAGTCGCAAATCGCCATCATCAGAAGATGCCGAGAACTGGGAGTAGGACCAGGAGGATTCTACACTCCCGAATATCTAGGTAGATCAAAGATGAAGCTGAAGATGTTGTCCCTTGGTAAGGACTAGAATCCTTACACGAAGACGTACCAAGAGACAAGAACCGAAGACGGAGTGTAAACACTGAAGATACCCGATAAGTTCCTTGCAAGTGTTAAGCAAGCATTACTCAACAGCTTGAAGCAGATCCAGTTCCCAACCTTAGGGCTGATCTGTGCATTATTAACTTCTACAAAAATGGAGGCCGCTTATGTAGAATGTGCAAGGGAGAATCGGGACGCAGTGAAGAAGAATCGGTGAGGGATACAGTCAATCGAAGAGGCATCGAGCTAGTGCGGTGAGTGTGAAAAGAGAAACATTACGAATGAGAGGAAAAGGGAAAGTCTGTAACAATCGATTTTCTTATTATGCGCTTAAAGAAGAATACACCAATATATACAGTCATAGAAGACCGTTGAATAACGAGAGGAAGAGACAGCTCGCTAAGCTAATAGAGTAAAGAAAAGACACGTAGGATAAGAGAAGATAAACATATCTCCTAACACACCCCTCAAAGTTAAGAAAAGAAGTTATTTTGTTAGGTTTGAAGTGTTCAGCATTCCCATCGATGTGAGTTGGCGAAAATAATCCTTTCCCATTAAGGACTTGGTGAGCATATCCACCTTTTGATGTGAGTTGGAGATGTGGACAACATCAATGAGGCCGGCTTTGATTTGGTCACGAACATAGTGGACATCTATTTTGATATGTTTCATACGTTTGTGGAGAACGGGGTTGTGTGCAATATAGACAGCCGAACTATTGTAGCACTTCAGTGGTATAGGAGTGATGTCATGGATGCCAAGTTCATTGAGAAGACGGGAAAGCCAAGCTAATTCGGTGGTGACGCGTCAGAGAGCACGGTATTCAGCTTCGGCGGACGAGAGGGAGACGGATGCCTACTCCTGGATTTCGAAGAAATGGGGGAACCTCCGAATAGAATGTAATAGCCGCTAACGGATCTGCAAGAAATGGGGCACGATGCCCAATCAGAATCGCAGTATGCTAAAAGAGAATAATCAGAGTTGTTATTTAGAAAAATACCATAACCGAGTGTCCCTTTAATATACTGGAGGACATGGATGGCGGCATCCCAGTGGCTTTGTGTTGATTGAATTGGCTTAGTAGTAGAACACTGAAGTTAAGGTCTGGGCGCGTGTTGATGAGATAGTTCAACTTGCCGATGAGCCGACGGTATTCGGTAGCGTTAAGAAGAGGAGAACCGTCTTGTAAGTGAAGCTTGATGCCGGGAGCGAGTGGGCTAGCAACCGGTCGCTTGGATGAGATGTTGTAGTCGGTGAGGAGATCCGAGGCGAATCTTGTTTGTGTTATGCCGACTCCATTAGAGGTATAATGAAACTCGAGTCCAAGGAAGTATGTGAGATTTCCTAGGTCTTTGATCTTGAAGGAATTATGGAGGGTTTCCTTGACTTGAAAGATCTTGGTATCATTGTTGCCACACAAAATAATATCGTCAACATAGACTCCAAGGAAGAGGATGGAGTTTCCATGACTCCATTTGAATAAAGATTGGTCATTATCTGAAAGAACAATGCCAAGGTTAGTGAGACTAGTTGAAAGTTTAGCATACCATTGGTGGGAGGCTTGTTTTAAGCCGTATAAAGATTTTTTCACTTTGCACACTAAACCATTGGTGGGGGTGGTCAAACCATTGGGAATCCTCATGTAGATTTCTTTGTGAAGTTCTCCATGAATGAACGCGTTGTTAATATTGAGTTAATAAATTGTTCAACATCGTTTCATGGCAACGCTCACTAAGGTTCGAATGGTTGTCATTTTGACAACCGGAGAAAAAGTTTCATGAAAATCTTCTCCTTCTCTTTGTGTGAATCCGTGAACAACCAAACAAGCCTTGTATCGTTCGATGGTTCCATCGCCTTTGTGTTTGGTGTGATACACCCACCGGCATGTGATGCAACTTTTTCTTTTTGGAAGCTTAACAAAGGTACATGTATGATTCTCTTCAAGAGCTTGAAGCTCCGAGTTCATTGCAGCTCTCCATTCCGGGTGCTGAACGGTAACCCTATAAGATGATGGTTCCAAAGGGCACTACATTTGGACCTGGGTACATAAGACACGAGAAGGAAAAGAATCAGTAATGGAATTCAAGGAAGGTAGAGGATTGGACCTGGAGTTTTCAAGCCGAGTGGAGAGAAGATGGGTAAAGGGGTCATGCGTGGCTTGATTGCACTCATAGTCCTCTAGTTTGGTGGGGTCTTGTCTTCTTCTCGTAGAACGGCGGATCTCTTGTGGCCCAGGAAGGGTGGTAACGTGTTGATCGTTGTGGGCTTGATCATTGTCGGGAGGTGATGTTGAAATACTCTGAAATTAAAAATAGTAATTAATTAGGCTAATGAAGATTTCAAAGGCTTAATTATGTCTAAATAAACATGAGGGATCAAATCCCGAAGAAACAGATCCTTAAAACGGGTTTAAAACATAAACCAACCTTAAAGCGTGTTTTTTGAGGAAACCGGGAAAACGAGACTTTAAGCGGGTTAAATAGACTCGTGATAATTTTGGTCAACCAAATAGTCATTAATAAACATTAATGAAGGTTTAGAACAAATAAAATCAATTAAACGAGGAAATTTCGGAAAACGGGTTCCAGTTAGTAAAAACTGTAAAAAACTAGGAAGTTGTGGGGTGTGAGTGTAAATAAGCTAAACTAATGTGTCCTCTTTTGAAAATAAAAATTAAAAATCTGTAGGAGTGTGTGTGTGTGTGTTGCCGGTTTGCGCCCCCTCTCTATTCTCTTTACTCACCTAATACACTACAAGACAAATTAATAAAGTAAGGGAAAAAGTAAAAAAAAAAAGGACTCTCTCTCTCTCTCCTATCCTCACACACTCCACCGTATTCCCTCCTCCCTCTCTGATTTTCTTCTTCCTCAAGCCCCTCTAATGGCGAATTGAAGAAGCCAAACCAGCCTCCAACTTCTTCCTCATTTTTGAGCACCCAAACCTTGTCCAAAAATCACAAAAACTGTACCGTTGGAATCCCCTTGTAAAGGAGATCATCTTCCTCTTTTCAAAAATCGAAAAGCTCCACTTTCACCTCCATGGGTATGACTGTTTTTTAAGTTTGAGACCACCATTGGAAGCTCCTCCCTCTCCGTGTTGTTCTGAGGTAAAAAGAAATTCGGAAATCCATCATTTCTAGCTCTCATTTGCTAAATAAGAATTTCAAAGTTTTGAGCTTCTTACTCCTTGTTCTCCAGCTGATTCTGGCTTCACTTTTGGAGTGGGAATCTTGCCTTTGTTGCTGTCCAACACTCCCTCTATACACTTGCAAGGTAATGCATTTTCTAAACCTTAAAAACATGTCCTAAGCTCTAGGTTGATTTAAGGGTTGGTTTTGAATTGAAATGGGTGTGTATTGATGGGCTGTAGCATTAGGATTTTGAACTTCCATAACTGAATGATCAAGAAGAGAGGAAAGGAAAAGAAGGAAGAAGGAAAGAAGGAAGAAGAAAGGAAGGAAGTTTGAAAACCAAGGTAAATGCACTCACCTTAAGTAGTTCTTGTAAGCCTTGTGTAACAGATTTTAAAAGCTTGGAATGAGTAGTGTACATGGTCATGAGTAATGGTATGATGTGGATGAGAATTAAACTAGCTTAGAGCTTTAGAAAAAAAATTAATTAAAAGCTTGTATAAACTTTGAGAAAATAGATGTTGTGTGCAGGAATTAAATGGGTGATTAGTGCCTAGTAATTGTATTGTAAATGTGTTTGGAGAATTGCGTATTGGTGTAATGAATAAACAGGTTGCATGAGTGGTAATTTGTGAGCAAACGATGTGGTGAGAATGTTAATTTTAGGGGAGACTATGTCAAAATTTACCTAGGAACTAGAGGACTTAAGGGCCTAAAGTGAGGAGAAAAACACCTTGAAAACAGTTTAGAGGAAGAGCTAGGTAGTGAGTAGAACAAGAGAGATGGATAATGCATTTTGAACTTTAGAAATGGCATTAGGAAAGGAAAACATGAATGGTAGAAGTTAGAGAAAAAACCTGTAGCATAGAAGAAACAAAACTAGTATAAGTGTTGAAATGAAAATGAGAGGATTGTGTAAATTAACATGAGAATGGGAAATGAGTTGGTGAAGAGTTAAGGGATGAACTAAGGTAATTTAGAGAGTCAAATTAGTGTTAAAACATGTTAGATTACTTGTAGAAAGATTGAGGAAGTAATGGGTAATGAAAGGAGCTGAAACAGAATTTGAAATGAGAATACTGAACTAGACCGACCTTGGGACCGCCCTTGGCAAGGTCGGTCAAGCCCAGAAGTTGCGAGAAAGGAAGTCTACTAACTCCGACCAATCTTGGGACCGAACTTGGCAAGGTCGATTTAGTCGTAAATTGTATGCCCAGAAGTCTACTGACTTCGACTGACCTTGGGACCGAACCTGGCAAGGTCAGTCGGGTCATAAATTTCAAACCCAGCAACATACTGACTTGGACCGACCTTGGGACCTACCTTGCAAGGTCGGTCGGGTCTGAATTTTTCCAAGATCGTAACACACTGACTTCGACTGACCTTAGGGCCGACCCTGGGTAAGGTCGGTCGAGTCATACAAAAAAAAATTAAAAAAATAATAATAAATAATAATAGTAATTATATGTATATATAGAAGTACACCATTGTTGGGTAAGAATAATAGGAGAACATGCACATGAATAAGAAAACAAACTTAAGGGATGAAATGGTTTTCAAAACCACTTATGAATTGTAAGAACTAGTAAGTGTACATAGGAAATGGTAATGGAATAAAGAGTTGGGTCAATAATAGATCATTAACCATGCAACTCCATGTATGTTATAGGACTTGAATAGCGAACACCGACAGAAAGTCGGATTCAAGTACAATGGTGAACAGTATGAACTTCTCATGCCCTGTATGCTACCTTGGCTACTCTGATTTGTGTGTCTCTGTGCTAATTGATCACCTAAATAAGATAAAACGCACAAATTGGATTTATTGCATCTACTTGTGCTTATATTATATTGTTCTTTGTTGGATGCTTATCTTAACTTTCAGTTTGTATAATTCATGAAATGAATGGATGAGAATGAAGTGTGTGTGTGCCATTTTGTGTATTGAATGGATCAAGTAATGTAGCATAGGACTTTTAACTGATTCCTAACTAGCTAACATTTCTAACATTAAGAAATTGATAAATTGGAATGAGTAGAAGTCCAATATAGTTTCGGCCACGCGTGAGGAGGAGGAGGAGAAACAAGAGGCTGGATCCAAAACCTGGCCTTAATCTTTTCCATGGTCCAAACCCCTTAAATGGGTAGCAACCTGGATTAGTGGGCCACCCTAAAGCCTGGTGGTGTGACGGTGTAGTCCGTGCCCGGAGGTCACACCGACTTAACATGAGTGTAAGTAAGTAAGTAAGAAAGTAAGTAACCAAGTAAGTAAGTAAGTAGGTATTGTATGAGCAATATTATGTAAGTAGTATGGTACTGAGTAAAAGAGTAAAGAACATTCCATTAACCCGGATGGGTTACTGGCTAACCAAGAATGAAGTATGGATTGTGAATTGTGAATTGTATTGATATGCTGTTTGGCTTGTGTATTGCCTTTCGGTTGTATGTATTGTATCTTGCGAGTATGTGCCTTTTATGGGTGTATTAATGTATGTAAAAGCATGTACGCATGAACAAAACAAACTCCATGTATTCGACCAATTAGTCACCATACCCTCGTTAGCACGCGGTGTATGCGAAGTTTATGCGCAGCTTTTGCTGAGCCCCTTGGGGCACTGTTTTTAATTTTACAGGTGCTCGTGAAGGATGAAGGTCATGATGAGACCAAGATTAATTTCTTTTTATGTAGTGAGTAGGTTGTGAATGGTGTACCAAGTTGTACACGGTTGTATGCCTTTTTTATTAGCCGGTGTACCATGAGGTACACCCTTTTGGATATTGAAAGAATTATAAATTGGTAAAATGAGTTGGTTGTTAAACTCATGATTTTTGTAACTTGAAGAAGGGATGTAATTGGTTATATTTTGGATACTCGGCAATCAAGCGTTGTAAGTAAATGATATTTGTGTATTGGGAAGTATTTATAGTAGCTCGGTATATTCTAAACATCGGACCGTTACTATATGTAGAGTAACCCTCGCTAGCCGTATGGGCGGTTAGCGGCGTTGTATCACCCGCCGTAGTAATTGTAATTCCGCTGCGAGTAGTAAGATAACCAAGACAATTAGATAGTAAGTAGAGGATTAGCGGTAGGGATGTTACAAAAAGTGGTATCAGAGCGTAACTATGCTCTGATGTCTAGAATTACCGAGCATAGGGATTACCAAGTTAGGATTACAACCATTTAAAACGGAGAAATAGGAACCTAACCAGGAATGATTGTTGATAACAACAGATACCCTTAACGCCCTTTTGGACGATACCATTGTTTAAATTCAAGGCCAATGGGTCATAGTGTCACAACACCTAATGAGAATGTTAATTGTTCAGATGTCAAGACGAGGTCGAGGCCGACCCCAAGGAGAGACTAATGATGGACTGGGCACGTAGAAGATAGCAGAGATTGTCGCTACCACGGTAGCACAGATGCTACCGCAAGTAATCACAACTGTATAACAAACACAGCAAAACCAACAAACTCAAGCTGGACCAACCCCACCCCTCCACCCAGAGATGTGAACTGGGTAAAATCAGTCGCAGATCTCTGACCTCCTTGCTTTAGAGGTGAGAGTGACCCAGCAAAGCATAAAGCCTACATCTCTGAAATGGAGACAGTGTTTGAAACCCTCGAAGCTCCTACTGGAGTTCGAGTGAGGATAGCGGCATACTACCTTAAAGATGCTGCTATGGATTGGTGGAAGCTGGTAAACCACGAGTATGTCAACGACCCCACCTTTGATTGGGAATCCTTCACCGCCGTTCTCCGATCAAAGTACTACCCCGAACATGTCAAAACCAAGAAACGTCTAGAGCTTTATGCCTTGAGGATGACTGAAAAGATGTCAGTGGATGAGTACTACCGCACCTTCACCTCCATTCTACGTCTCTACCCGACCTTGGGTACACCGGCCAAGTCTAGGTCGATCGCTTCTATGGCGGTCAAAGCCATCGCCTTCGGTACGGTATGGGGTACACCAGATTTACCTCCCTTTAGGTAAACGTAGGTTCAAACCTTTAGTACCATTGTTAATATTAAATCATTACCTTAATAAGTAAGAGCATCATCTAATACCTGAAACTTCAGGAATGCTACCACGCGGCATCTCGCGTTGAAATTACATGTCAGTTGAGAGATGAGGAACAGGCGCTTAAGCGCAAAGATAACAGTAAGAACACTAGCTCGGAGGAGCAGAACCAGGGCAAGAGTCGGAAGAAAAAGAAGGGGAAGTTCTTCCAGCAATCCCAGAAGAACACCCCGAGTGAGAACAGTGCCCATGCTGAGAAGGGCAAAGCAGCTGAGCCGCTTCAGCTTTCTTATTCTGCGCCGGTGGCTGCAAAGCCACTGAGATCACACCCGCCCAAGAGTGAATTCCCAATTTTAAACTCGTACATGTGTAATTGCAATAAGTAGTATTACCGCACCAATTGTGCTAACACTCAAGCCTTGGGTTCTGGCTCCGTATACGGCAAGAACTACTCTGATGGCAGTACCTATGTTTGTAGGAAGTGCAACCAAGATCACCCCGACACAGATTGCCAAGGGAGGGAAATCAGATGCTTCAACTGTCAGAAATCGGGACATCGCGCTAATATGTGCTCGGAGAACCCCAAGTCTTAGGGAAACTTCCAGAGCTACAAGCAGAGGGAAGGCAAGGAGGTTGCATTTCGCGATGCTCCAGCCCAGCAGGCCTCGCAGGGACAGGGGTCCCGAGGTTCTCGGAAGGGCGCACCACAGAGGCAGCCGACCTTACATATCATAAATCGTGACTGGACCGGTACTAAGTCTGGCCTAGGTACTAATTTAAACATTGAATCCTTGAAAGCATGTCTAAGTATCGAAGTACTTGTTTGAATGAATGCATGTATAAATGAATTGAAGTAAGTATTTGAGCATGAAATAAATTAGTTGAGACTAGAACTCACAGTAGATGAAAATTTACAACCATAGGTAGATTTAATATCTGCTACCCGATACCTTCAAACCCAAACCATGAAGAAACCGACATCACCACTCACCACTTATCCAATGAGCAGTGTCAGGTCATCCGACCAGGTATGATTCTATTAAAGGGATACCTGACACCCGAAGCCCAAATTTCCATCACCCAACGATGCAACGAACTAGGAGCGGGTCCAGGATGTTTTTATACACCTGAATTCCTCGGAGGAGCGAAGATAAAGCTGAAGATGATGTGCTTGGGAGAGGATTGGAACCCTTATACCAAGACATACCATAAGACGCGAACACAAGACGGAGTGACGCCACCAATAGTACCCCCTGAATTTCAGACGCTTGTTACACAAGCTGTAGAACTTGCACAACAGTGTAAAGGTGACCCGATCCCCGCACTTGAAGCGGACCTCTGTATCGTCAACTTCTATCAGAAAGAAGGACGACTTGGGTTACACCAAGATAAGGACGAGACGACGGAATCTCTTGAACAAGGAGTTCCCGTAGTGTCTTGGTCCATTGGTGATGACGCCGTATTCTTGTATAGCGAGCAGAAGCGTGTGGACCTCGTGGAGAAAATGGTATTGAGATCAGGAGATGTCCTAATCATGGGTGGAAAATCAAGGTTGCTATACCACGGGATCAAAAAGATCAAGTTGAATACGGCACCACCGGCAATAATCAATGCCACACACATGAAACCAGGACGACTGAACCTTACCTTTAGGAAGTATTGATCTTGTAGTAGCGTGTAACATATTAGTAACGTGTATTGGAGATATGGTATGTATGATGGTTGGTTTATCAATAAAGAGCAGTGTTGATTATTATATTCCACTTGTGTCCTACCATCATTACTTACAAACTTGTGAATCAATAGGTTGTGGACTTGGTACCGAAGGTAACCTAAGTATCCTCACCGAAGCACAAGCCGGTGAGAGCGACACCATTCTAACGGGAACCTTCCCAGTGAACGGCATTGATGCCTCAGTACTATTCGACTCTGGCGCCTCTCATACCTTCATTTCACCATCATTTACGAAGAGGTTTGGGCTAGACGCAAATGAGCCACCAAACTTCTTGGTTACTCTCCCGTCGAAGGAGCGAGTAAAATGTACCAAGTATTACAAAATCACCGCAATCCGAATCAAGGGCGAAGAGTTTCCCATCTCCTTCATCGAATTTAATGGGTTGGGATTCCACTTAATAGTTAGGATGAACTGGTTGGAGCGGTACAAGGGGCAAATCCTCTGCACTGATCATAGACTACTGCTTAAGAGTCTGTCTGGGGTCACTATTTCATACCGCCAGAGACCGAAAAAGCCTTCGACTACAGTCATCTCCGCTATGGCTATGTACCGGGAGCTCAGAAAAGGGCACGATGTGTATCTATGTTATGTACAAGATCTGGAGAGAGACCCAGAATTCAGTACCGATGTACCAATAGTATCAGAATTCCCCGATGTACTCCTGAAGGAGCTGCCTGGTATGCCACCTCAGAGAGCTATTGAGTTCGAAATTGATCTCCTGCCTGATACTGGTCTCATTGCTAGGGCGTCATACCGTATGGCACCAGCAGAAATGACCGAACTCAAGGAGCAATTGCGCGATCTTCTCGACAAAAGGTTTATACGCCCGAGCGTATCACCCTGGGGAGCACCGATCCTCTTTGTGAAGAAGAAGGACGGTAGCCTCCGACTCTGCATCGACTACCGCGAATTGAATGCGGTCACCGTCAAGAATAAATACCCATTACCACACATCGATGACCTATTCAATCAGTTGAAAGGAGCTTCAGTCTTCTCCAAGATTGACCTTCGATCAGGGTATCATCATATTGTTATCAGAGAGTAGGACATAGAGAAAACGGCATTCCGTACAAGATATGGCCACTACGAATTCACAGTGATGCCATTCGGTTTGTCAAATGCACCAGCTAAGTTCATGGACCTAATGAACCGTCTGTTCACTGATCAGTTAGACACTTCAGTTGTAGTCTTCATCGACGACATCCTTGTGTATTCTAAGTCAGCAGAAGAGCATGCTAACCACCTGAGAAAAGTACTTGAGACACTACGTGAGAACCAGCTTTATGCGAAGTTCTCCAAATGCGAGTTTTGGCTAGATCAGGTATCTTTCCTCGGTCATGTCATCTCGAGCGCGAGTATCTCTGTCGATCCAACCAAGATTGAAGCAGTACTATCATGGCCTAGACTCAAGACTGTTACCAACATCCGGAGCTTTCTTGGTCTAGCCGTTTATTACCGGAGGTTTGTAAAGGACTTCTCGAAAGTCGCTAAGCCCATGACGACATTGATGAAGAAAGATGCACCGTTTGTGTGGACAGACGAGTGCGAGGTATCCTTCTAGAGCTTAAAGGACTGATTGACCTCAGCGCCAATTCTCACTCTTCCAAAGGGCACAGAGGGATTTGAGGTGTGTTGTGATGCATCAGGTAAGGGCATGGGATGCGTACTCATGTAGCATGGCAAGGTAGTAGCCTACGCCTCCCACTAGTTGAAAAAGCATGAGGAGAATTACCTGACACACAATCTAGAGTTAGGAGCCATTGTCTTCGCCTTGAAGATATGGCGACACTATCTCTATGGGGTAAGCATCACCATCTACTCTGACCATAAAAGTTTACAGTATGTATTCACACAGAAGGAACTGAATTTGAGATAGAGAAGGTGGATGGAGTTTCTATCAAATTACGACATCGACCTACAGTATAAAGAAAGGAAGGTAAACGTTGTAGCCGACGCCCTAAGTCGTCGAGCACACTCGCTCCATTCGCTACTCACTTCTTCTAGCTTGGTTGACAAGGTGCGAGACGCTTAGTTGAGCTACCCTTATATGACCGAGATTAGACAGAAAATCACAAATGGCACCTTTGAGAAAAAGAAGTACGACTTCAAATTGCATGAAGATGGTCTGATCCGGCTGAATGGAAGGCTACGCGTTCCCCGAAGCAATGCTGAGCTGAGGGATCGCATCCTGCGAGTCACACTATTCTACATTATCCGTCCATCCGGGAGCCTCCAAGATGTACAAAGACATGAAGAGGTACTTCTGGTGGTCTGGAATGAAATCCGATGTGACCGAGTATGTGTTGAGATGCCTAACATGCCCGAAAGTAAAGTTTGATCAAAGAAGACCGGGCGGAATGGTACAATCGATGCCAATTCTGGAGTGGAAATTCCATGATATCTCCATGGATTTTGTTGTAGGACTCCCACCTGCCAGGGGAGGACTCAACATGATCTGGGTAGTAGTCGATCACCTCACCAAGGTTGCCCAATTCATACCGACGAAAGACACCTGGAAGGTGGCGAAACTCGCTGAGTTGTTCGACAAGGAGATTATCCGACACCACGGAGTCCCGAAGACCATTGTATCTGACCGCGATACCAGATTTCTTTTGAGATACTAGAGAGCGACACGGGAAGCGCTGGGTACAGAGTTGAAGCTGAGTACCGCCTTCCATCCACAGACCGATGGTCAGACAGAAAGGACCATCCAGACATTCGAGGACATGCTTAGAGCATGTGCTTTAGACTTTCAGGGGAGTTGGATAGATAAGCTTCATCTAATCGAGTTTTCATATAATAACAGTTATCACGCTTCAATTAAGATGCCGCCTTTCCAAGCTCTATACGGTAGACCTTGTCGTACCCCGTTGTGTTGGGATGAGTCGAGTGAAGCGGTCATCATAGGACCGGAGTATCTTGAGCAAGTCCAAGCGAAAGTTCAACAAATTCGAGCTAATATGAAAGCAGCCCAAGTGTAACACCCCAACCCGAAATCCAATAACCTGAACGGCGATCACTCCCAAATAAAATACAACTACAGCGGAAATAAATACAACAACCGGGCGGTATTACAATGCCGTTGGCCACCCTTGTGACCAACAAGGCTAAATCCAAATACAATCTCCAAAAGTCACGGTCTGAATACGAATACAATCCGAGATACTAGGAATCAAACTCTAATGTAAAATACTTAAGTAAAAACAAGTAACTATAAGAAGACTCCCATAGCTTGAATCTACCCCACCTACACTCGGTGTGGTAATCTTCTCAACTTCAGGTACCTGAAAAATGGGGGTGCCCCCAAAGGGGCTCAGCAAACAATGCTGGTATGGAAAACGTGCAGCCCATCGTCTACCGGGCCACACCAACTACTTTGTCGAACACATGCAGTTCATTTTTATAAAGCTGTAAACAAGCATAGTCTGATAATAACAAGTATCCATACAAGGACAATAATGTCACATAGAACAAGACTTCAGAAGGTCAAGTTAGCTGAGCTGAATCATTTGATAGCTGTCGGGTCCACACAGTGGGACTGACAGATGTATAAAAGTATATCAATATAGTGGAGGTATAGTGACCCCGTTATAGAGAAAGGTTGGGCAGTTAGTCCCCAGGAGATAACGTAGTTAAACCCTGTACTGAGAGCTGATGGGAAATAGAACCCACGAGAGGAATGAAGTCTTCCTCTCCACTGAACTGATGGGCTTTAGAAACCCGAGAGGAATAGAGTCTTCCTCTCCACTGAAATGTTCCGTCGCGACGTATTGAATAGGAGACGACCTGAGACAGGTACAACTCCTGTAGCATGCATGGCCAGATCCAACTGGGCTCCTCGTACTCGTAGTATAGTATTGTTAAGTGTTATATAAAGACGTTAAACAAGAACACAATGTGTATTGTCAATTACCACGTTTAGGGTAATGACGTTTGTTTAAAGTGAAGTTAGTGAGAGACTCGAGTACAAGTCCTCGGTATACTGAAACGCAGATATTTAATCCACTGGTATAGTAGTGTTTGTATGCGTGGGACATACACGTTGTAGTCATCATCATTCACGCGCATAAAATAATACAACAGTGCACAAGAGTAAACAACATTTTACATTAATTATCTTGGTCGTTATTTCAAACAACAGATAGCACACAAGCCGGTGTAATCCGGTAGAAAACAGGTTGCAAGAATCCCATACCGTTCACCGTAGACTGTACTTGTTTAATTCCCGGTCAACGTCTGGTCAAACAAAGTCCTAGAATAGGATTAACTGAGAGGGTTAATTTATGTTACCCTTATATAATGATCCTATTGAATCTTTTAACAAATCTCGTATTTGTTATTTCATGTGAGGTTTATTTCTTTTAATTACCTCATGATTTTATGTATAACTTATTTGTTATTCCTTTTGATTTATTTATAAATCCTTTAATGTACATATATGTATTTATTTATTCATGTACTATATTTGTTATTTATTTATTTTTTTGTCTAGCTGACATAACAACTTATAATTCCTTAACTATATTTATATGTCATATATGGACATAAAGTTCTTATAGTTTTCATTATTCCTCCTTTAACCCAAAAGTAATAATCATTGGTTATCTTTAAATTTTTTATAACTATATAAGTCGTAGTTTAAACCTCATAACTCCTTTAATCAAGATTCTTTCTTTCTAATTCCTCCAAATATCCATGTAGGACCTATATTTATTTTAATCTAATTTCTTACCCTTATATTTCGGTTATTTACAAAACAACCACATTAATTCATAAACTTTATATTTAAATTCTAATCTTATCATAGCATAGAGTTTTAACTTCTTATTTAGCTAAATTACAAGGTCACACTAATATTTTGGTAGCTTTTAAATATTATAACTTTCAAAAATTACAACTTAGCCCCTTAAATTCTCGGCCTTAATAATTTATTTCTTATAATTACAATCTAACCACAAAATCTTATAACCTTTACATAATGTCATGTAAACTATAGTTTTAATTTTAATTCTCCATAAATGCCGAATATATATATATAAATTCTTAAATTACCAAACTAACCCCAAGGTAATTCGGCTTTGTCATTTATTCTTCCTTAATTACATTTTCATCCCAAAACTTTATAATAGTTTCTTAATAACTTATAAACTATAGTCTAAATATTTAATTCCTCAAAATTTCAAGAGTGAACCTAATAATTCTCTTAATTATGAATTTGCCCACTAATAAGTTCCAAACTTTCATAACAATTTTTATAAATTACATAATAGCCCAAAACTTTATAAAGTGTTACTTTAACACTTGTTTAAATTATCTAAAATTCATAAACTTAATTCCTAACCTTATATTATATCATATATATTCCAAGAACACCCTTAACTCTCGGTTTTTGTAATAAACACACTAAACTTTGTAAAAATTACATTTAGGCCACATAACTTAATTAATTAACCATTTAAGCTCTAAATATTTTTAACTCACCAAACTTTATAGTATAAGTTTATATACATAAGTAGCTCCTTAAAATCTATTTAACACTTAGAGCATTCGGCCATAATTTATTAAGGACCATATAGTATATAAAAGTGGATTTATATGTCAAAATAACTATACATAAATTCATATGAGTCATATAACTTATGTAAAAATTATTGTAATGTCTTATATTGATTCTTAGCTTAAAAATAAGCATTTTTCCTTGACATTTCGGCCTTAATTTATTTGTAACTTAAATAAATTTTGTGACACAAAAATGTGTCTTAAGGTAAATATTTTCTATATATGTTATAGATTATATTTTTGGCATATAAAACCATATAGTTTCGGTTTTAATTAACCTAGGAGATGTACATAATTTTTGTATAATTTTTAGAAGCTTAACAAAGCTTATAACATAAAGATTTACTTAGTAAACTTACTTCTTAACAAAGGTGGTTTAGTGCTTGAACTCTTCTTTGAATCTCCAAGCTTTCTCCAAGGTAATATTGATGCTCCACTTCGGTTATATGCAAGTGGTGAAGGTGTTTAGGAGTTAGATCTTCAATAAAGATCTTAAGTAGATTTGTAAGTAGTTTTACAAGAATTTACCTTAGACTTTTTCTCCTTATAAATTCGGCACTCCTAAGGTAGATGAAGAACAAGTTTCCTTCATGAAAATGAAGAAGAAAGAAACCTTAGAAGAAGTAGAACTTGGTTACACATAAAAATGTGCTTTAAGGATTTTCAAGCATTAAAACTACCTTAAGATAACCTTGAAATGCTCCTTGGATTAATGTTGGTTTGGACAACCTCCTTGGAGAACTAATTGATGCCGAATGCTTATTGATGTGCTAGGAAGAGTTTTGCTTCAAGGCTTGACAAGAGATGCTAGGAAATTACCTTAAAGATGAAGATAGAAGTTAAAACTCCATTAATGGACTTAAGAGCTTCAAAGGAAGAAGATGAAGCAAGAAGAGAGAGGAGGGAGCCTTACCAATTCGTTGATGAAGAGTGCAAGGAGGGAAATGAGACTAAACTCACGTATAAGGTAAGAGAATGCAATTTGGAATTGATTTTTGTTTTGTCAATTTTTAATGTCAAATGACTATTATTTTCTTTAGTTTATTCCATGGGTTATTGGCTCAATAAATGCCCATGTTATCTGCATAATTTCGGACATGTGGGGTGACAAGGCAAGATGGAGAAAATAATGGGAGCTAGAAGACAAGGTAAGTTAGGTAAGGTATATTCTTTTGATTTTTCTATGTTTTGTGCTTGTCTTCTTCTCCTCTTGTAGATGAACGAATCAAGGGGTCAAATGAGGTGTCTCAATCGACATTGAAGAGCCAAGGAAGAGCAAAGGAAGGTCACATGGAGAAAAAGAAATCAAAAGGTGGAATCTAGATCTACTTTTTACCTTTTTGCATTTTGTTTTCTTCCTAGCTCACATGGCCTTATTCCAATGCATAATTTCGACAGCTTGGTGGTCAAATGAGACCTACATACTTTGACATTAAGTAATATAACACATGGGAAGGTGAGTCACCATGTTCTATGCCTTTTATAAACTTTAAATGCAAATTTTATACTAGTTTTTGGGCATAACTTCGGCCCCTATAGAGAGCCTTGTTGACTAGTCTCTCCAACTGATTTAGAAGGTCATTTTAACCCTAGTTAAGATTACCAATTCGTGGCATGTCAAAAACTACAAGGCAATTGCGTAAAACGCGTTTTCGTGACACCCGAAGTGTGTTTTTGTGCTCTAAGGAAATTTTGGGAACAAATTGTTTTTATAAGTTCCAAGTGTTTGTAAACACTTATTATAGTAAATAAACATATATTAAGAGATTATATTGGGTTATATTGGGTTATATCAACCCGTGACATAATTTACGGGCCATCGGGACACACCCGGGCAAAAATGAGCGCTAAGAAATACTCCTGAGGTTTTTGTTGAATTTTGAGAAACTACTTCGTGGGTTCTCTTTAGAATGATTAATAATGATGTTAGGAGCTCTAAGAATTAATTTTATAGGAGTTCGTGCCACCTCGGCACTCCTCCGGACTTTTCGTGCTTTAAGGAGGGGCGTGAGCACTCCCGAGCATTTTGCGTATTTGACTGAATATAGCCTAGGGAATATGTTTATATATTCATATGATGAGTGTATGACCATTTGGTTTAAGTTTTAGAAGGTTATACAAGGTCATGTTTGACCATATGCTTCTAAGGCGTTTTAGCGTTTATGAAGAAACGACTGTTTTTACGTAACGTTCTCATGCATGGGTTTGCATGCGTACGTGAAATGATTTATAATAGGATTATTTTCCATTAAATAATGGTTTAATAATTTTAATTAGATTTGGGGTATTTCACCAAGATAGACAGAAATCCTATGCGGATGTGCGATGACCCGACCTTGAGTTTGCCGTGGGTGACCAAGTGTTCCTGCGTATTTCACCTATGAAGGGCGTATTCCGATTTGGCCAGAAGGGCAAGCTGAGCCCGAAATTTATAGGGTCGTACACTATCACTGAGAGAGTTAGATTTGTAGCCTACAGGTTAGCTTTACCTGAGGAGTTGGGGGCGTGTCCATGATGTCTTTCATGTGTCACAACTCAAGAAATACATTGCTGATCCTTCTCATGTTCTTGAGCCCGAGCAACTATCCATTGAGCCGACGATGAGATATGTTGAGACTCCCGTGAGAATCCTTGATTCTAAGACCAGAGACACTCGCCATAAGTCAGTACGAATGGTGAAGGTCTTGTGGTCTAATCACGATGTCGAAGAAGCGACGTGGGAGTTAGAAGACGCCATGAAGGCGAAGTACCCATAATTGTTTATAGACTAGATAGCCTAGTACTTAAGGGGTACGGGGCGTACCCCTTTTAAAGGGGTTAGAGCCGTTTTGTTTTGCATTGCTACGGGCTAGCATTGAATAGTGTGTATGTATTGTAGTATATTTTGTGAGCACATGTAGTGCTAAGTGTATTTTAGTATGTATGTACAATGTGTATCGTATTGGTGTTGTATGGTATTGACTCAATGTGTATTGTGGAATGATGTGTATTGTAATTGTGCATCGTGGTATAGTAAGTATGTATTGTGCTTGAATTGTGTAGTGCTTGTAATGTAGAAGGAGCGAACACCTTGTAGGTGGTAGTGAGGTACATTGTGGCAATTGGATTTCCAAATGAGTAGTGATAGTAAACCATTAACCTTGAGCAACTTTAAGGGCAAAGTTCCTTAAGGGGGGTAGATTGAAATACCCCGAAATTAAAAATAGTAATTAATTAGGATAATGAAGATTTCAAAGGCTTAATTATGTCTAAATAAACATGAGGGAACAAATCCCGAAGAAACGGATCCTTAAAACGGGTTAAAAACACAAACGAACCTTAAAGCTCGTTTTTTAGGAAACCGGGAAAACGCGACTTTAAGCGGGTTAAATAGACTCATAATAATTTTGATCAACTAAATAGTCATTAATAAACATTAATGAAGGTTTAGAACCAATAAAATCAATTAAACGAGAAAATTCTAGAAAACGGGTTCCGGTTAGTAAAAACTGTAAAAAACCGGGAAGTTATGGGGTGTGAGTGTAAATAAGCTAAACTTATGTGTCCTCTTTTGAAAATAAAGTGTGTGTGTGTGTGTGTGTGTGTGTGTGTGTGTGTGTGTGTGTGTGTGTGTGTGTGTGTGTGTGTGTGTGTGTGTGTGTGTGTGGTGTGTGTGTGTGGTGTGTGGGTGGTGTGTGTGTGTGTGTGGTGTGTGTTGTGTGGTGTGTGTGTGTGTGTGTGTGTGTGTTGTGTGTGGGTGTGTGTGTGTGTGTGTGTGTGTGTGTGTGTGTGTGTGTGTGTGTGTGTGTGTGGCCGGTTTGCTCCCCCTCTCTATTCTCTTCACTCACCTAATACACTACAAGACAAACTAATAAAGTAAGGGAAAAAGCAAAAAAAAGGACTCTCTCTCCTATCCTCACACACTCCACCGTATTCCCTCCTCCCTCTCTGATTTTCTTCTTCCTCAAACCCCTCTAATGGCGATTTGAAGAAGCCAAACCAGCCTCCATCTTCTTCCTCATTTTTGAGCACCCAAACCTTGTCCAAAACTCACAAAAACTGTACCGTTGGAATTCCCTTGCAAAGGAGATCATCTTCCTCTTTTCAAAAATAAAAAAAAATCCACTTTCACCTCCATGGGTATGAATGTTTTTGAAGTTTGAGACCACCATTGGAAGCTCCTCCCTCTCCTTGTTGTTGTGAGGTAAAAAGAAATTCGGAAATCCATCATTTCTAGCTCTCATTTGCTAAATAAGAATTTCCAAGTTTTGAGCTTCTTGTTCCTTATTCTCCAGCTGATTTTGGCTTCACTTTTGGAGTGGGAATCTTGCTTTTGTTGCTGTCCAACACTCCCTCTATACACTTGCAAGGTAATGCATTTTCTAAACCTTAAAAGCATGTCCTAAGCTCTAGGTTTATTTAAGGGTTGGTTGTGAATTGAAATGGGTGTGTATTGATGGGTTGTAGCATTAGGATTTTGAACTTCCATAACCGGTTGATCAAGAAGAAAGGAAAGGAAAATAAGAAAGAAGGAAAGAAGGAAGAAGAAAGGAAGGAAGTTTGAAAACCAAGGTAAATGCACTCACCTTAAGTAGTTCTTGTAAGCCTTGTGTAACATATTTTAAAAGCTTGGAATGAGTAGTGTACATGGTCTTGAGTAACGGTATGATGTGGATGAGAATTAAACTAGCTTAGAGCTTTAGAAAAAAATTGATTAAAAGCTTGTATAAACTTTGAGAAAATAGATGTTGTGTGCATGAATTAAATGAGTGATTAGTGCCTAGTAATTGTATCGTAAATGTGTTTGGAGAATTGTGTATTGGTGTATTGAATAAACAGGTTGCATGAGTGGTAATTTGTGAGCAAACAATGTGGTGAGAATGTTACATTTTAGGGGAGACTATGTCAAAATTTACCTAGGAACTAGAGGGCTTAAGGGCCTAAAGTGAGGAGAAAAACACCTTGAAAATAGTTTAGAGGAAGAGCTAGGTAGTGGGTAGAACAAGAGAGATGGATAATGCATTTTGTACTTTAGAAATGGCATTAGGAAAGGAAAACATGAATGGTAGAAGTTAGAGTAAAAATTTGTAGCATAGAAGAAACAAAACTAGTATAAGTGTTGAAATGAAAATGAGAGATTGTGTAAGTTAACATGAGAATGGGAAATGAGTTGGTGAAGAGTTAAGGGATGAACTAAGGTAATTTAGAGAGTCTAATTAGTGTTAAAACATGTTAGATTACTTGTAGGAAGATTGGGGAAGTAATGGGTAATGAAAGGAGCTGAAACAGAATTTGAAATGAGAATACTAGATTAGACCGACCTTAGGACCGCCCTTGGCAAGGTCGGTCGAGCCCAGAATTTGTGAGAAAGGAAGTCTACTAACTCCGACCGATCTTGGGACCGAACTTGGCAAGGTCGATCGAGTCGTAAGTTGTATGCCCAGAAGTCTACTGACTTCGACCGACCTTGGGACCGAACTTGGCAAGGTCGGTCGAGTCATAAATTTCGAACCTAGCAACATACTGACTTGGACCGACCTTGGGACCTACCTTGCAAGGTCGGTCGGGTCTGAATTTTTCCAGGATCGTAACACATTGACTTCGACCGACCTTGGGGCCGACCCTAGGTATGGTCGGTCGAGTCATACAAAATAATAATAATAATAATAATAATAATAATATTATATTATATATATTATTATTATTATATTATTATTATTATTATTATTATTATATGTATATATATAGAAGTACACCATTGTTGGGTAAGAATAATAAGAGAACATGCACATGAATAAGAAAACAAACTTAAGTGATTAAATGGTTTTCAAAACTACTTATGAATTGTAAGAACTAGTAAGTGTACATAGGAAATGGTAATGGAATAAAGAGTTAGGTCAATAATAGATCATTAACCATGTAACTCCATGTATGTTATAGGACTTGAATAGTAAACACCGAAGGAAAGTCAGATTCGAGTACTACGATGAACGGTATGAACTTCTCATGCCCTGTATGCTACCTTGGCTACTCTGATTTGTGTGTCTGTGTGCTAATTGATCACCTAAATAAGATAAAACACACGAATCGGATTTATTGCACCTACTTGTGCTTATATTATATTGTTCCTTGTAGGATGCTTATCTTAACTTTCAGTTTGTATAATTCATGAAATGAATGGATGAGAATGAAGTACGTGTGTGTGCCATGTTAAGTATTGAATGGATTAAGTAATGTAGCATAGGACTTCTAACTGATTTCTAACTAGCTAACATTTCTAACATTAAGAAATTGATAAATTGGAATGAGTAGAAGTTTGATATAGTTTCGGCCACGCGTGAGGAGGAGGAGACACAAGAGGTTGGATCCAAATCCTAGTCTTAATCTTTTCCATGGTCCAAACCCCTTAAATGGGTAGCAACTTGTATTAGTGAGCCACCCTAATGCCCGGTGGTGGGACGGTGTAGTCCCTTCCCGGAGGTCACACCGACTTAATATAAGTATAAGTAAGTAAGTAACCAATTAAGTAAGTAAGTAGGTATTGTATGAGCAAGATTGTGTAAGTAGTATGGTACTGAGTAAAAGAGTAAAGAACATCCGATTAACCCGGATGGGTAACTGGCTAACCAAGAACGAAGTATGGATTGTGAATTGTATTGCTATGGTGTTTGGCTTGTGTATTGCCTTTCGGTTGTATGTATTGTATCTTGCGAGTATGTGCCTTTTATGAGTGTATTAATGTATGTAAAATCATGTATGCATGAATAAAACGAACTCCATGTATTCAACCAATTAGTCGGCATACCCTCGTTAGCACGCTGTGTATGCGAAGTTTATGCACAGCTTTTGCTGAGCCCCTTGGGGCACTGTTTTAATTTACAGGTGCTCGTGAAGGATGGAGGTCATGATGAGACCAAGATTAATTTCTTTTTGTGTAGTGAGTAGGTTGTGAATGGTGTACCAAGTTGTTCACGGTTGTATGCCTTTTTTATTAGCCGGTGTACCATGGGGTACACCCTTTTGGATATTGAAAGAATTATAAATTGGTGAATTGAGTAGGTTGTTAAAATCATGATTTTTGTAACTTGAAGAAGGGATGTAATTGGTTATATTTTGGATACTCGGTAATCAAGCATTGTAAGTAAATGATATTTGTGTATTGGGAAGTATTTACAGTAGCTCAGTATATTCTAAACATCGGACTGTTACTGTATGTAGAGTAAGCCTTGCTAGCCGTATGGGTGGTTAGCGGCGTTGTATCACCCGCCGTAGTAATTGTAATTCCGTTGTGAGTAGTAAGAAAACCGAGACAATTAGATAGTAAGTAAAGGATTAGCGGTAGGTGTGTTATAGATGTAGTGGTAACGTGTTGATCAGGCGACCCAGAGTTGAATTTATCTCCACTCACACCATCATTGCTTGGAATATGATCTGGGGAGTTATTGTTGTTGGTAGAATCCAAATTGGGCTGATCATCACTAGGCTCTGATATGGTATGGTTAGAGGCATCATAATTCTCGTGGACATCGAGAGTGGAGGTGACAAATTTATCGGGCTGTTTGGATGGTGGGCCTGATCGACGAGGACTATTGTTATGAAAGGATTCACTGTCGCATTCTTCGTCAACAGTGATGGGAAAGGGAGAAAAGCTGGGCTGGTCTAAGCGATTTGTCTCAGTGGGCCGCGCCTGCAAAGGGAAAATTTCTTCAAAAAAAGTTATATCTTGACTGGTAATGATCCTGTTTTCATCAATAAGGAGAACCCGATGACCTTTCTTACACAGCCCCGGCCCAAGGTAAACTCCTCTATGTCCACGGTCATTGAACTTACTTTTGTTGACGGTAGGCCCAGTGTGATACACTAATGACCCGAAGGTCTTAATGTTGCTCAAATTAGGAGGAGAACCATACAAACATTCATAGGGAGATAATCCATTCAAGGTGGAGGATGGTAATCTATTAATGAGGAATGTTGCCATTAGGATACTCTCACCCTAATATGTAATGTCGAGCCCAGATTGAAAAAATAAAGCACGAGCGGTTTCTAACAAATAGCGATGCTTTCTTTCGACGACTCCGTTTTGTTGCGGAGTGTAGACACATGTGGTTTGGTGTATTATCACCTTTTTATGGAAGAGTTCTTGTAAAGACCTAGATGATCCTAGTTCATAAGCATTGTCGGAATGAACAATTTTGACAAGTTTGTTAAATTGTCGTTCAACCATGCTTATGAAGTTTTGTATGTTTTGGGATGCATCGGATTTAAGCTTCATAAGGAGGACCCATGTACATCTACTAGCATCATCGACAATTGTTTGAAAATATCGGCAACCATCATGATTAATAGTGGGGCAAGGACCCCAAGTATCAACGTGAATAAGATCAAAACAATGCTTGGACCTATTCTTAGAGTGAGGGAAAGGCAATCTATGACCCTTAGCTCTAAAACATATATTGCAAACAAAATTATCAGGTATATCATGTTTTTGAATGAGACCCATTTGAATCATCTTATTCAAGGGAGGACGCCCCATCTTCCTATACCATGCTAACAGACGAGAACTACAAGGGTAAGCAGGTCCAGAAAAAGAATCATCATTATTACAACTATCAAAAATGTTGCGCAACAATCTAATGTCAAGAAAGTACAGCCCATCTTCTTAATATCTGATTTGCTGCTTATTCTTCCAAGTATGGGCATGCAAATAGCAAGCGTCAGAATCAAAGGAAATCACGCACTTACTTTGCTGAGCCAATCTACTAACGGAAGCAAGTGAAAGTTTGAAGCTAGTAACATGAAGGACATTTTTTAGCCTAAAACCATCAGTAAGCATAACAGATCCCATTGTATCTATAGCCTCGATGTGCCCATTGGGCATTGTAACATGGTGGACATCAGTAGCCTGTTTCTTATCACTAAGCAAAGATTAATCACCAATCAAATGTTCACTAGCTCCAGAATCTAAAAGCCATCGATTATCAACATGCTTACGGTAAGAACTATTACATTTAGGGTAGATAATACCTACAAAGTGAGAGTTATCTCTGCTTCCAGAAGCATTGTTGCTTGAAACATTTTTCTCAAAAAATTTCCCAATTTGTTCAAGCAGATTGTAGAGTCTATTCAATTTATCTATGCTTAAAACAGAGAGACCTTTGATACCTTCCACCTTCTTGTCTGTAGTATTAGTTGCGGTGTTGTTTCTTGATCCTTTCCACCAGTCGGAATAACCCCGGAGCTCAAAATACCCACTTTTCATATGGCAAGATTTGCCGCAGTGAGTGCAGAAATTGGAGTTTCTCTTACTGGCATTGTCTTTATCATTTCTAAACTTGCCTCTTTCACCAAAGATTGCTTTTGTTCTACTGGTATTGTTGGCGAAAGAAACGTTAGAAGTTTCCCTTTCTCCTTTCCCATTGATCCGCTGCCGCTCCTCTTGGAGTATTACAGCATAAGCAGAATCAAGGCTTGGAAAAGGATTTTTCATGAGAAAGTTACCCCTAACATTGATAAATTCTTCATGCAATCCCAATAGAAACTGAAACAATCTTTGATTCTCATAATGTTTAGCAATTTTTCCACTATAGCCGCAAACACAAGAGGTTATATTCGTCATAGCAGAAATATCAACCTAGATGCTTGTGAGCCTAGTAAAATACTCAGTAACGGAAGAATTTCCTTGTTCGATTCTAGATAAATCACGATTGAGTTCAAAAAGTCTAGTACCGTCAACTTGATCGAACCTTCGGATGAGGCGTTTCAACATGTCAAACGAAGTCGAGCAAGAAACAAGACTATCACCAATGGTGGTTTTGACTGAGAAAAGAATCTAAGACCTAACCAATCTATCGCATCTATCCCAGGTGTCTCGTCGGTTCTTGGGGACTTTGGAAATCTTCAAGGTGTCGTCTGTCATCTTGATTTTGTTTTTAGCCAACAGACATATCTCCACCTTCTTCTTCCAATTTTGAAAACCTTTCTTGCCGTCAAACTTGGTAGGTGTGAATTGCACTCCAGGAGTTTCCGAATTCGATTCGATGAGCAGATCCGAGTCAATGCGTCTTCTATTCTTTCTTTTGTTGATTATCTCTTCCTCCTCCGATTCCGAGGGTTCTTCCTCGTCCTCAGGAAGATCATCTTCTTCTTCATCAGATTGGGTTGATATTGAAGAAGACAGAATCAAGAGGCAGTCGTTACTGCTCTGATACCATGTAGAATGTGCAAGGGAGAAGCGGGATGTGGTGAAGGAGAATCGGCGAGGGACGCAGTCAATCAACGAGGCGTCGAGCTAGTGCGGTGAGTGTGAAAAGAGAAACAATGTGAAAGAGAGGAAAAAAGGAAAGTCTGTAACAATGGATTTTCTTATTATGTGCTAAAAGAAGAATACACCAATATATACAGTCATAGAAGACCGTTGAATAACGGGAGGAAGAGACAGCTCACTAAGCTAATAGAGTAAAGAAAGGACACGTAGGATAAGAGGATATAAACATATCTCCTAACAGCTTAGAACTCCACCAAGATAATGTTGAAACACTAGAGTCCCTCACTCAAGGGGTACCAGTGGTGTCCTTGTCCATTGGGGATGATGCGGAGTTCCTTTATAGCGAGCAAAAGCTTATGGATCCGGCCAAGAAGATCACACTAAATTCGGGAGATGTCCTGGTCATGGGTGGAAAGTCGAGGATGATGTTTCATGGCATTAAAAGGATAAAATTGAACTCGATACCCTCAGTAGTGATCAATGCCTCACACATGTGACCCAGACGACTGAACTTGACCTTTATGAGATATTAGTGTTGTACTTCTTTTAAGCATGTGTAATGAAGATGACGATGTACAATGATTGAATGAAATAGATGTTGGCATCTTTGTGATTTCCATCGTGTCATCAAGGGCTTACTAAGGTTTATGAATAGGTTGTGGTATCAGGGCGGAAGGTACCCTAAGCATACTTATATAGGTAGAGACCGGAAAAAGCGGCACTATCCTCACAGGTATAAACTGAATGAATGGTTAAAACCTTAAATTGTACCAAAAATAAGTGGGAAATAATATGTGGGATTGGTACTTCAGGTACCTTTCTAGTCAATGGAGTGGCAACATCAGTTCTATTTGACTCCGGAGCCTCACACACTTTCTGTTCTCCTTCACTTGGGGGGAAGTTGGGGCTCACCACTATAGAGTTACCAGATTTTGTGGTGACGCTCCCATCTAAGGAGAAGATCAGATGCACTTGTTTTTATTGAGAATCCACCATCCAGATCAGGAATGAAGACTTTCCTATCGACCTGATCTAGTTTAGAGGCTTGGCATTTGATGTGATAGTGGGGATGGTCTAGTTGGGGGGGCACAAGGACCGCTTTCTTTGTGCTGAGCACCGACTATAATTTTGTTTGTTTAAGTTTAAAATATAATTAATTATTATGTCAATCTTAGTAATCATGTGTATAAACTATAACTTCATCTTTATAATAATAGCCTCATTATATATTGACATAGTTTAGTTTTTACATCAAAACACAATGTCTAAATTAAAACATAATATACATATTTAAATTATAATAACAACTATCTTTTAACTTATGTTGTTTCCTAAAAAAATGTATCTAAAGATGTTTTTAATTTAAAAAATACTATTTAATATTGTTTTTTAAATGGGCCCCCTCAATCAAAATATTCAATTTTCGCCCCTGTACCCAAGTGAGTACGATGATTCAACAATACAGACTGAACTGTCACATCTTTAGGCGGGTTGAGATTATGGTGTCATTTAAGAAGAAAAGTTGTACAACTAACCAGGGGCGAAACCACAAAAGTAGTTCATCCTCAACATATGAGAATTATGGCCTAATGAAGCAAATGATGAAGTAGAAAATACTAAAGATGAACAACAATCAAGCAAAGATTAGGTTAAATTTGTTCATTTCATTTTTATAATCACTTGTTTAAATCAGTAGTTGCTCCTGCTAAGTCTGGTCATGCCTTAAGCAAGCACAACAAAAAAATGTCTTAATCATTTCATAGAGACTTCTCTTGCAACCATTCACATATTGACTTAATTAGTATTCAAATTATATTAATCATTGTCTTAATTATAAATGCTTCATTTCATGCCATGATCGAACTTTATACATCAACAATGACATAATTAACACAAACTTAAGTAATATCAATTTTTTTGTGCTTGCTTAAAGCACGAGCTGTCCACTAGGAATGGCAATCTAACAACATATTAATTTAAGGTTAACAATTCAAAACTAATAAACAAAAAGTAGAAAAACGAGCGACCACGTTATCTAATGATTACTGCCCCAGAACGAACATGACTTTCTTATGTGAACTAGTTGCCTACAAGTTGGACAATGTCTAGGCTCCCTATCTTGTCTTTCATCAATCAATGTGTGAATTCGAAAATGTGATGTCACCCTCTAATTTTTCTTTACAGCATTAGATTCGATACCAAGACATGACTACTGTACTCTGGCCAATTACACTCATATCAAAGAGTATTAAATCATACCTCACCAAAAGTTGTAATCATGGTGTCCAACAACACGTAAACCACATTGGCTTTCCATCGTGCTCCTGAGTTCGCACACACAACTATTACATGTGAAAACCAGTAATTGAAGGCCTTCCACTCTCTACATTGCAAATTCTATCCAGCATCTCCACCCTGAACTTCCCATGTGGACGTCTTGAGGAAGTATCACTATCGTCTTCAACCTTGAACACAGGTGTAACTGCGTCACATAGGATTACACATTGCCTTCTTGCAAACTACTCATTAATATTCATCGTTTTACCAAATGCTCCATGAATATAGCATGTAAAATTTTCTATGCATTATACATCTGAATAATTTGAACAAAATACCCCATTAATTTGTAATGTGTTGCCTCGACTTAAATACCAGTAATTGAAAATAGTGATTAATTAGGCTAATAAGTAATTTGGAAGCTTAATTATGTCTAAATAATCATGAGGGAACAAATCCTGAAGAAAATGGATCCCTAAAATGGATTAAAAACACTAACGAACCTTAAAGCGTGTTTTTCGAGGAAACCGGGAAAACGTGACTTTAAGCGAGTCAAATAGACTCGTAACAATTTTGGTCAACTAAATAATCACTAATAAACATTAATGAAGATCTAGAACCAATAAAATTAATAAAATGAGGAAATAGTAAAAACTGTCAAAAACGGGAAGTTGTGGGGTAAAAACATAAATAACCCAAACTAGTGTGTCCACTATTGAAATAAAACTGTAAATTGTGTGTGTGTGCTGTAGGGGCCGATTTTATGCCTCTCTCACACTCCCTCACACTCTCTTATTTAATTGTGCTAATGCACTACAAGACAAAACAATAAAAAGCAAATAAACTTACTTTACCTCACCACTCTCTCTCCTATTCCCACATTTCTCTCACTCTCGTACAAACCCCCTCCCTCACTATCTATTTTCTTCTTCCTCCCCAAGCAAGCAGCAGCAATGGCGATTTTCCATTTCCCACACCAACACCCACTTCTCTCCTCTTGTTAACCCATCAAACCTTCACCAAAAATTACAAAAATTATACCATTGGAATCCCCTCATCAAGGAGAACATATTTCCCCTTTTAAAATCCGAAAACACTCACTTTCACTTCCATGGGTGTGCTGCATTTGGAGCTTCAAGACCACCATTAGAACCACCTCCATCTCCTTGTTACTTTGAGGTAAAAATATTCTTGAAACCTCATCTTCTTCTAGCCCTTGTGGGCAAAACGAAATTTGAAACTAAGCCTTATTTGGTGCCTTGTGTTCTAGCTGATTTTGGCATTCTTGGAGGGTGAGAAATCTTGTTCTTGAGCTGTCCAAAACTCCATCTCATCATTTGCAAGGTAATGAATTCCTAAACCCTAAAAACTTACCTTAGGGCTTTTTAAGAATGGTTAAGGGTTATTGGTATTAAAATGGTGTGTATATATGGGTTGTAGTGTTAGAGAATTTAATCTACAAATCGGTGGAGAGAGAGAGAAGGAAAAAGGAAGAAGAAAGAAGAAGAAAAGAAAAACTAGAAGAAGAACAAGGTAAATTATGCTCATCTTTGTGTAATTTTGTAATGATCATGTAACAGACTTTTAGTAGTGTAAATGGGTATTGTAAAATGGGAATGAGTAATAGTGTAATGTGGAAGAAGAACTAAATGGTGTTGAAGCTTAAAAGACATTTTAAAACTTGTTAAAACATAGTTGGGAATAGGATGTTGTCAGTGACGGATCCAGGAATTTGGTTTAGGGGGGCTAATTTTGTTTAGGGGGGGCTAAAAATTTTGACACTGTTATTCTTTAAAACATTATATTATGTTACATTTTTCTAAAAATACATAAGAGCATTTTACAAATTTTCAAAAATTTCGGGGGGGCTAGAGCCCCCCCCCCCCCCCTTTGCATCCGCCCCTGGATGTTGTGTGCAGAAATTTATTGAGTGTTTAATGTTTAGTATTGTGTTGGAGAGCTTGGTATATTGTTGTCATTGATAAACAGGTGAGGTGAATAAGAATGTGAGTAGAAATGATGTGGTGAGAATGTAAAAATATAAGGGAGACTATAGCAAATTTTACCTAGGAAACTAGACACACCTAAGAGTTAACTAAGTAGGAATAACACTTTGTAACAGATTTTAAAAGAAGTTAAGTGGTGGTTAGATTGTGAGTGATGGTTAATGCATTATAAGCTTTAGAAATGACATTAGAAGAGGGAGCTACAGATGGAGAGAGTTAGAGTCAAAATCTGTAGCAAAATGCAACTAAGAGGAAGAAACAATGTAAGTATTGAAATGGAAGTTAGAAAATAAGGGTGTAAATTAGTATAGGAGTGAGTGACGAATTAATGGATGAACTAAGGTGTATTAGGAGGTTTAATTAGTGATAAACATGTTGGGATGTATGTAGGAAGATTGGGGAAGAAATGGGTAAGAAAGGAAATGAAAAACAAAACCTGTAGGTGAATTCTGCTACCGACCGATCCTCCTCTGGTCGGTCGGTGGGTCGGTCGGGGCTTAGACAACGAAACTAAACATTCTAGAACGGACCGACCCAGGAGCCGTGAGTCGGTCGTGGGTCGGTCGGAGTATAGACAACAGGACTGAAACTTTCTGGAATGGACCGACCCAGAGGTGTATGGGTCGGTCGGAACAGTTCTGGGTCGGTCAGGAGGATTTCAGAGGACGAAAACTTATTGGAATGGACCGACCCAAGGGGTTGGGTCGGTCGGTGGGTCGGTCGACCCAAAACTTACAAAAAAAATAATTATACTAAGTATATATATATATATATATGTATACCCACATATACATATGTACATATATATAAGAACACCATTGTTAAGTAAGGAAACAAACTTAAGGTAATGAAGAGTAAGTAAACAATTTGTAAGTGTAAGAATTGTAAAGACTTAGTAAGTGTGAGTTAGGAAACGTAAGGGTAATCGAGTTAAGTTAACGATAGTTAGATTAATCACTCGATTGTATGCATATTATAGGACTTGACTTGTGAACACCGGAGGAAAGTTGGATACAAGTACAACGGTGAACGGTATGAACTCCTCATGCCCCGTATGCTACCTTGGTTACTCTGATTTGTGTGTTGTGTGCTAATTGATCACCAAATAAGATAAACGCACGAATCGAATATAGTATGCTTACTTGTGAATATCATGAGATTGTTCCTTGTTGCATATCTTCTTAAATCATAGTTTGTATAATTCATGAAATGTATGGATGATAGTGAATGTGTGTATGTTTGATGTACTGTATTGTGACCGAATGTGATTGTGATTGGACTTCTAACTGATTCCTAACAAGCTAACCAATCTAACTTAAATTGGTAATTAAATTGGAATGAGTAGAAGTCCGATATAGTTTCGGCCACGCGTGAGGATGCGGAGTCACAAGAGGTTGGCTCTAATTCCTGACTCTTTAACTGGTCCACAGCCCAAACCCCTTAAATGGGTAGCATCCTGGATTGGTGAGTCAAATAAATCCCGGTGGTGGGACAGTGTAGTCCCCGGGCCGGAGGTCATACCGACTTAACATGAGTAAGAGTAAGTAAGTAAGAATGAGTAAACAAGTATGGTAAAGTAAGTAAGTAAAGTAAGAGTAAGTAATGTGTAATGAGTAAAAGAGTAAATTGCATTCCGATTAACCCTTATGCGTAATTTGGCTAACCTTTGTGAAGGTAAGTATTGTGTGTTCTATTGTATTGTTGTTTTGGGTTGTGTATTGTATTGAGCATGATTGTATGATGTATGTAAAGCATGTATGTATGAAATTAATGAACCGCATGTACAGCCGACCTTAAATAGTCGGCGTACCCTAGTTAGCACGCGGTATATGCGGAGTTTATGTGCAGCTTTTGCTGTGGGGCGATGTTTTTACTACACGCGGGTCCTCGAGACGGGTGAAAATGATGAAGAGATTAAGTTTGTTTTCTTTTTGTCTGTAATTGGTGAAATGTGAATGGTGTACTATGTTGTACACGGCTATAGGTTTTTGTTAGCCGGTGTACCATAGGGTACACCCTTTTGGATAATGAAGGAATATTGAGATGGTGTAGATGAGTAGTTGGTAGAAACTCATAATTTTTGGAGATTGGAAAGGAATGTAATTAAATACTTTAAATACTCGGTAATCCAGCAATGTAAGTATATTATCTTTTGTATTCGGTATGGAATGTAGTAGCTCGGTATATTTAGGCATCAAACCGTCACTGTAAGTAGTATAAGCCTAGCTAGCCGTATGGGCAGTTAGCGGCGTTGTACCACCCGCCGTAGTAGTAGTAGTATTTCCGCTGCGAGTAGTTAGGATTATTGGGACGATTGTACGGTAAGTAAAGGATTAACGGTAGGGGTGTTACATCGACACTTGATGTTATGGGGAGCATACGAGCACCCTTTATCACACTATTGAAACGTTCCACCAGGTTTGAAGTCATATAACCCCACCGTCTTCCTTCATCGTATGCTCTACACCACTTTTCAGGAGGTAGTTGATTCAAAATGTAGCAATCTAAGGCTTAGCTGTCTTTAGGCGTTCAATCCTATGTTTAAATTTATCTGTCAGATACATATATGCTACAATAAAAGATAATCGACAAATGAAAGTTTGTTAGCAAAAGAATTTTGAATTCCTAATTATGCAAATATGAACACATAGAACATATATATGTATTAGTGAAAAAGTCCTTCGGCTCCTTGTTCTTAAACATAGCATTGAAATTTTGACGCAATCAGATAAATGCAATAATAGTGATAGCCACACGTCGGTTTCCAGTATACCTCTTCTTGCATTGTCTTAATGATTCCTTGACAATAATCATATATAATCGATACACCATCTTGTAGACCAACCACATGTCCACGATTTGGTATCAAAGTAATGTCATACTTCATTTGTTTCCCCTTCATTATTGCAAATGTAACTGGGATGATTTTGTTGTTACCATCTTGTGCACATGCAACTAACAACTTACCCTTAAATTTACCTTACAAGTGTGTTACGTCAACTTGAAGCACCAGCTTAAAGTTACGAAATATGATAATGGGTGACCCAAATGCCCAAAAACAGTGAACAAATTTCCTAACCGCGGCACCGTAGGTAAACATTTTTTAATTGTACAAAGATACCTAGATAACTGGACAAAAGAGTCCCTCCAGTTTCCATATATTCGCTCAATAGCTTCACATTTGGCAAGCCATGCCTTTCTGTAAAAGATTTATCGACTAACTCGTTCTATATGAGTTGTATCATGTTGTTTATGCTTATCAACAGATTTGTTTTGATGGAAAGGAGGGTAACGGTCGTGATACCATCAAAACAAGGGTAACGGTCGTGATAAACTGGTACTTCAGTTGGTGATCATCTGCACTATGGAACAGATTTGCAAGGAATTGACGTTCTGCAAGTTTGGGACTTCCCAGAGGACAAAATCGATTTTCTATGTGCTCTAAAATGTTACACTGTTTGGCATCAAGTATCCCATTGATTTCATACGCAAGTTGTAACACTGACCATTATCTTGGTCGGCTAGCCCTAAATTATTGGATCAATTAAATGCTTGATCAAAACCGGAGTTTCGCCGAATGGTGAAATGGACACGATCAAATAGAAGGCAAATATACTTTTAACCTAGTAATATTTCCTTCTTATTCTCGACTTTTTTTAACACTGCATTCTAGTCAATACGTACCAATCGTCTTTTTCTTCCTTTGTTTTTCCCCCTTTGATTAAGGTTCTGAGTTACAAATTAATACACCCCTCTCTCTGCTTAATTCTGATCTCCCACCACAATCTCCTCTTCCCCACAACAACCAAAGAAGTTCAACCATCCCCCTGAAAGGAATTACAACACATACTCTGGGACAGACATCTACCATTAGCCCACACCTAATTCTCTTTTAGGTCCAAAATCCAGCCCAACAGCCGTCTTTACCAAAAAAATACCCGAAAAACGGATACGGGTCGGATAAAGAACCCCAAGAGAGGCGAACTCAACGATTAAGAAAATTTAAACCCATGGGAAATGCTTGGAAAGGATTCAGGACGTGGCTTTAACAACATGCCAACCCGACCCATTTGCGGATCCATTACTCGAGGCGGAGCAAACGCCTCAGATCCCTTGTTGCCGATGCATCCACAGCCACCACCCCGACCTCCTCCTTTTTCTTCGAGAAGGAAGGCAGTGGAAGAGATTCCGGCGCAGGGGAAACAGCAAAGGCTGACCCGGCATACATGGCCGGATTCATTTCCACGGCCATAGATCCAATCACCTTAGAGCTCGGACTCAGTTCCCGGATCCTAACATGCCTCCCAACCATGGCCGGTTCGGGACCAAGCCGCTCCGTGCTGGACACGACTGTAAGATCACTAGGAGGTGGAACTTTTGCCGCGTTCTGATCTACCTTCTCACCGCGCCGGAGGATGGTCACCTGGCCCATAAGAAGTTGCTGCTTGTTGTTGTGGTTCCGCACGGATTTAAGATCTTCCGAGCTAGATCTGCGGGAGATCGGTGACGTATGATCAGATGGTTTCCTCTTCGGGTCGGATCTGGAAGGAGAATGCTTGTTACGGGTAGGTTTTGAGCCATGGGATGTTTGGTGGTTATAGAAGTTTCTTCGATGAGGGAAAACCCGGATCCGGTCAGCTAGGCAATCGTACGGGCGCAACAACTCAGTTCCCATGGTGGATAAGATCGGGAAAGGTAAATTTCTGGCGGGACACTCCTGACAGAACCGAGGCGGGTGGGTCGATTAGGAGGAGCGAGTGGGAAGGATTTTGTGTGTGTTATTTTCGTCTAAGATATACATGTGAGAAGAGATGCAGTAGGGGGATTTGAATCAAGTCAGGAGAGATCGATGTATAAAAGAGAGAGAGAATTCAATTTTGTGATAAAAGGTTGAAGATCTTCCTCCGTGGAAGGTAAGAAAACATATACAAGGGGAGAGATCAGATCTTCACACTTGCTATCTTTAATTTCTCCTCCTCTCCCTCTTTCAAGAGATTTCAAGAAAAACACGCAGGCAGAATACACTGATTTTAATCTTCGTTTCTGTTAAATTTCGTCGATTTTTTTTTTTCTTTTTACTTCCTTCTCCTCCTTGTGAGAGAAGAAGGACAACGATGGTTGCACGGCGGTGGTTGTGAGAGAGGTAAAAGAAACCCTTCTTCTTCCCTCCTCTTCTATCTAATCTAACCTCCCTTTCTTTTCTCTTTTCTTCCCTTCAAATCTTTGTGAAGGTCTTCTTGTGTTTCTATTTTGTCGTGTATTATTCTGTTCCCTGGTTGGAAGTTATGGATTTCCAGAGGCGGGGGGTGATTTATAAACCAGGGAGGGAGTGGTGGTGAATCAAAGCTGAAAGAGAGAGGACGAGATAAGAGGGAAAAGAGGGTGCAGGGAGTTTCGCAGAGGTTGCCACGTAGTAAAGGTGACGGGTCAAGGCCAGTCACGGGCCGTGTGGAGCCCATATATATTCCTCCACGGAGAACTGCCGTTACTCAGACCGGGGCTCGTTGATTGAGGTCTCCAACTTTGTAATCTTAGTGACAAAAGATGTAAACGGGGTTGTAGTCTATGAGAGAGAAAACGCTCTCTCCTCTCTCTTCTTCTTGTTCTAGTTTTTTCTTGTCATCATGTTTTCATTTAGTAGTTCTACATCTAGTCTCTAGATGTTGTTTGCTTAATAATATTCTCTTTAGTTTCTTGTCTTCTCTCCGGTTAGGAGAGTTTCTTGCTGTGTATAGTTTGTTTTTTCGTTTCGTTGAACTTTGTGGGTTTTGGGTGGGATATGTCAACAAGCTTCAATCTTCTACGTTGTTGCAAGAGCTGAAGAGTCTAAACTTTGCTCCGTGGAGCCGATGGCTGTCTATGAAGTCTACGCAGCAGACGACGCCGCAAACGCCGGTTGTGCCGCTAGCACCAACGGTGGTGCCGATGGCGGTGGTCATGGTGATGATGAGTTCTCACTATAGGCATGGGGAGGAAGGCAAACCAGCAACCTATATTCTAGAAATGACATCTGTAATTTGCTGGATAGAGAACTTGACACATGTCCTACATGGTGTCACTTAGCATGTACTCCTCTTTATATAATATAATATATCTAATGTTTTCAAAAAAAAAAAAAAGATGTAAACGGCGTTAATAATAAAATAAGTGAGTGTTATTCGGTTGTCGTTACCTTAATATTTTGTTGTCTCTTCGATTAGAAAATAGTATATGGTTGTAAGAAAAACTTTTTTTGCCTCTCTTGTTAACTTCAGAATGATTGGGGGTTTCAAGAAAAAAAGAAACAGCGTGGTTTGGTGGGCGCTTACTTCGAGGTTATTTCTTTTTGCTAGTCTTAAGGGATCGTTTGTTGTTTTTTAAAGGTAATGATATGTTTTTAAAACAAAAATAAGATGCACATTCTATTAAAGTAAGCATGGGTACTCCCAGAAATTAATAGTCATACAAGGACTATTTTATCTAAACGAATAGTTTGAGCTTTTACAACACCCAGTGATGCAATTCAAACTAGCTAAATAGGGGAAGAGTTTAATTTGTCTAACACGCTCTTTGAAATCAACACCTCCTAAGATTAAGTAAAGTGAATAAGTCCTTGATAGAGTAATAAGATAAGGGTGCTTAAAATCCATAACCCAACAATAAAATATCCCAGATCTATAACTAGATCCGGATTTATTGCTAAGATCGATAACAACATAAAAATATAATAGAGGCCAACATGCAAAAGGTCAAGGAACTCAAACCGGTTTCAAAGCCGCGCAAAACCGGCATTCAACACCAGATCTTAACACAACAAGTAGGCTAGGGGCTGGATTCGAGAGTAGTTGATGCCGGAAGCTTATTTTTATAGGCCTAACCAGCGTCGGCGGGTTTGAGCAGGGCGATGGCGGTGACGGTGACGGCGTCGGGGGAGGTGCGGAGGCAGCAAGGTGATGGTGGAGGCATCAACTCAACGAAGACGGGGCCAAATAGATGACTACCTACCTTATTTCAAGAAACAAACATTGAGTGAGATTTAGAAGAGGATGAGCTTGGAGAAGAAGTTGACTATGGAGATTACATGCTACAGGAACCCACAATGCAAAAGAGAAATGAAATACCCCATACTTAAATATGATAATTAAACATCAAGTTATGATATAATAAGACTAAAATAGACCTTAGAAATATTGGTCAACAAATGTAAAACCCTTGGAACACAAAAACACACCTTAAGAGCAATTAGTGCAAAAACTTGCCTTAGAGTTTGTGTAACCTTAAGTAGGGTCCAAAATGGATTCCTAAGCTTTATATCTAAGCTAAGAACAATATAAAACCATCACCAAAGAAAGCCAAGCCATAAAAGCAATTGAAACACAAAATGTGCTCTAAAACTCCTGAAAGCACATTTTTAAGAAATTGTCTTAGAAGTTGATTTCGAGTGGTTCTAAAGGCTTAATTACATCATAATGTACTAATGTACTATAACTTACCACCTTAGAAAGCCTAATACAATTTTTTTTCAAAAAAAATCAGAAATTGTGTGCACTCATTTATGAATAGTACCCAAATAGTGCCAAACAAGGCCTTAATCCTTCCTAGCTTGGTGTAACACCCTAACTCATATAAACGTGGTTGTCGCAAAAACCTATTAATATATATATATATATATCAAAATCGCAACGGAATTACACTACAACACCCAGTACCTTGCTACGGTCTGACAAACCAGAATATACCAAACTTAAAAATTTACAACACCTTACCAAAATGCCAACCGAGTAACAAGTATCTCAAGTCTAACTTAGTTTTCTAACAGCTGCAACTATCAACTAACGGGTGTACATGCACAACCCATAGACAAAATGTAAAGCCCATCATAAGTCTACCCGCTCCTACTCTCAAGGTGGGTCTTATGAGGCCTCTTACCTGCAAAATTAATATGGATGCCCCGAGGGGCTCAGCACCTTCGCTGGTACGATTAACTTGTAGCCCCCAAGCTAACGGGCTACGCAAGACTACTTTGTCGTAAACATGCGATTGATTATTTATACAACATTAATAAGAAGTACAATGAACACAACGCAACATATGAAACAATTCATGTTTCAACACATTGAACGACTTAGTAAGCGTTCCTTAGGTAAGTGAGTTAGCTTTTTAAATCCTTAAGTCAAGAATTCTCTTATTCTGATATCCATTCTTATCTCAGTGTACCAACCTTTCTTTAATTAGAACTGGTTGTTTCTTAACTCAATGTTTATCTTTGTCGGGTCAAAAGTAACCCTAGCCAATGAGCTATCAACTCCATTGGTTAAATAAACAATACTTCTTAATTTGAGATTTAGGAGATCCCACCGCACCATCTTAATCTGGCCTCCTACCTTGAACTGTAATCCAAGGTGGTCGAGTCTATATGTCGACTCTAGGCGACAAGTCAAAGACGAGTCTCAAACGGAAGTCAGATCTGATACAGATACTGACCCCCTTCCTTAACATGCATGACCGGTGAAACACCCCTAATTAAATTAAACAGTGATTACACATTTAATCAATTAAATTAAGGCCTAAACATGCCTTGAAATCAACTTTAAAACAACAATGGTCAACATAAAGCAAATATTGCACCCTTTGACCATTTAGGGTAAATACATACCCAAACTCCTTAGGACCTAAAATTTTGTCCTAAGCATATTAACACATAAATTATCATAATGAAGCTGTTGGACAGAACTCCAACATCAAGAACCAGCATTAACATACTTAAAAGTCACTTAGAGTAAAATGTGCTCTAAACAAGCTTTAAAGGTCATGTGACCTCCGTTTGACTCCAAATCAAATTCCTAATCTTATTAATAATGTAATGGATGTAAATAATCAGTTACCAAAGAAAACCAAGCTCAAAAAAAAGTTTTAACACAAAATGTGCACTAAGATTCCTTAAAGCACATTTTTGTGAGATTGTCTCCAAAATGAGTTTTGTTTGATTTTAGGGTCTTGAATACCCTTAAATATACTAATGTGACATAATGTATCACATTAGAATGTATAATTCAAAGTTTTTCAAAAAAATCAAAAATATGTGTCTTGATTGTGAATAGTACCCAAAATAGCACTTATTTTCCTAACCTAGTCTATGGTCTATCTTTCTCCTTTGACCTGGACTACCTGTTGCCGTTTAATGAGGGTATTTCCCTTAACATAAGACTGGCTTCTACAAATATGGATGACTCACTAAATCCACTTTATTAAAGTAAAGCTCATTACCACTTTTAAGGACATTAATCAAATAATTCATTCTTTCCACTTTGCTTTATCATTACCGCCTGCTATGGCATGTCATTCTTATCTAATTGCAGTTACTAAACACCTGTTAAAAGTCCACCGATCACTACATATAGGATATAAGTCTTTATGACATGTGTACATATAATATAAAGTAACCAAAGCAACTTGTTTTTCTTCCCACCTTACCTCATTTTCCACCTACTTGGTCTGCCATTCCTGTCCGTAAGCAGACTGCTTTAAAACCTGCCAAAGAATCATAATGTACTATATCATACATAGGAGTGTTATTATATGACATACATAATGATATAATAGCTAAAACAAAGCCATCCCACCTACCGTAACAACTACTACTTGTTCCCACCTTTCCTTGTCTATTTACACCAGCTTAGGGAGCTTTCTTCAGCCATGGGAATCCTCCATAAATATCTAAAAAGGAGTCATGCTAGTCTATTAACCAAAGTAAGACTTATCTCTTTTTAAGCCAAAAGTTTTCTTTTCTTCACTCCTACTTTCCCAGCCGTAAACAACCTTCCTCAGCCTCTCTTTTGCTGCTACTTGACCGTGAGTATACTCCCACTTCCATGGCTGATAACTCATGCATTAGGTAAGCTCCCATGACAAGGTTACATTCTTTTTCTTCCTCTCTTCCTCCTCTTTCCATTAAGCTCATCTACTCCCATTTTCTTCCAGCATTTTGTGGTGATTTGGAGCTAGGAGATAGGGGTGTTTACGGTGGAAAATCAGAGAAGAGAAGGGAGTAAGGTCCATCATTAGCTTAAGGTAAAACCATGCATTAACTAGCTAATCTTCTTCTCTTCATTACCGTTTTCCTCATCTAATTCTCCAGCTTATTCTTTCCTTCTTGGCGTGAGTTTTCTGTAGAAATAATAACGTCCTCATGAGCTGCTTCCTATGGTGTTGAGAAGCTACCTTAAAGCCATTTTTGGAAAGGTAAAATACTAGCCAAGGTACATTATATTACCGGTTTTGAGTGCTGGTTTCAATGATATTTTAACACTGTTTTTATGTACAAAAATTAGGCGTGAGCCACTCCAGCACTAGCCTACAAATCAAGGTATAAAACCATGGTATTATGAGCTTAAATCTACTCCTTAATGGTCATTATTTGGTGTGACTAACACATGTATTTTCCCTTGCATAAATGGTGCCGCATGGGTGTATCCACCATGGGAAAAATCTGCACAAAAATGTAGAGGAGAAGCTTAAGTATATGTCAAGTAAAGTAAGCAAAAATCTAACCTTATAATGCTATATTATAAAGCTTATGTGTTAATTATGTTGGGAAACTAATTTAAGAATTTTTATAAAATTAGCCGTGAGCTTTGGAGAAGCTTGGCTGCTTGGAATTGCTTGAAATCAATGTAAGAATACTACACTAGTATACTATATAGTTTATATGTTATTTAGTTGCATAAAATGAAAGTCGTGAGATATAGAGGCCTTATAAGACATAACCATATATTATAATGTTTTATAACATTTTTAGTTGGTAATATAAAGTTTAGATGACATATTATGTCATAGGAATTAATTAAATAATTTTAGGAAACATTTAAGAAAAACTATACTCCAAGCCGTATACATATAGTATTTTTATGACATTTATGTGTAATTTTATTCTATGTTAATTATTGTAATAAGCCCATGCATTATAAGGCCATTTAATTATTGTTATATTAAGTTTAAATTAATTTGGAGTAAAAATACATACTACAGTAAGGTTTAGGGATTTTAAGTAATTAAAATAAAATTTAGGGGCAAACTATAGGCATTAGCCGAAATTTAGGTATTAAAACCTAATTTTATGAGTTATATAAATTTAATAAAGATTTTGGTGGCAAAGGTGTAATTTCTGAGAAATTAAGGGGCAAAATCGTAATAAAGAGAACTTGTGGTCAAACTGATGGTCAATGGGTCAACAAGGATCATATTAGGTGCCTTGACCAAATTAAAAGATATAAATAATTAAACTATGGTTTTACGGTGTTATCATAAGTTAAATATGGAAATTATAAAATTTATGGGGTGCAAGTGGTAAATACCGAAAGTTGTGGGTTAAAATGGTTAATATTATAGTTTATATCACTAATATTAAGTTTGGGAATTTTTAGAGTTATATAAATGATTTTATAAATAAAAGTGTATAACATATAGTTTTGTGACATATCAAAAGTATATAGTATAAAGTGGGGTCAATGAGTAAATAAAGGAAGTTGGGGGCGAAAAAGGAATTTTAAAACAGACCTTGGTCTGTTCGCAAATATTGAAATGTAAAAACTATAGGTTATACAAATTATAAATGTTAAAACTATATAATATAACCTATATGTAACATTATGTAATATGTGGGTTAAATGTGCAAATATAGAAACTTGTGTTGCTGGAAAAAAAAAGCCAAAACAGCTTGTGGCTGTTCGGTAATTTAAAATATTTATACTATATGTTATAATGAATTAATGGAATAAAATGATATAATATATAGTATGTATAACATTACATAATATATGTGGCAAGATTGTAATTATAAGAATATACAATGTGCTGAAATAAAATTTAAAACAAGACCAAAGGCCTGTTTGAAATTTCCGGAAATTATGAGAACTATATGATATAATTGTCATAATGTTTAAATGATATAAAGTATGATACAAGTAACATGTTATAAGATATGTGTAAAATGGTAATAATCAGAAAGTATGGGAATTGAAAAGAAAATAAATATAACCTATATGCCTATCGACAATAATATAGTTTTATTGAAACTATAGGTTATAATATATTATAGAGTTTAAATGTTATAAAATCTGATATTTATAACATGGAATGATAATGTGTGGTTACAATGCAATTAATGAAAATTATGTGAATAAAGAAACAATAAGTGAAAAATATATTTCTTGCGGCAATTAATTATAGTTTTTTAAAACTATATATTATAAAGTCAAATGAGATATAACAATATCATATTATATGGTATAAGGTATAAGTGTAACATTGTATGATTTTATGTGGCTAAAACATGGTTTATTTAACTATATATTATAACCGCATGAATAAACATGCTAGAATGAATTTATAAACCATAGCTTACAATGTTATAAATACTATAGGTATTATATAGAATTAATGTGACATATAATATAAATCATGGATTTATGAAATATAAATGTATATGAGTATATACATGAGTGCGCAAGCATATATTTAAAATATGTACATGATGAATATATAGTATAGTTGGAAACTATATAATATAGTGCATGCATACATGCAACTATATAGTATATGATTTAAATCAAATGATGGCAATATATATATATGCATATATAACCGAAAATACTATGTATATATATGTATACAAAACCAAAAATATATATAAGCATTTACAATATGGTTTTAATGTCATGTAATAATAAATGACAAGGTGTAATGACATTAGTATAAATATATACTATGAGTCATACAAATACAAATCAAAGTATAATATATTAAGATGAATAATGAGATGTGTAATATATGGTACAATATTAAGTGGCTAAATATTAATGCCATAAAACATTAATGCATGAGCATAAAATGCGATGCGAATTAACGTTGCATGCACACATGCAACTATATATTATCAATGTATACTTGTATACCGAACCCGAATGATTAAACTAATACTTAAGAAATAACGGGAATATATATATATTCGTATATTCGAATAAACGAGGAATAAATCCTAACGTTTAAAGAAACGATCCAATTAAGACGTTTTTATAACCGACTCATTTAAATAAACCCGGGCATTGGTAATTAATACGTAATACGACTGACGAGTTCATACACGACACCTTAACAATTAACTGTTGAAATCCGGGGATGAAATGTCGGGATTATTTGTGTTGTTCGGACTTACCGAGCTTAAATAGGTCATGTGGATTGACTTATTTTATGTTTGATGTTTAGACCGTGACACCGACGAAGGCGCTTGCCGAGCTAGTGGTCTACTGCGCAACCTAGGTCTTTGGTGAACGGTATGTAAAGGGGTCTGATCCGAGATGTCCTGAGGACTTCCTCGGGCTCGGATATGTGTGCTGTATAACGAGTGTAATGCATGCATGTATGTGTGTGGAAGTGTGTTGTGGGATGTTAATTGTTTATCTTTCTGCATTATTTAATTATGTGTGAACGTCCTACGAGACTAATACTACGTCGACTATAGATCGACTTGTAAAAATCTACATATACGAACAATGTGTTTGTGATTGATGTTATTTGACATAATACCTTAAGTGTTATAAATTATGTAAATTGTAACCTAAGTAAAATACTTAGGAAACGAGACACGACATCGTCGTCTCTAGAGCTTTGACTCGAACAAGAATATTACCTAGGTAAATTCTAGGCAGGTGTAAGACCCAGAGGGCAACCAACAAACAAGTGATGTACTCCATACCTGAAACTGAATTTGGGTAACCGACTAACTAAGTCTAATGATGGAGTGTGGATGAGTGGGAATGGATGTGATGGTTTACCTTAATCCAGTTAGTCATTGGCTACTGGTAGCGCGTTGAGATCTCTTGAGTTAACCCGGATCGGGCTTACTCTGGTTTAACCTGATCGAGCCTAGATAGATCGACAGGTATGGTGATAACATGGGCGCCTTTAAAAAGGTAAAATATGGACGCTTTTAAAAAGGCAAAGTGAATGAGCACCTCGTGTGCACGGGACTACCGTCCATGTGAGGTTAATTCGGGATGTCCTAACTTGACTCCCGACAGAGCTAACAAAATGTGTAAAGTTATGTGAGGGCGCGGGGGGCCGTATGTGAAGTTGGTATGGATGACCGTTACTGACGCTATGTGCTTATCGTTGTTATGGTTGGATGCTTCGTGATTAATTGTATACTGTGGTGTGTGGATTGTAATGCCTGTATTAACTGTTTATTTTACCGCCATTCATGAGTTTATTGCTTTATATACCTGTACACCGGTAGAGCATGTAACGAACCTAATAATGGCGACCATGACTATTAAGTGACCAATAGGGTCCAGGCTCGGCATACTCAACGTTTATCGCTGAGCCTTTATGGCATTGTTGCAGGTGATGATTAATGCGGAAGCCGAAGAGCGGGACCTGGGTAGTTAGGACTTTATTTACAGTACGAGAAATCTATGTATTAGGATGATTAATAACTTGAAGTGTTGATGACGTGGTATACATTTGGGAATACCTAGACGCTCACTTGTCGTTTAAGTTACATTTGGTTTATATTGTTGTGTAGGTTAGCATCTCATTATCACTGCGGTTATGTATGTATTACCAGTGTCGTTTCGTATTTAATTTATTTCTGCTTCGTTACTCGTATGGGCGAGTAATGGCATGTGACACCCGAGTGAGATGGTTACTGTGTGACTTCTGCTGTGAGACGTTTTTATTTAATGCTACGTGAGTGATTATTACGTGATTACGAGTGTGGTGTTACAAAAAGTGGTATCAGAGCGGAGTACCCCTCTGATGACGAGATAATAGGATTTGAGACAGTGAGCCTGGGACTTGGGAATACGGGAAACGTGTGTGAGGTACAAAACGTCTTTGTTTAAGTGAACCAATGTGTTAGCAAGCCTTGGGCTAGCAAGTGTTAGCCTCGAGGCGCACAAACGAGTTGACTGTAATATGATAAGTTATCGAGTAACGAGAAGACAAACGGTAATACCGATGTCTAGTGGTGGTGCGGGCCAAGAAGCTGACCTAGGGCATAACGGCCCGGGAATATTACTCTGTTGTGAACCAGCTAAGAGCTCAGTCAGGAGGAGACATACGAACGTCGTAAGTACATTGGCGACAGTCCACTTTCATGTGGAAGTCCAATATGGACTACCGCCGACTGTACCCCTCCCGCCACCACCCAGTGAGTGTCATACAACTGAAAAATACAATCCTCGAATATTGGGAAGAGGGGAACTAAGCCCGCTAGACCGTCTAAGCAACTTCATATTGAAGGTATAAAATTTTATCCTTAGCGTTAACAAAATTCAGTACCCTACCTTCCTACAAATGACCAAGCGTTAGCGATAGGCACCGCCAGGGGCGAGTGCCATTGCTACGGAAAACTTCGTGGAAAGGATCTCCCAGTACATCAGGGCAAGTGGATCGGGCGCATCCTGAGCTCCGCGAGACCGTCGCCCGTAACGGGGACCTTTAACCACTATGCTATTGCATTGAACTACCGAACTGTAAATTGAGACTATATTGTGAGTGTGAAGAATTTTGTAAAAATTACCCGTCCTGTTGTATTCAGAATTCCAGCCCAAATCTTGTGTACACCCAATCATGTAACACTAGAACCTTGTCGTGGCGACACTTACGGGGAAACAAAATTCTGAGCGTTGTGCTATCATAAATCTACTGTGTGGTAGAACATGGATGTTCTAATAACAGTATGCTCAGGAAAATTTCCCCATCTAAATAACGTCCTTTTCATGAACAATTGTTCTAATGGTACTTAAACAACCTATGCGGTAGTAAGACGAACAAGTCCAAAACTGACAATTCCACTTGCATTGCGCGCTTGCCATTGCAAGCGCTAAATTAAACAATATACTAATAATTCCGTCTACCCCGCGCACTTGCTACTGCAAGTGCTGCAGACGACTACAACTGTAGTACAATTACCATGATCGTTACAAACGAACTCTGTAAACTCTGTAGACCAGTGGTGTAACACTATGGCTACCAATATCAGCCCAACATTCGTACGACTTGAATACGACAACATAACTAATAAGCTACAATTTATGATGGACCCGATGAGTCCGACCAATGCAATAAAAGGGCATACACCAACCCATCACAAATTATGACCACTAAACAAGAATGAATTAAATGACACCGGCTTAAGAGCCAATATAATATAATTTAATTATCAAACAATTTAATGGATGTATTGGACGTGGGAGGTGAAACTTGATTCCCGGGAATCAAGGGAAACCTACCACAAATTGGGGGTGGAAGGATAGCTCGACACTGGTGCTGATCACACTAGAATCGGATGATTTCTGAGACTCTTCACAAGTTGCCACAATTAATTACAGTAAGAATAAACAAGAGCTTCAACATACTAGCTATAACAGCTAGCAACAAGTTAATAATAAATTATTAAATAAGAACACTTGTGAGTAACAACTCGCACCCGTACAACATACATCGGGAATTGTCGAGGAAAGTATGAACACTTAATGAACAATTCCAATATTAACCGTGACGGTTGACGCCAACTTATGACGAACACCAAGAAAGCTGTAAAATATAACAGTCCACAGTTGGACAAAAATTGGAAAGAACAAGTATACCGTAACACGGTTACTACAAATACAATTCACAACAATAAACACGAATCTATGTAAAAAGCATGAATAATTACCACCCCTGGGCACTACCTTTACCAAGGAGTGCCATAAATGACTTTGAACGAACAAACGTCAAGATAAGTTCTATGTATATTATTATTGATCATATCGATCACTAGACGAGTTCTAAGTGGAAGAATGGCTACCGCCATTGGCATTCTGCCATGTAAAAAAATGATGATAAGTATTAATATGAAATAAAGACATGTCGTTTACTATTGTGACGACTGTCAGCGATGAATGAATATGTAAATTAAAACAATGACAAACAGCCTAATCGATTATACAAAAAACTCAAACCGAACGCGAAATAGCGCAAGTAAGCAAGTACCCGATGTACTAATAAAGGGCATGAGCCCAGGAGATCGGGAACACCAACTCTGAATACCTTTCGAGGTATATTACTAACATAACAATGTCTAAGTTAATATAATGAAGTAAGGGAGCTACGGTACATACCGTAAGCAACGTGAATAACAATGATGATTAATTAACAGGCGCCCAACCGCGCACATGGAATCTAAATAACAACAGATACAAATAACTAGCACTAAACAATAAATAACAACAAACTTACGAATACGAGAACTTATGACTCTTAAGGAAATCGACGAACCGTTATCAACAATATACTCAACAGCAAGAGGAGAACAACCATCTTCCATTATTATAGTACGACCCATACCTTTAGGATTAATATAACAAACACCCGCTGAATCAAATGTATGAACCCATATCTAGTGGGCAGGAAACCCAGGGAAATGAACATTCCCACAAGAGACCCCCAATACTAACAAGAACGGAGATTGACAACAGAATACTTTACGAATGTGTGACAGACACTACGAGTCTATAAATGAGTTATGGGACGACCACACTCCATGGGAGCATGTGGGCTCGAAAGATTCATTCCCGAGTTAGTCGAGTAAGTAGCAATGTATCAGTACGGTACCCCATACACGTAGACATGTGGTGAAAGGAACACTGGGAGTAGTCGACTCCACGCGAAGGTCAGAAATGTAAACCCAGACCAGTGTAAATAACCACCTAGAATGAATTCACAAATAAAAGCCCAGTTTAATTAACGATGTGAATGGAATCAACAACTTCGGATATAAGATAATCAAGCCATAACTCCGCAAAGGAATGGCTAAAACAAAGTGGAAAGAATTGATAGTTAATTACGTGACAAGCAAGAGGACCCAACAAATGGGTGAATGAATGTATAATAAACCAAAGGTTCAATAACCGCCTATATTAACGTAATTTGCAATACTCAGAAGAAATTGCTTAATGACAACAATCATTACCCGTAAAAAGGGGACAAAGAGAGAATTACTCTCCGCATATACAAATATATACAACGATACGGAATGGTATCATAATTATGTATGTCCAAATTAAGGAAAGTGGTACGTTCTTAACCGGGAAAAGGTTGAACGCAAGTACATCATTATCTATTATACAGTAAAGGCGAAGCTAGTACACTAGCGGATGCCCTGAACTTTAAAGTGAATACAACAATAAATATACAACCGTCTAATTGACTGAAATATGGTGCGCGCGAAAGCGACCATTACAAACTACAATATGAATAAATACATTCTCAAACACAGACAAGTAAACAGTCAAATGACATGTTCCAAAATAAACATTGAGTTCAAAACTATAACTCACTCAGGAACTCATAAATAATGAATACAATTACAATCCTTGTGAACAATGTGAGAATACAATGATATAAATATATCAGAGGAAAATACCTCAACTGCCAAAACATACCCCACGGGATGTTACTCAATGCAGAACACAAATGTGATTATAGCAATAGATTCCCTTAATAAACGGGATAAACCATACAATCAATGTTACGACAAATATCAACGAGAAATACATAATAAATATTACAATTAAATACTTTGCACCGGAACAAATCACCGGGTGACACAGGATTACAAAATTATCCTCGTGCAGCTATAACCATATGTCTTAAACAAACAATAAAGACTCGTGCAAAACGGCACTGACTACAAACAATAATTAGTACCATACTTCATCTCAACATTATACCAACGAGTGAAGATAATAACAACTAGAATTATATTGCGCACCAGCGATCCAAATATCGATATACGATTTCCCTCCAGTCGTGTGCACATACAACTAATGTTACCGCACCGACTGAGATACTTCTGTTCCAATCAACAAAGACCGTAAACGACACGTCATAATGGAACGACATCAGCAGGAACTGCTACCAATAAACCATCTAAGATAACAATAGAATAAAGGGCGTATTAGCCCCATATCTGGGGGTCTGCACCTCCATACGGAGTGAGTGGGCCCAATAGATAGTGATTGAGACAACACACTAAGTACTCCATGCCTTTGGCTGGAAACGTACGCGCCTCACCTTTCTCTTAACCTCTTCTAGAACCGAATGTCTGGAAATCAACCAGTCTCTCAATATGAGAATTCCATGTGACCCAAGTATCCAGCGCTCTTTATTTAGCGACTGTTGTATACTTGTGGGGTACGGGGGCGTAACCCTTTTTAAGGGGGGTAGAGCCTCTTGGCTGTGCACAAGTGTGCACTAGTTTTGGTGTTTTTGTATGCGCATACGCTGTTTTGTCGGTTGTTTGTATGCGCATTGCGCACCTGTGTATGTTTATGTACATGTATGTAAGTATCCTATGAGATACTCAGTTGTGTTTGTACGAATGAACCTATTGGATGATTTATATGTGTATACTCTCTTATGAATTCAATTTATGTTGTATCGTTTAGATACCGAACATATAGATACTAATTGAATCATAGAGATGGAACATGGAATGTTGAATGTTATGGACACCTCGGGGAGGTTGTCAAGATGGTTAAAACTGATAGGAAACGATGGTGCTGATGGATCACCTATATCCATATATTTGAATTAATGCCACACTTGAGGGCTATGTGTAATAAGAGCACAACACTTGTTGGAGACTTAAGTTTTGCAGATGATTGCCTCCTCAGTCAAAGTAGCGCTGCAGAAAGACTTGGCGTCGCAAACTCACCAGTTCGAGTACCTCTGCAGAAACATCTACTCACTTGTCACCAATCCGCCAAGAGATGCGACACTACGGAATGGCTGCGGAAATCTCGGAAGCATGTGAGCATGCACAACGTGAAGCAGCAAACAACTCCATAAAGTCCGTTACTTGCGGAAACAAGTCAAGGAACCGCTACGTGAAGACCTCACCAAAGATTTAGGAAACAGTTAAAACAAATATATAAGCATAGGATTGTAATTAGTTTCCGGGTGTATTCCAGATTATTCAGAGAGAGTAACACCGCTTTGAGAGTGAAAGTATTTTGAGAGATCTTAGTGAGATAGTGTCAATTAGCTTAGGTATTTATTACCTAGAGAGCACACATAGAACATTCCCCTTTACTCCTTGTGACGCATTAATCAAAGCCGAGAGTAGAGCGAGTGTTGGATGAGACAGAGTACCTCTGTCGAATCCCAAGATAGGAAGCTAGGTTGTAATTCACATTGAATTTCAATACAAGCAGAATCCTATCTTGTTAAGTTTAAACAAAAGCTTCCGCGTTATTATTTTCTGCACATGTTTATTCTTCAAGTAGAGTTGGTCTGAGACTAACACCTCAGACCTACTCGGTCAGCACCCCGATCCCATCAAGTGGTATCAGAGCCTGTGTTGGCTGACAAATCTCTCAAAATGGCGGAAATCTCAAATACCAACAACAACAACAGAATGCAAGTGGACCCAAAGCTAACTTCCACAAACTACAACATGTGGAAAAATGAGATGGAGTCACACCTCCAGTCACTCAATCAATAACTCTGGACGGTAGTGACAAAAGGTAATTTCCTAGTACCTGAAGGGAAAGATCCAAGCTCCTATACTGCTGAGGAGCGCAGATGCGTTGAGCTAAATGCCCAAGCCGTACGATTCATCTACACTAGTCTCTCTCCGCCCGAAAGAAGAAGAGTGTATCACATCAAGGTAGCAAAAGACATCTGGTTTCATCTTCGAGCTGTTCACGAAGGAAATACGAGCTTCGAAAGTCAAAGATACAAGAACTGAAGATGGACTATGAAAACTTCGTGGGAAAGCCTGGAGAATCCCTCAGCGACATGCTTGCACGATTTATTGAACTCACTGCTACTATGGAAGAGCTGCCGATTGGAGAGTCAAACGAAAATATCAACAACAAATTTCTGGATAGTCTGGGTGAAGAATGGACCGAGAGTGTTATCTCTACGAAGGCTTCCAAAAGCCTGGAAAAATGGACTTTGACTGACTTGGGGTCCTATCTTCAGTCCATCAACAAATACAAGATGAATATCAAAAACATAGGTAACGCTTCTCACTCAAACCATACTGTCTCTTATTCCAACGTGAATCAAGCTTTGCAGGTGAAGACTACACCTAGTCAGACACCAGCCTACCAGAACGAGTCATTCCATTATGAGACTATCTCTCCAAATCAAGATTTAATCCAGCAGCTTCGGGACACTCTGATTGACGACATAATAGAGGAAGGATCAGCGAACACCTTTGAAGATATGGCCATGCTGGTCAAGAACTTTAAGAAATTCATGAGATCGATCAGAAAGGAACAGTCCAAACAGGTTCAGCCAAAACCAAAACCGACAATATCAATCCTACAACCGTAATCAGCAAGGCAATACTGAAACTGGAGACCGAGTATGCTTCAAATGCCTGAAGCCGGGGCACTACGCAAACAACTGTCCACTCAAGAAAAAGGATGATCGTGAGTAATCATCACTGATGGCAAATTCAGCATGGGGAGACTCTGACTCAGAAGAACCTGAGATGGGAACATCAAGCTTAATCTGCCTTATGGCTTATAAAAGTCAGGTATGCAAGAGTCCCTCTTAAGAGGTAACTGAATATTTCTCAGACTCATGCGCTATTCCTTCTTTAGATTTGTCCACTTACTACATAGACCCAAATCATCCTGAATTTGAATTAACTGAAGAACAAGAAAGGATAGCTTCTCTTTAGGAAGAAATTCATGTGTTAAAGGGTCATGTCAACAACGACCGGCTTAAGTTGCAAAAGTCTGAAGAAAAGGTCGGAGAACTTGAAAGTGAGTTAAGAGATGCTCATAGTCTCATTAGTTCCTTAAAAACTCAAGTTTCTTCTCTACAGAAAAATTGTTCCAAAATCCCTCTAAAATTCTTCAAACCAATTACCTTTGTTCGTGAGGTTGCTGCCATGCAAAAACCAAAATTCTTTGAAAACAAACTCCGTGAGTCATAGGAAAGACAAGTTCAACTCGAGAAAGAGGTCGATTCCCTGAATATCGCTCTTAAAAAGGCACAGATGGAATCGGTCTCATCATCGAGTCCCCCTCACTGGCTGAAAAACAAAGGCAAAGTTAATCTGCCAAAAATGGCCTCAAAACCTAACGATCATCAAAGAAGAAAATTCCAAAAAGAAAAATTTGAAAACAAATTTCGTTGGCAAAAGAAGTATGTTCATCTACCTTCTTTATTAATTTGTGGTTACTGTGGCTACGACGGGCACACTCACTCATCATGCCATAACTTTGGCAGAGATTTATCTTTCAATATGCAATGTTTACATACTTTGTCTAAAGCACGGCATCTTCACAGCCCATTTGCTTCAAAGAGGGAACCCAAGTTCGCCTGGGTTCCCAAGTCTAACCTCTGATTGTCTTGTAGGGAGAGGCCGTGGACAATGACTCTTGGTTTCTAGATAGTGGATGCTCACGACATATGACAGGAAACCCTGACAAGTTCACAACTCTCTCTCAACACCATGGGGGAAAGGTCACTTTCGACGACAATGCTCATGGTGAAATCATTGGTATTGGAACCGTCGGTAATCCCTCTCTCTTTAAGATAGAAAATGTTAATTTAGTAGATGGACTTGGACACAACCTTCTAAGTATCTCTCATATATGTGATCTCTCTAATGTTGTTCTTTTTTCGGCCTCTGACTGCAAAATCTTCGACAAGCAAACAGGTCTTCTAAAAGCCACAGGTGTGAGGGTGAACAATCTTTACAGGTTATCTCTTGAAAACCCTAACCTAGATGGCACTCTCTGTCTCAGTGTACATGACAAAAATATCTCCTTATGGCACTTCTGTTTAGGTCATGCACACGGTAAACTCCTAAACAAAATCAAAAACAGAAATCTTGTAGTAGGACTTCCTCAGACAAACTTCTTCTAGACCGACATCCTCTGTCCTGCGTGCGTACAAGGGAAACATTCGAGAGCAAGTTTTCCAAGTAAAACAGAAATGTCTACATCATCTCCGCTGGCCATGCTGCACATGGATCTATGTGGACCAATGCGCGTTCAAAGCAAGAGTGGTAAGAAGTACGCTCTAGTCATCATTGATGACTATTCGCGCTGGACATGGGTACTCTTTCTTAAGAACAAGTCGGAGACATTTTCTGAATTTGAAACTCTATTCAAAATGATTACTAACTGCTGCCAAGACAATTCGTTCTGACAACGGTACAGAATTTTACAATTTCCAGTTTTCAGAATTTTGCAGGACAAAGGGAATCATGCTTCAAACATCAGCTGCTCGTACTCCTCAACAAAATGGAGTAGTAGAAAGAAAGAATCACACCCTGGTAGAAATGGCAAGAACAATGCTAATCGACAGTAACCTCCGAGCTTCATACTGGGCAGAAGCTATCAACACTGCAGCATACATCTTCAATAGAGCGTCAATTCATCCCTTCATCGGCAAAAACCCCATATGAAATTATCAAAGGTCTCCCTCCTTCAGTAACTCATCTACGGTGCTTTGGATGCAAGTGTTTCATACACAATAATGGAAAAGATAATCTAGGCAAGTTTGCTTCTAAAAGTGATGAAGGAATCTTCCTTGGATACTCATCCCATAGTCAAGCTTATAGAGTACTCAATAAACGAACATCATGTCTTGAAGAAAGTCCTCATATCCGTTTTGAAGAACTTTCTAACTCTAGCGACTGCGAGCACAATCCAAATGAACCCCATGAAGATGCCTCAGATACTACCTTCATTGAAATTCCAGTAGCTACCATCCCTCCACCACAAACACCTCTTACGACATACTCATCCTTCGACAGCGATGATGACCCTGATGACTCATTCAAGGATGCTTCACCTACCCCCACACATGATCCACCATCTCCTCCTCAAACTCGAACCACAACCACACCTAACAATCACCAAACACCAGATCCCTCGATTAGTCTTCCATCAGCCTCCGCAAGAAAATTTCAACAAGCCTCCGCTCACCCAATCACTCAAATCCTAAGTGATCCCTCTAAAGGCGTTCAAACACGCAGTGAGATTCATCAGAACCTCTGTGCCTTCAATGCCTTCCTATCCACAATCGAACCTAAGAATGTCCACCAAGCTCTACAGGATCATGACTGGATACTCGTCATGCAAGAAGAACTACATTCTCTACAAAGACATTCCGTCTGGCAACTTGTTCCCTATCCAACCAACCATAAACCAATTGGTACCAAGTGGGTGTTTTGCAACAAGTTAGATGATCAAGGGAATATCTCTCGCAACAAAGCTAGACTCGTAGTTCAGGGATACGCCCAAGTTGAAGGAATTGATTACGATGAGACTTATGCTCCAGTAGCTCGAATTGAGGCAATTCGAATACTTGTGGCCTACGCGGCTCATCGAGGTATAAAGCTCTTCCAAATGGATGTAAAAACTGCATTTCTACATGGATACATTGACAGAGATGTTTATGTTGCTCAACCACCGGGTTTCGAAGACCCACATCACCCAGAGTATGTCTACAAGTTAGATAAAGCGTTGTATGGTCTAAAGCAGGCACCACGGGCATGGTATAAGCGTCTTTCATCTTACTTATTTTCCCATGGATTCATTCGAGGTAAGGTTGACAAAACTCTTTTCACTCTCACCAAAGGAGAAGACATACTCATTGTCCAAATCTACGTGGATGATATAATTTATGGATCCACTATTCCTGAGTTATGCTCATTCTTTTCTGATCTCATGAGTAAAGAGTTTGAAATGAGTGCTCTTGGAGAATTACAATTCTTTTTAGGTATTCAAATCATTCAACAAGAGAACGGGACTCAAATACATCAATAGAAATATATTCAAGAGCTCCTACTCAAATACAAGATGTAGGATTCGAAAGCCACTCCTACTCCAATGTCCGCAACAGAGAAACTACATCTGGATGAAAAAGGAATTACCGTTGATGCTACACTATACTGAGGTATGATAGGCTCTCTCCTTTATTTAACAGCAAGTAGGCCTGATATTCTCTATGTTGTATGTCTCTGTGCAAGATTTCAGGCAAACCCAAAAGAATCACACAAAGCGTAAAGCGAATCTTTCGCTATTTGAAAAACACCCAGGACATGTACCTCTGGTACCCAAGTACTCCTGATTTCACTTTAATGGGTTATAGTGATTTTGATTTTGCAAGCTCCTTAGTAGACAGAAAAAGCACGTCTGGTACTGCACAATTTTTGGGACTTTGTCTTGTCGCCTGGAGTTCAAAGAAGCAAAACACGGTTAGCCTTGTCATTGCTGAGGCCGAATATGTCTCCGCAGTGCTTGCTTGCACAGATATCTGGATACAACAACAATTACAGGATTATCTCTTTCCGTGTACCCCCAGGCTTGCCATAGCCTGAAGTCATTTGACTACAAGTTTCTGTGACAACAATAGTGCTATTGATTTATCTAAAAACCCTGTTCATCATTCCAGGACAAAGCACTTTGAGATTCGTCACCACTTCTTAAGGGATTGCGTTGGGCAGATACAACTAGAATACGTTCCTACTTCAGATCAACTTGCAGACATATTCACCAAACTGTTGCAACGAGGTCCTTTTGAAGCTCTACGTTCACAACTAGGTATGACCCGTATGACTTAACTAAGGTTGTATCTCCTTCTCCTGTTTTTTCAATGTCTGGGTGAAATGCATGAATACGTCTGATGACCTAGTCCGTCTGTCAAATAAACAAAACACCGGCGTAAAACCAAGAGTTTTATCTTCTGGAAAACCACCCGTGAAATTTTCGCCCAGTAATCCGCAACAACCCAGCTCAACCAATCAGCCCACACCTACCCCTGACACAACACGTCTGCCTATATTCCGACGTCAATATCTATCACTCTCTCCATCTAATCCAACCCATCCCGGTTTCCCTGCCTCTCTTCGCTTTCTCTAACCTTTGCCCATTACCATCAACCTAGATTGCAATAGCTTTAAACCCTAACCCTAAGCAAACATCCATGTTTTCCGACGCTGAATTATCAAATGATCCACAGCTCCTTCAAGACCTCATCAACAAACTCACCATTCTCCAAGCCAAACAAACACCCACCTCCACCTCCGACTCCACCGCTGTAGCTCCCGCCATGTCAATCGACACCCAACCCATCACCACCACTTTACCTGCCATCTCCACTGACCCCACCCTTATCGTAAACATCCCAGAATCACAAAGATTGGAAAACACACCCTCTCCAACCAAAGAAACATCACCACCCACCACCCCGATAATCCCCACCCCAGACACAATAACAAAATCTCCGACTAAACTCCAGTTTGGCTCCCTTCCACCCACGGATCAGGAAACTCAAAGCCCACAACCCAACTCCCCCGCTAAAGAACCTACAGAGGTAGATGACCTTGAAATCCAACCTACTGCCCCTGAATACTCACCTCCTCCAAAGAAAACTCGACGTGCTAAGTCTAATGTCCCCAAACCTCCAGCCACAAGAACCCTTCGATCTAGGGCTAAATGTCCTCTGTCATCTTCGAAACCCACTCCTAGAGTTTCTGTTCCTGCACCATCCCCTGTAGTCATGACAACACCAGCTGAAGAAAAGCCGCACAGCAACACCAACTCATCAACCCAGGTGGACTCCGACACAGCAACCACTTCTACTAGAAAGCGACTCCGTCCTCGCTCTGAGACTGTCCCACCATCTCCTGCTCCAAGGCTAGGTCTGATCGACACTCACTCTGCCGTCTATTCCCTACCACCCGACGACTCCGCCGAGTCCCGCAACTTAGTGAAAGGAAAGCTACTCGACCTGGAGTGGCTTCACTCGATGGAGTTCGACATGTTCGAGGAAATGCTCCGCTTTCAAAACTGGATTCACCTCTTCCACGACATTCAGACCTTCCATGAAACAGAAGCCTATCAGTTCTACCAGAATTGCGTCATCCACAAGGGCAAAATAATGACAGAGGTACGTGACAAAGCTATCATCCTTGACTCAAACTCCATTGCAACTCATCTAGCGATTCCAACTAGCGGACTAGAATTCTATGATAGGGCTGGTTTTCCTGATCTAGGGTTCGTAACTACTAAAGAAGTTTACGACTTCTTTTTACCAAATAGCAGAGTGGGTCACTCTTTAGACCGACCTGCCCTGTCAAATACACACCAAATGCTTCATACCATGGTGATCAAAAACTTAGTCCCTAGAAAGGAAGGAAACCAGTTTGTCCGCCTGCTAGATCTTGCTATTATGTACTGTCCAATCCATCAGCAAAAGATAAACCTCCCAAAACTCATCCTCAACCACATAGCCTCAACCATCTCCTCACCCCGACACTTCCTGGGGTATATCTTCTGGCTACCAAAAATCCTCACCCATTGTGACGTCGTCCTTGATCCCTCCAAAGCTAGTCGCATCACAGATACCGACATCCTTGGTCAGATACTGTACAGCAAAACCCCATCCTTCCAGATCAAGTCGGTCTCCAAGCCGAATCCTCCCTCCAAGAAGCAAGCCCCTCCAAAAACCGCATCCCCTCCTAACACAACATCTCTGTCTGAACGGGTAGCAGCGATCGAGAACAACCTCGCCAATCTATCCACGAAGATCGACATGCTCATCGACGTCCTCAACAACAACCACAAACAGACGATGAACATCTTTGTAGGAGGAGTCCAGAAGCTGGCGGAGGAGTTCAGGGAAACTTTTGCTGAAACCCTGGCGGCGGCTAAGGCATTGGATGGCGCTGAGACTTTGGGGGAAGATGGCGCACGAGATGAGGACACAGGAATGGATCGAGGAGATGACTGACTCTTTACCCCACCCTCTCTAACTCTTAGGACTGACTGACTCTTTAAGACTCTTGGAATTGCGCTGGTGGATTGTTTTTAATGACTTTGTGGATTATGCGTTTTTGGATATTTTTCATGCGTTTCCCCTGATGTTGGCAAACGGGGGAAGCGGTGTATCCCGCAGTTGGTTTATGCGGGTAACTATGTGTGGATGCTGAGTGCCTCTGGAGGCCTCATCTGTTTTGGATTGGTTTTTCTCTGCTAAGTCGTATTTGAAGTAGTTTCGTACTATGGTTTTCTGCTCTTATCAACTGCATTAACTTAAGGGGGAATATTTGTTTAAGGGGGAACAAACAGTGAGTTGTTCTCCCGAGATAGTTGCTCTGCCTTGTTGTCTATTCTTTCTGCAGGTACATTCACTAAAAACCACAAAAGTCTACGCTGGATACACTGAGTTTGCCATCATCAGCAAAAAGGGGGAATTTTGTTGAAGACTTAAGTTTTGCAGATGATTGCCTCCTCAGTCAAAGTAGCGCTGCAGAAAGACTTGGCATCACAAACTCACCAGTTCGAGTACCTCTGGAGAAACATCTGCTCACTTGTCACCAATCCACCAAGAGACACGACACTACGGAATGGTTGCGGAAATCTCGGATGCATGTGAGTGTGCACAACGTGAGAACGTGAAGCAGCAAACAACTCCACAAAGTCTGATACTTGCGGAAACAAGTCAAGGAGCCGCTACGTGAAGACCTCACCGAAGATTTAGGAAACAGTTAAAACAAGTATATAAGCATAGGATTGTAATTAGTTTCCGGGTGTATTCCAGATTATTCAAAGATAGAGTAATACCGCTTTGAGAGAGAAAGTATTTTGAGAGATCTTAGTGAGATAGTGTCAATTAGCTTAGGTATTTATTACCTAGAGACCACACATAGAACACTCCCCTTTACTCCTTGTGACGCATTGATCAAAGCCGAGAGTAGAGCGAGTGTTGGATGAGACAGAGTACCTCTATCGAATCCCAAGATGAAGCAAGGTTGTAATTCACATTGAATTTCAATACAAGCAGAATCCTATCTTGTTAAGTTTAAACAAAAGCTTTCATGTTATTATTTTCTGCACATGTTTATTCTTCAAGCAAAGTTGGTCTGAGACTAACACCTCAGACCTACTCGGTCAGCACCCCGATCCCATCAACACTTATGCGTGAATGCTACATCACATAGATGTACATTATGGGGATCATGGGTAGACATATATTATATACCTATTTATGAAAGACGGCTTCGAGACGAAGTCTTTTTAAGCGGGGTAGACTGAAATAACCCTAATTAAATTAAACATTGATTAAACATTTAATCAATTAAATTAAGGCCTAAACATGCCTTGAAATCAACTTTAAAACAACAATGGTCAACATAAAACAAATATTGCACCCTTTGACCATATAGGGTAAATACATACCCAAATGAACTCCTTAGGACCAAAAATTTTGTCCTAAGCATATTAACACATGACTTAACATAATTAAGATGTTGGACAGCACTCCAACTTCAAGAACCAGCATTAACATACTTAAAAGTCACTTAGAGCAAAATGTGCTCTAAACAAGCTTTAAAGGTCATGTGACCTCCGTTTGACTCCAAATCAAATTCCTAAGTTTAGTAATAATGTAATGGAAGTAACTAATCAGTTACCAAAGAAAACCAAGCTCAAAAACAAGTTTTAACACAAAATGTGCACTAAGCTTCCTTAAAGCACATTTTTGTGTGATTGTCTCCAAAATGAGTTTTGTTTGATTTTATGGTCTTGAATACCCTTAAATATACTAATGTGACATAATGTATCACATTAGAATGTATAATTCAAAGTTTTTCAAAAAAATCAAAAATATGTGCCTTGATTGTGAATAGTACCCAAAATAGCACTTATTTTCCTAACCTAGTTTGTGGTCAATCTTTCTCCTTTGACCTCGACTACCTATTTCAATTTAATGAGGGTATTTTCCTTAACATACGACTGGCTTCTACAAATATGGATGACTCACTAAATCCACTTTATTAAAGTAAAGCTCATTACCACTTTTAAGGACATTAATCAAATAATTCATTCTTTCCACTTTGCTTTATCATTACCACCTGCTATGGCATGTCATTCTTATCCAATTGTAGTTACTAAACACCTGTTAAAAGTCCACCGATCACTACATATAGGATATAAGTCTTTATGACATGTGTACATATAATATAAAGTAGCCAAAACAACTTGTTTTTCTTCCCACCTTACCTCATTTTCCGCCTGCTTGGTCTGCCATTCCTGTCCGTAAGCAGACTGCTTTAAAACCTGCCAAAGAATCATAATGTACTATATCATACATAGGAGTGTTATTATATGACATACATAATGATATAATAGCCAAAACAAAGCCATCCCACCTACCGTAACAACTACTACTTGTTCCCACCTTTCCTTGTCTATTTACGCCAGCTTAGGGAGCTTTCTTCAGCCATGGGAAACCTCCATAAATATCTAAAAAGGAGTCATGCTAGCCTATTGACCAAAGTAAGACTTATCTCTTTTTAAAGCCAAAAGTTTTATTTTCTTCACTTCTACTTTCCCAGCCGTAAAGAACCTTCCTTAGCCTCTCTTTTGCTGCTACTTGACCGTGAGTATACTCCCACTTCCATGGCTGATAACTCATGCATTAGGTAAGCTCCCATGACAAGGTTACACTCTTTTTCTTCCTCTCTTCCTCCTCTTTCCATTAAGCTCATCTACTCCCATTTTCTTCCAGCATTTTGTGGTGATTTGGAGCTAGGAGTTAGGGGTGTTTACGGTGGAAAATCAGAGAAGAGAAGGGAGTAAGGTCCATCATTAGCTTAAGGTAAAACCATGCATTAACTAGCTAATCTTCTTCTCTTCATTACCGTTTTTTCTCATCTAATTCTCCAGCTTATTCTTTCCTTCTTGGCGTGAGTTTTCTGTAGAAATAATAACATCCTCATGAGCTGCTTCCCATGGTGTTGAGAAGCTACCTTAAAGCCATTTTTGGAAAGGTAAAATACTAGCCAAGGTTACATTATATTACCGGTTTTGAGTGCTGGTTTCAATGATATTTTAACACTGTTTTTATGTACAAAAATTAGGCGTGAGCCACTCCAGCACTAGCCTACAATTCTAGGAATAAAACCATGGTATTATGAGCTTAAATTTACTCTTTAATGGTCATTATTTGGTGTGACTAACACATGTATTTTCCCTTGCATAAATGGTGCCGCATGGGTGTATCCACCATGGGAAAAATCTGCACAAAAATGTAGAGGAGAAGCTTAAGTATATGTCAAGTAAAGTAAGCAAAAATCTAACCTTATAATGCTATATTATAAAGCTTATATGTTAATTATGTTTGGAAACTAATTTAAGAATTTTTATAAAATTAGCCATGAGCTTTGGAGAAGCTTGGCTGCTTGGAATTGCTTGAAATCAATGTAAGAATACTACACTAGTATACTATATAGTTTATATGTTATTTAGTTGCATAAAATGAAAGCCGTGAGATATAGAGGCCTTATAAGACATAACCATATATTATAATGTTTTATAACATTTTTAGTTGGTAATATAAAGTTTAGATGACATATTATGTCATAGGAATTAATTAAATAATTTTAGGATACATTTAAGAAAAACTATACTCCAAGCCGTATACATATAGTATTTTTATGACATTTATGTGTAATTTTATTCTATGTTAATTATTGTAATAAGCCCATGCATTATAAGGCCATTTAATTATTGTTATATTAAGTTTAAATTAATTTGGAGTAAAAATACATACTACCGTAAGGTTTAGGGATTTTAAGTAATTAAAATAAAATTTAGGGGCAAACTATAGGCATTAGCCGAAATTTAGGTATTAAAACCTAATTTTATGAGTTATATAAATTTAATAAAGATTTTGGTGGCAAAGGTGTAATTTCTGAGAAATTAAGGGGCAAAATCGTAATAAAGAGAGCTTGTGGTCAAACTGATGGTCAATGGGTCAACAAGGATCATATTAGGTGCCTTGACCAAATTAAAAGATATAAATAATTAAACTATGGTTTTATGGTGTTATCATAAGTTAAATATGGAAATTATAAAATTTATGGGGTGCAAGTGGTAAATACCAAAAGTTGTGGGTTAAAATGGTTAATATTACAGTTTATATCACTAATATTAAGTTTGAGATTTTTAGAGTTATATAAATGATTTTATAAATAAAAGTGTATAACATATAGTTTTGTGACTATAGAGAGTATATATTATAAAAAGGGGTCAATGAGTAAATAAGGTAAGTTGGGGGCGAAAAAGGAATTTTAAAACAGACCTTGATCTGTTCGCAAATATTGAAATGTAAAAACTATAGGTTATACAAATTATAAATGTTAAAACTATATAATATAACCTATATGTAACATTATGTAATATGTGGGTTAAATGTGCAAATATAGAAACTTGTGTTGCTGGAAAAAAAAAAGCCAAAATAGCTTGTGGCTGTTCGGTAATTTAAAATATTTATACTATATGTTATAATGAATTAATGGAATAAAATGATATAATATATAGTATGTATAACATTACATAATATATGTGGCAAGATTGTAATTATAAGAATATACAATGTGCTGAAATAAAATTTAAAACAAGACCAAAGGCCTGTTTGAAATTTTCGGAAATTATGAGAACTATATGATATAATTGTCATAATGTTTAAATGATATAAAGTATGATACAAGTAACATGTTATAAGATATGTGTAAAATGGTAATAATCAGAAAGTATGAGAATTGAAAAGAAAATAAATAGGAAAAATTACACTGCCCACCCATGAGGTTATAGAGATTTACATCGCCCACCCATGACATTTACTATTTAACACTGCCCACCCATAAGGTTATGCAGATTTAACTTCCGTCATCTTTTTTCTTATTTTTCCGTTTTGTCTGTCTAAGTTGACTAACCTACTTATATTGACCAAACAAGCCTTTATGTTTACCCTCACTTTGTTCATGAAAGGTCTCCCTTGCTCTGAAAATGCACGACCCAACATCTCAGTACGAATTTGGATTTGGATTTTGCAACAGCCCCTCACTGATTTAGGTACTAATTTCAATTCTTGGTTTTTGATTATCGTCTCACTTGTCTAACCACCTTCCCTGTTCGATTTTGCATCTCTGATCTCTTATTGAGGGTTCAAAATTGGGGAAGAACCCTTATCTGTATGATTCTACATGTCTACTATCTGATTTAGGGTTTTAAATTGGGGAAGAACCCATCCTTGTAGACGTTCACATGTATATTCTCTGTAAGATTTTTGAGACTTGTATGCTATTGATGTGCTGTTGTGCGCTGGTTTCTATGTTAAGATGCGTCAGACATGTTCCTCTTGTCCCGTTTAAGTTGATGATTCTGGTTCCAATTTGCACCCAGTTTCAGTCAAATTATAATTACAATATTTATATGATCAGTTGCGCTGGTTTCTATGTTCCGACTTGTTTCTCTTCATTATTTTATATGTATCTGATTCATTCTGTTTTGTATGTGTATGTGTCATTGTAACAGAAAAATGAAAGATCGATGATTTTAGATGTAAGTTTATTATTTCAGTTAATGTTGAAACTATACCATGACTCTATTTTTACAATATATCCAGTGTTAATGTGCGTTTTTTTGTTATGTTGGTTGATAAAACACTACAGGCATGCAAGGCAAAGGACTAATGGAGTTTCCACAAGTCTTGTGTACTGCTAAAGTTTTTAATTTTTGTTGAATTCAACGTAGTGTTTTGTACTACTGGGTGTATAACTTGAATTGAGTACGGGGTGGTGTTTTGTACTGCTAGATTTGTAACTTGTTTCGAGTATGATAAGGGTTTTGTCCTGTTGAATTTGTACTGCTGCAGTACACTTATATATATGTAACTATTGGATTTATAATATTGCAATAGGTAGTTTCTAGAGATGCACACTTAATTGCAACAGGAATATTATATTGCTGTTACAACAGTGATTTTTCTTGTTTCTAAGTTGGACTATCTTTGTAGTGATATCATTTTGCTATTACAGTAGTGATATTTATTGGTCAACATAAACAAACTTTATCTTCATTACAACAGTGATACAAGAATGATTTGCACTAACCACTATCTGTTTTTTGTAATAGAAGGAATCAATTTCTTGAGAGCTATGAAAGTAAATGGGAATTTCTATCTTTTTGCCTAAAAGGCTCAAGTTGTTCTTTTTCTTCTTATGTGTCATTTGTAGTGCAACTGCTTCCTGCTGATGTTTCACTTCATGAATCGTTCTCATGAAGAAAATGACTTGCTTATTCTAATATTTACAAAAATGATATTTATTGATCAATATAAATGAGATATAACTTCATTACAGCAGCAAGCATAGTGCTTCTATAATGAATAACACCATTTCAGATCAGCAATGAGTTTTATTCACTTCACCTGCCAAACAAACACATTACATACAAGATATAGTGCTATTACAGCAGTGATATAGTGCTGAATCGATCCCAAACTTGTTGACACAATATCATAAGAAGACAGATAGGATACAATAAATTATCATTGAACTATCATTAAACTGTCATAATAAGTAATCATAACGCCCTAATCCATACATAATTGGCACCCAATTATTAAACAAATGCAGCCCAAACAAAAACATCGCTAATGTTGTTATATTAGAGGATGCAAACAATACTAAATTTGACTTCAGCTGATCCAATCTTTACTTCAGCTCATCCATTTCCATTATACTAACATATCATTTGTTTTTTTTTTTTTAGACAAGTTGGGCTTTCGCCTTGTATTGATAACGACAGTAACAATGAGGTAGCAAAAGTAAGAAGAAGTAGGTGTTTGTATGGGCCTCATTAAAACCCCCCAAATGCAAAACCCTATGGGAAAAAACATGAGGAGGGAAAACGAGTACCCCACCCTTACACCCTTACAGTAAGAATCACAATTCCTCAGTAGATAAAATTAATTAAAACTATAGGCTGGTCTATTCCCCTGCTGCGGCAATTGTCGCATGCTCCAGTGGCACTTGCATCCCTGTACCCACGCATCAGATGCAATCCTGGAGTGAGAACCTTGCCCACTCTTATGTTGCAGCTTACTCCTATCAGATTCTAGCATAACACCTTGCAGCAGAGCTAGTAAATTAATAAACTAAGACAACAAGACAGTACAAGCTCCGATCAACTATATAAGCTTCCTGGCTGTTGTTCCGGAAGTTTTTGCGGTGCAGTGACGGGAGATCATGGTTGCCAATTATCGCTTCCATTTCTTGGAGACAATTCTGAACCGGAGCCGAGAGTTGATAGGGAGATACCAGAGTATCTTGATGCATATGTAACATGAAATATTGTAGTTTCTAGTAACTGGCTCCATTACATCAGGCTATAGTGATCCCGTTTCACCACCGGTCCAAGTGCAGCATTGGTTCCAGCAGTCCCCATTCACCACCTTGATTAGCCATCGTTCCTGAAAATTTAAACCGTCTCCCCAACTAACATATCATTTGTTGACTTCAGCTTATCCACCCCAGGTTTGCAGTTCATCGTCAAACATGTTAAAAAACTGCAACAGATCAAAAACAAATCTATTAGCAACAACAACACACCATAAACACAATCGGTAAGTGCATCCATGTGGGCACTTTCAGCAAAAAGGCTCGCATCAGACATAAATAGAGGCAACACAGCAGTGCAACTGGTTGCAAACCAAGTTCCCTAAACGGAAGAACATTGGCAAGAAACCAGCGCAAATGATCACCCAAATATTTCATTAAACAATCGACTGTAACTAGGTGCAATTTAAACCCAAAATCATCAACTTCAACGGGACAGGAGGAACATGTCTAAAGCACGCAACATAGAAGCCAACGCACAACAGAGCATCAACAGCACACAAGTTAGGGAAATTCTTCCCAAATTCAAACCCTAAATGAGAGATACATGCAAACAGTTACAAGGAAAGGTTCTTCTCCAATTTGAAATCCTAAACGAGAGAAACATGCGAACGATTACAGGGAAATGTTCTTCCCCAATTTGAAACCTTATTCCAGAGTAATGCAAAATTGTACAGAGAAGGGTTCTTCCCCAGTTTTGAACCCTAAATAAGATACTAGACGTGTGAATTCATACAGAGAAGGGTTTTCCCCAATTTTGAACCCTAAATAAGATAGCAGATGTGTGAATTCGTACAAAGAAGGGGGTTGGACAAGTTTGACGAAAACAAAAAACTGAGAATCGAAAATAGTACCAAAATTAGTGAGGGGTTGTCGAAGAATCGCAAACCAAATTCGTACAGAGATGCTAGTCGTGTGTTTTTCATCAGAGCAAGGGAGACCTTTACGGAACAAGGTTGGGAAATAAAACGCTAGATTTCTTTTTGTTTGGTCAATATAGGTAGGTTAGTCAACTTAGACAGACAAAGACGGAAAAGTAAAAAAAAAAGATGACGAGAGTTAAATGTATGTATTGTTATGGGTGGGCAGTGTTAAATTTTAAACGTCATGGGTGGGCAGTGTAATTCTCTATAACTTCATGGGTGGACAGTGTAATTTTTCCAAATAAATATAACCTATATGCCTATCAGCAATAATATAGTTTTATTGAAACTATAGGTTATAATATATTATAGAGTTTAAATGTTATAAAATATGATATTTATAACATGGAATGATAATGTGTGGTTACATTGTAATTAATGAAAATTATGCGAATAAAGAAACAATAAGTGAAAAATATATATGTCTTGCGGCAATTAATTATAGTTTTTAAAAACTATATATTATAAAGTCAAATGAGATATAACAATATCATATTATATGGTATAAGGTATAAGTGTAACATTGTATGATTTTATGTGGCTAAAACATGGTTTATTTAACTATATATTATAACCGCATGAATAAACATGCTAGAATGAATTTATAAACCATAGCTTACAATGTTATAAATACTATAGGTATTATATAGAATTAATGTGACATATAATATAAATCATGGATTTATGAAATATAAATGTATATGAGTATATACATGAGTGCGCAAGCATATATTTAAAATATGTACATGATGAATATATAGTATAGTTGGAAACTATATAATATAGTGCATGCATACATGCAACTATATAGTATATGATTTAAATCAAATGATGGCAATATATATATATATGCATATATAACCGAAAATACTATGTATATATATATGTATACAAAACCAAATATATATATATATAAGCATTTACAATATGGTTTTAATGTCATGTAGTAATAAATGACAAGGTGTAATGACATTAGTATAAATATATACTATAAGTCATACAAATACAAATCAAAGTATAATATATTAAGATGAATAATGAGATGTGTAATATATGGTACAATATTAAGTGTCTAAATATTAATGCCTTAAAACATTAATGCGTGAGCATAAAATGCGATGCGAATTAACGTTGCATGCACACATGCAACTATATATTATAAATGTATACTCGTATACTGAACCCGAATGATTAAACTAATACTTAAGAAATAACAGGAATATATATATTCGTATATTCGAATAAACGAGGAATAACTCCTAACGTTTAAAGAAACGCTACAATTAAGACGTTTTTATAACCGACTCATTTAAATAAACCCGGGCATTGGTAATTAATACGTAATACGACTGACGAGTTCGTACACGACACCTTAACAATTAACTATTGAAATCCGGGGATGAAATGTCGGGATTATTTGTGTTGTTCGGACTTACCGAGCTTAAATAGGTCATGTGGATTGACTTATGTTATGTTTGATGTTTAGACCGTGTCACCGACGAAGGCGCTTGACGAGCTAGTGGTCTACTGCGCAACCTAGGTCTTTGGTGAACGGTATGTAAAGGGGTTTGATCCGAGATGTCCTGAGGACTTCCACGGGCTCGGATATGTATGCTGTATAACGAGTGTAATGCATGCATGTATGTGTGTGGATGTGTGTTGTGTGATGTTAATTGTTTATCTTTCCGCATTATTTAATTATGCGTGAACGTCCTACGGGACTAATACTACGTCGACTATAATCGACTTATATAAATCTACATATATGAACAATGTGTTTGTGATTGATGTTATTTGACATAATACCTTAAGTGTTATAAATTATGTTAATTGTAACCTAAGGAAAATACTTAGGAAACGAGACACGACATCGTCATCTCTAGAGCTTTGACTCGAACAAGAATATTACCTAGGTTAATTCTAGGCAGGTGTAAGACCCAGAGGGCAACCAACAAACAAGTGATGTACTCCATACCTGAAACTGAATTTGGGTAACCGACTAAGTCTAACGATGGAGTGTGGATGAGTGGGAATGGATGTGATGGTTTACCTTAATCCAGTTAGTCATTGGCTACTGGTCGCGCGTTGAGATCTCTTGAGTTAACCCGGATCAGGCTTACTCTGGTTTAACCTGATCGAGCCTAGATAGATCGACAGGTATGGTGATAACATGGGCGCCTTTAAAAAGGCAAAATATGGACACTTTTAAAAAGGCAAAGTGAATGAGCACCTTGTGTGCACGGGACTACCGTCCAAGTGAGGTTAATTCGGGATGTCCTAACTTGACTCCCGACAGAGCTAACAAAATGTGTAAAGTTAAGTGAGGGCCGGGGGACCGTATGTGAAGTTGGTATGGATGACCGTTACTGACGCTATGTGCTTATCGTTGTTATGGTTGGATGCTTCGTGATTAATTGTATACTGTGGTGTGTGGATTGTAATGCCTGTATTAACTGTTTATTTTACCGCCATTCATGAGTTTACTACTTTATATACCTGTACACCGGTAGAGCATGTAACGAACCTAATAATGGCGACCATGACTATTAAGTGACCAATAGGGTCCAGCCTCGGCATACTCAGCGTTTATCGCTGAGCCTTTATGGCATTGCTGCAGGTGATGATTAATGAAGAAGCCGAAGAGCGGGACCCGGGTAGTTAGGACTTTATTTACAGTACGAGATATCTATGTGTTAGGATGATTAATAACTTAAAGTGTTGATGACGTGGTATACATTTGGGAATACCTAGACGCTCACTTGTCGTTTAAGTTACATTTGGTTTAGATTGTTGTGTAGGTTAGCATCTCGTTATCACTGCGGTTATGTATGTATTACCACTGTCGTTTCGTATTTAATTTATTTCTGCGTCGTTTCTCGTATGGGCGAGTAATGGCATGTAACACCCGAGTGAAATGGTTACTGTGTGACTTCCGCTGTGAGACATTTTTATTTAATGCTACGTGAGTGATTATTACGCGATTACGAGTGGGGTGTTACAACCAGAGTCAGCCCCGGATTCCTCACTCCCCCCAAGTTCCAGTTAGTAGAAGTCTCAAAGACGTAGATGTTAGTTAAACCTTTTTCGGGTATTAACCAACCAATATTAGGGAGTGTGTTCTTATCTCATACCATTGTTTACTAAGCATAGTTAGTAAGTTCTCAAAGATAAGTTGTGTTAGTTTAAATACAAACACACAACAGATACAATAATCCGGTTGCATGCCTTATCTTGTTTTAGTCGAAACAATTAAACAAATAGCACACAAGCCGAGGGACACCTCGTTAGCAAGCAAGCTACAAGAAAGCCATACCGTTCACCATCAGTCGTCGTTTGTCTACTCCTCCCCGGAATCCAAATACTCAAACCCTATAATATTCATCCAATCGGGTGGTTAATTACCTATAATTAACTTAGCTTAACTAATCACTAATGATTCCCGATTAATAACCACTAAGTCATTGTAGTTTAATCTTAATCTCATAAGTCATTTTGAAATACCCCAAACCTAAGTATGCTAAGTAAACATCAAATTATGATGTAGTAAGGCTAACACATGCCTTAGAAAGATTGGTAGACAATTTAAACCAAGGAAAACACAAGAAAACGCCTTAAGGGAAATTTAGGCAAAAACATGCTTTAAGCTTTGAGTGACTTTAATTAGCACCCAAATATCATTATAAGACTTTAGTAACATGCTAATGGACATGTTAAATCAATTAGCAAAGAAAACCAAGCTCAAAAACAAGCTTAAACACAAAATGTGCTTTAAGACTCCTTAAAGCACCTTTTTGAGAAATTGTCTTAGAAATGAGTTTTGAGTGGCTAAATGCCCATGATTACACCTTAATCAACATGTGTACTAATTATTATCACATTAGGAAGCCTAAATCAATGGGAAACCAAAAAATTCACAAATTTGTGCTCTACTTTGTGAATAGTGCCAGTTTAGTCTTTAGTCAACTTAGTTTGGTTAATTGGTCAACAAAGGCCAAAAATGCCCTTATTTAACAAGGGGGCCGGTTTTTGAGAGTGGTGAGTCACCACATGAGTCATCCAACTTAAGAAAAGAAGAGAGAAATAAGAGAAGTTACTATTTGCTTTTATAAAGCAAAATATCCTTTAATTGCCTACATCTCTCCTCTCTTCTTCATTTCCCACCTTCACCCACGGTTTCTTCTTCTCCTCTCCTGCTTCAAAACCGAGAGGGCTGCCTCCATGGGTGCTCCATCTTCAAATGCTCCCCAAACCTTCATTTTAGCTCCAAATCCAAAAATAAGCATAGATTATTCTTAGTTAGACCAAGACCTACCTTTCTATCTTTTCAAATCCTTCAAAGCTCAAGTTTGGAGCCATGGAAAAACTCCAATGATGGAGGAAAATCAAGTTTGAAGAGCTCATTTGGTTTTCCATTCATTCAAGGTAATGAAAATGTAAGAAAAACCATGTTTCCACCACTTCTTCTACATGGCCGAAAATTACTACTCATGGGGCTTTGTTTTTATGCCTTGTTCTAGCTTGTTTTATTCACCAAGGACTAGTGGAGGTGCTATTTCATTCAATGCCCAAGTCTACCTTGAGACTTGAAAGGTAATCATCCACTTTTATACCTTAGAACACATTTTTAACCTAGGTTTTCATTCCTTAAGGTTAGTGTATTGTTTAGCACTCATGTGAGTCTTTGAATATTGGTTAGAACATTGGCAAAGGAAATTTAATGGGTGGCCAAGATTCATTCAAGAAGAAGGTCTAAGGAGGAAGTTAAGATAAGCTTGAAAAAAAAACAAGGTAAAATGCTTACCTAATGGTGGTTTAAGTCTTAAGGGATGGTATTTAGATAAGTACTAATGTAGCTTAAATCTTACATTAAGTAATGGGCTATATAACCTAGGAAAAAGAATTTAAACAAGCTTATGAACTTGTGATTAAGGAGCCAATGGGAATGAGTTAGTAAGATAAGTTTAAGATGGATCTTAAGAGCATTATAACTACTTTGAGACTGATGGGTGTATTTGCAGGTTGAAAGCTTTTATATGTGGGAAATTCAGTGTTTAAGTTTAAGTCATTTAAGGGCCTAAGAGCCATGTTATTTAAGAGCCTTAGTGCTATGCAATTTAAGATTATTGCACAATATTAAGTTTATTATGAATGAGTTGATTTGGGTGAGGAAACAAGATTAGAAAGGACTTGAGGTGTGTGAGTTGGTTAAATGAGGAAAACAATGCATTTGGGCATGATAAAATACTAGAGAAGCTATGGTGAAATTTGAATAGAAAACAAAGAGTTTAAGTGGAGGTGGTGAGTTAATATGCCCTAGGGTTCACTAGGGATCATTCTGAGGAATTTGAGTGGAAATGAGTTAACTAAGGAGTTCTAGAGGTTTAGAATGACCTAGAATTGTCTATGAGGAAATTAGAGTTTAGATGGGTGTATATAACACACCAAAGTCATGGTATGTGGAATGGTAAGACTTGTGCAAAAATTTGGAGGAAATGGTGTACAATGCTTTAAGATGATTTAGGTATGAACTAGAGAATATGACGATGAGAAGTTTTGATGTCTTGTGTAAATGGTGAAGATGCTAGTAGTGGATTAATAAGGTCATAGTTGGATGGTAAAGAGTGGACTTGGGTGATGGAAGTGAATGTTGTCAATTGTCAAGGAAAATGACTAGGAATGTAAAAGAGCGTGTGATCATGAGAATGGTGAGTAAGTTGAGTAAAAGGAGATGGAAATGTCTAAGGAGGGTGTAGGATAGTCAAGGTAAAGAAGAACAAGGTTAGGGTGCTAAGAAGATGGGGAGAAATGCATAGGTAAGTTCATGAGTTTAGGTTAATAAGCAACAAGTGTTAGGAATTCTTGTAAGGATTGAGAAAATGGTTAAGGAGGTTTTAGAGGATGTTCTAAGGTGAGTTTAAGTGCCTATATGGTATTAAGACATAATGGGACACTTGTGGAAGAGTTTTTTGGCAAGAAATGAGATAAGTGTTTAAGGGTATATAAGATGAGTTTTCTGGCACGTCCGGACTTCCGTCCGAATTTGGAAGTTCGGACATGCCCTGTTGCGATTAAATTTTCTGAGTCTCGACCAGTGTCCGGACTTCTGTCCGGCCTTTGAAGTTCGGACACTTGAAATTTTTCCTTTGATTTTTCCTCGACCTATGTCCGAACTTGGGAAGTTCAGACACATGTTCGGACATACGTCTGGTTGCACCCTTTTGAGTCTCGGTTTGCGTCCGAACTTCGGAAGCTCGGACACAAGTTCGGACATGGTGCTGTTTTGACCAAAAACTTTGTTTAAGGTTAGGAAATGATATCTAATGGTGGGGATTGATGGATATTGATGTTATAAAGTTATTAAGGGCATGCTTGGAGGGTGGAATGACTACTGAGTGGGTGAATAAGTATAAGGTATGAGGAGAAGTGATTCACTTAAGATTAAGTTTGTAAGAACTTAAGTGGTGTTAGATGGGGATCATTAGTGACTAAGTGAGTTAAGTAAGTTAGCTTTATTGGAAAAGTAATTAACAACCTAAAATTGAATGAATGTTTTAGGGTTTGAGAATTTGGACTCCAAAGGAGAGTAAGCAACCGAACGACCAACGGTGAATGGTACAGTCTTTCTTGTGACCTGCTTGCTAACGAGGTGTCCCTCGGCTTGTGTGCTATCTGTTTTTGGTGTGCCCACTAAACAAGATAAAGCATGCAACCGGAATATTATGTTGATTGTATTGTTGTGTGATGTTTGAAAACTAACACAACTTACGTGAGAACTTACTAACTAGTGTTTAGTAAAGTATTGTGTAAGATTAAGGAACACTCCCAAATATTGTTTACTTAGTAACCGAAAGAGGTTAACTAACAAACATTAACTTGAGACTTACTACTAACTGGAACTTGGGGGGAGTGAGGAATCCGGAATGGTACCGGCACATGTGTATTGGGGGAGGTTGGTATCCTTATCAGATACCGACTTCCAAATATGACTTGTCTTTGGGCTCGTCGCCTAGAGTCGACATATAGACTCGGCCTCCTCGGACTACTTGTTTTAGGAGGGAGGCATACTAAGATGGCGTGGGGGGATCTAGCCTACATCCCCAACAATTTAAGAATGTTGTTTATTGCCGGTAAGTGTCCTGCTGCTGGCTAGGGTTAACCAAGCCCTACGAAAATAAACAACGAACTAAGGGTTAACCAGTTCCCAATGAGAGAACGGTTGGCATATATGAGATAAGGTATGAGATAAGTTGCAACCATCCCTATTTAAAGGATGGTTTGTATTTTAAGACTGAGATAAGCTACATCCATTCCTTTTTAAAGGATGGTTGTTTTCTAAGACTAAGATAAGACTAAGATTGAGGTAAGATAAGGATGGACTAAGATTAAGAGGAAACGTAACTTAAGGAGTGAAGTAATTGACTCACTAAATAAGGGAACACATTTAAGTCGTTCATTGTGTTTGAACTTTGATTGTTCATATTTGGATTGTTGTTTATTGCACTTTCTACTATGTTGTGCATCTAATCAACCTCCATGCTATCGACAATTAGTCGTCGTAGCCACGTTAGCTTGGGGGCCATGAGAGGATCGTACCAGCATTCGTGCTGACCCCCTTTGGGGGCTGTTTTTACTACACAGGTGAACGTCAGGAGGCGGCCGTCACGAGAGTAAGATGGGGTACAAGCGTCACGGGTTAAGTGTGGCCTACGAGTTGTGCATGTACACTTGTATGACAATTTGAGTTAGTAAGATGTATAGAATGTGAGGGGATTGTAAGAGGAATATATATTTGGTTAAGACTTGTAAGTACTAATGTTCGGTATATTCTGTAGTCAGACCGTGGCAAGGTCCTGGAATGTAATTGAATCCGCTGCAGAGTTTGTATATATGGTGATAAGTTTGTGATAACCACGATTGGATCGAGATGGGGTGTTACAAAAAGTGGTATCAGAGCGTAGTTACGCTCTGAAGACAAGAATTACCGAACTTAGGAGAATATAGAGGTTAAGTTTGAGTTTTGGGTTAAGGGTTGAGTGATAGAGTGAGAGGTGCGTTAGTTAGGACTTCCCAGTATTTACCGGATATCCATAGTACCTAGACCCGCCCTCCACATCCCTAACCCTGAATATGTGGAACAAACGCCAGAGAGAAGCAAGCCTTCTCTTACTCGGGAAAAACCCGATCTGGTAGTTAGTTAACAGTAAGCAATACGAGAAATAACTTGTCGTACGACAGTTTACAAGAACTTGAAGGTTTTTAATGGAGCACAACAGTGAAACAGGCGCTACCAAGGGAATTCTACCAGTAAGGGAACGGAAATTACCAGCAACGTGGGTCGACATGCTACGCAGTCGAGTTACCTTTCTATAACAATAATAAGAAAAGCACTACGAGTGCAATGGATAAGAAAATATAAGCGACATGAATACCGGACAGTGGTCCGAGTGAGCATAACAGTGGGATAATACAATGCATGAGAATTAAGACTACCTGAATGTCTAGTTAAAGACGGGAACTCCAAACCCCACACACTGAGAAGAGTTACAACCCTGGCCGGCATAGCGCAGGCAACAATAAGGATACACACAACTGAGTACCGGAATAGGACTACGATGTAGTTCCTAAAGGAGAACCATTACTTGGTAACCACGACAAAATGTGTGGAATCGGGAGCGATGATTAAGGCATGAGTAAATAACAAGGGGTTCCCTCAGAAAGAGGAATGCCCTGATAAGTGACGGTACTGTCAAACCAACCAGGAAACTGCCAGATGGCTAGTTATCCAAAATAAGAGAACATCGGAGGAGTCCCGAGGACTACCAAAGATATGGAAACTAGGAGGAAGTACCACTACCGACGCACACGGTACCAGTAGCTCATCTTGCATGGCGCACTTGCCATAGCAAGTGCTACCACGGTTAAGCTACATGGAAAGCCATCATGGCGGGATAGGAGAACACTACAGTCATAATACACACTAATACCGGATTGTAAATCCATAAGAACCAGAGGATGAGACCTTGGGAAGGCCTGACGGCCTGACCATGATGAGATGAGTGGATACACCAGTCAGCAGGGAGCTGAACTTGGACGAAATACTAAACGGTATAAATATTACCAACGGTACAACCTACTACAACAACAACCGACAGTGCGGTAAGAACGTCAATCCCAAACCCCGAGAGGAAAACATAAGAGATCGCTCAGTAATGCGAGCAAGACACTACCTAAGTGATAACGTACAAGGAATGCATTACGGAATATAATGGAGACCGTCACATAAAAAAAAACTTTCAACAAGGATGGGATAAGACTCCCAGATTGATCACTGAGAATACCAGTAATAAGCATTCTTCAATGAAGATGTTGGAAAACCCAAAAAAACAAGGATAAAAGAAATGAACGTAAGCTATAACCTACTAAGGATTAAGGACGTACAACCCTGGAAAAGGAAAGCTCAGAGGACTACCCCCACAGAGCGGGCATAGTCGAGCCGAACAAACTGATGAATGACAGTTAATACTGTTTGTCTGACTCATTAACACCCAAGTATGATTGGTCATCAACGGGTGGTGTAGTCAACGGAAGTTGAACGAAGCGTTGAGATGGAAGTATAAGATGATAAGATGATATCCAACTTGGAGCCTTAATTACTAAAAGACATAAGCCTAGTAAAACGACAGTAGGGACACTAAGTAACCCCAGATCATCTGAACGAACTTTCGTAGCGGGAATCAGAATGCAGCAACTTGCCATGAGACCTGTTACTACATTTAATATGTAACCTAACGGTGGATAGTGTTCAAAGAAACAAAAAACCTATAAGGATGACCTACAGATGAGTAAGAGTACAAGTAACGAACGGAGATATTAAGCACTAAGAGCCTACGTGCCAAGGATGTTAACCACATCAGAGCTGAGGCACAACGAGTTATAAGAGAGCTTATTTAAGCCATGAGGAACTACAATGTGTAGATATGAACAGTTACAAACCTATAACTTAGATTATGGTAATATTGCCAGGAAAGGGCACCAATGAGAATGATGAGATAGTACATTGACATGGGCGGAGAACGAACCATGCCTTTTAGGGTGGGGATATCTCTCCTTGTCGTGAAGCCATGAGTGGGAATAAACCCCTTAAGAAGGGCTTTCACTTATTATGGATGCAATACGCTTTGGTTAGAAATGGAATGGAACCTTGAGACTACATTAGGACATATCAGATATGCTCGAGTAATAAGGAAGGCTGCAGAGTCAAACCTCATATCAAACACCAAGGATTTAGGAATCACTAATCGTCAGAGATAAACATTGTGAGTGCACATTATGGCACGTTAAGTGACCAACGCTCAGGAGAGCTTGAGATTCAACGGATGGCTTTTTCAGTACCGGTTAAACTACATGGTAAATAACGTCATAAAGGATGAAAGAATGTGAGAAAAATTAGACTACTTATAAACCTGAGATTGAAGCAGAACACCTTCATATTAAGAGATGATCAAAATTACAACACGGTACGGCAACCGCCATACACCGAAATTAGAGAACTCCCAGTGTGTTTACACCGAGAAGGGATTGAATATAAGATAAAATGTTAGAGTAAATGAGTAAGTAGTTGCGCCTACAATGGGCAACATGGTAAAGGCCAATTACCACGGTAGTAGTGGTCGTGAGTACAATATTTATATAAGTGGATTAAGTCATGGTGCGCGGTAAAGCGACCATTATGGATGAGCCGTCAAATATTGACACTGAGGCAATTAGATTTATGAGTTAAGACCGATATAAGTAAGGGAATAAGATGGAAGACGAACTGTGCATTGATGCCAGTAGTCTGGACCTGGTTAGGTAATATTTCACAAGAAGCACACTACCCATTCCTTAAGGAACTGGAAGTGCATTCCTAGTAGATCAAAATATGAGAAACAAGATAAGAGACTCTATGGAAAGAGACCTCAGTCACTAAGAAACCGAATCAGTACAGTACGGGATACAGAAAGAACTAGAGCATACAATACCCAAGAACGCGGTAAATGGATTTTCCTTGATTAAGTTCAAAAAGAACAATAAGTGTTATTATGGAACGATGAAGAGGAGATCGACAACAGAATACTTCATAGTTAGCAATGGTTAAACGTGTGACGGACACTACGAGTTTACTAAAACGAGATATGGGATGACTGCACCCCACGGGGCCTTGCAGGCCTGACACGCTCATTTATGAGTTAGTCGGGTAAGTAGTAATGTACCAGCAAGGTACCCCATGCATTTAAACGAGTGGTGTAAGGAACACGGGAAGTAGTCGACTCCGTACCACGGACAACAACGCAAGATCAGACAAGAGCAGCTACTACCACAAAGTCGAAGAGAAGAATTCAGTTGAACCAACACACAAATGAATCAGAGAACAAATAATTAAGGACTATGAAGTGCGAAGAGCATGGATTGTTAAGTACAGACATTGGACATGTCTTAAGATGTAAGAGATTAAACTGTAAAGCGCAATAAGCACTAAACAGTAGTTTCAGATTAAGAATCATCCTCAGACCAAAGGTCAGATGGAGAGAACAATTTAGACACTTGAGAAAACACTAAGAAGACAAACACTAGATCTCCAGGAAGACTGGATAGACGAGCTACAACTCATCAAGGCCGTGTATATATAAAGATAACACGTGACCATTGAGGGACCTCTAGTGCTAAACCATAAGCACGCAGGAGGAAGATATACAATACTATAAAAAGGATAAGCGAGACAGTTAAGCCTAAGACTATCAGAGTTGTGCAGCGGAAGCTAGCAGATCAGTACCTTTGAGGTTAGACCAAACTAAGTTAAGAATATGGTATAAGTACCGTTAGAATCCTTGATACAGAGACTAAGCCATTAACATAGTTATGACCCTCTGATCCAATTATAGTGAGATAGATGACATGGAAGCTAGAATGCTTGATAAGAATTAGACATCTTGAACTTATGTTCAAGGATGATATAATGTTGATTACGTGGGCGTAATCCATTTTAAGGGGGGTAGAGCGAAAACCGCTTAGCGTATGTGTGCATAGCACAAAAGAATTTGAGAATATGTTTTACATAAACATTTTGAGATAAATCATGGTTATTGCACACAGAAGATGTGAATACCATACATATAAAGTACCTATCTTGTTAACTCCGGTGTGAGTACAAGTTAAGAGAATTAAGGAAGAGGATTAAGGAGACTTAAGGAATAAGGAACATATGAGGTATGAGTCGATATGAGACTATGTGTGAGATAAGAATAGGATAACACTATGGGATACTGTTCGATATGAATATGAGGAAGAAGATAGTAATGCTATGAGATATAAGATGGTGAGAATTGGTATGAGACGGTTATAGAACTTGGTAGGAATTTAAGTCTTGAGGTAATTACTAAGAGATGAATCGGGAATGCTTGATGGACTGAGTCCACACTTTGGAGATGTATTGATTATGATTAGAAGAACTAAAAAGATAGAAAATTGGACATGAGTGAATTATTTGGATGTTTGAAAATGACGTGGGAGGTGGAACTTGATTTTCTAGGGATCAAGGGAAACCGAACACAAATTGGGGTGGAAGGATAGTTCTACACTGATGCTGATCACATCAGGGTTGGATGATTCCTGAAACTCCCTACCAGTGGTCACAATTAAATCACGCTAAGGATAGAGGCATTAGGATAAAATGAAATTGGAGTTGATTGTATTTTTAATTAGAGGAATTATTCCTCACATGACCTCGTAAAAAGGATTACCTTTTTACTGAGTCTCGCCCATGAAGTCGAGGACGCACGAGCCTTTGTCTTCGGACCGGTGACATGGGGAGAGCAGAGTTGTTTTGTATTCTGGCCCATGGTGACGAGGACGAACGAGCCATTGTCTACGGACCGGTGACATGGGAGAATACGTTGGAAATTATGTGAATGTTTTAATCATCAAAAGGAACAAAAGGAATTTTGAGTGCTATACATGCTTAAGCGTGTGGTGTGATATTTAAGTATAAGCATATGGTGGATCTAATGATTCAATGATTTTAAGTATACATAAGTATGATCTATATGATGTATGGAATGAGGTAAGACATGTATTCTAATAGGATAAGATGCATGGGAACTTTGGGGACAAAGTTCTTTTAAGGGGGGTAGATTGAAATACCCCAAACCTAAGTATGCTAAGTAAACATCAAATTATGATGTAGTAAGGCTAACATATGCCTTAGAAAGATTGGTAGACAATTTAAACCAAGGAAAACACAAGAAAACGCCTTAAGGGCAATTTAGGCAAAAACATGCTTTAAGCTTTGAGTGACTTTAATTAGCACCCAAATATCATTATAAGACTTTAGTAACATGCTAATGGACATGTTAAATCAATTAGCAAAGAAAACCAAGCTCAAAAACAAGCTTAAACACAAAATGTGCTTTAAGACTCCTTAAAGCACCTTTTTGAGAAATTGTCTTAGAAATGAGTTTTGAGTGGCTAAATGCCCATGATTACACCTTAATCAACATTTTTACTAATTATTATCACATTAGGAAGCCTAAATCAATGGGAAACCAAAAATTTCATAAATTTGTGCTCTAATTTGTGAATAGTGCCAAATAGTGCCAGTTTAGTCTTTAGTCAACTTAGTTTGGTTAATTGGTCAACAAAGGCCAAAAATGCCCTTATTTAACAAGGGGGCCGGTTTTTGAGAGTGGTGAGTCACCACATGAGTCATCCAACTTAAGAAAAGAAGAGAGAAATAAGAAAAGTTACTATTTGCTTTTATAAAGCAAAATATCCTTTAATAGCCTACATCTCTCCTCTCTTCTTCATTTCCCACCTTCACTGTAACACCCCTACTAATCCTGCTTCTAAAAATAATATAATCGCAGCGGTAAATAACAGATTGTCGTTCTAATGGTGTCACAGTTATCACTCGCCCATACGGGTGATAACGAGTTACCTGATAATCAACATGCGAAACGTATTCCCGCAGTGACCAAAAGAGATAGATAGTAGTACTTAAACAATTTAAAACAAATCTAACAACAACCAATTATTACAGACCGTGAGCATCTAAACCAAATACACCTCGGTTAAACAACCCGAGTCCAAAACAACCTGAGTATCACACCGTACCAAGTCTAAACCAACAGTAATATCACAATAGTCACGCCTCGCTGCGACCCACCAGCTAGTCACCTGCATGAAAATGGTTTGTGGTATGGAATCAGCCCCTGCTGAGTATGTCATCACATGCCCCGTCATGCCCCCAAAGACCCCTCAATTATTTGGTCGAGAGCATGAGGTTCATTACATGCTATACCGTTTTAATATTTAAAACTGTAACACAATTAACAGTGATATCCATACAATAACACAACCATCACCATATATAATATAACCACAAGTATAACCAATGAACAACCAAGCGAAACAACGAGAACAATAAACAAGTACTAGTTCTCGTCCATGGTGTAGAAACCAATATCGTTCGCCACTGTATAATTCTTAACTGTATTATTTGTTCAGTTATACCTAGTGACAATGTCTCGTTAAAACGACATGTCTCTAGTTACCCATAGATTATGGCGGGTCACCCATGGCAGTAGCCACTCCAACGGTAGAGTCTCCGACCAGCGAGCCATTCTAGCTCACGGGAAATTTTCTTGATACTTGCGGACCCGTACGCGGACATCCTGGTATCGTTTTTGTGATCACAGCGCGCACCAAGAGCCACATCCTCCAGGCTTTACTTTCCTTCCTTAGTTAATTATTTATTCCATCGCATCGCATTACCAAATTTTTCCTAACACAGCAGACTAAGGTCATTAGTCCAATCCGGAGTCTGTAAACTCGGGATCCAGTGTTAGATACAAGAGCGGCGTATAGAAAGGCCAATGCTCCGTATAAAAGTCTCGGATAATATGTATATCTTATTATCCTAGTGCTATAACGTTTTTCTGACGATCCTTATATTTCATATAAGATAGCACCATAGCCGCTAGTTCGTTTTATATATATAGGTCCATATATACGAACCGGTACTGTTAACTCGACAACAGTAATAATAAGCAGCTATAAATATACAATTCATGCATATTAATTATCACATTCAGACAAACAATCTTATCACAGATCACACAGAAGTCTAAACTGAGGAAGCCCTCAGAGACAATCAGAGACACATAACAACATACCGTTCACCCTGATGTATTACGGTGGAGTATGAATCAGCAAGATCCTATGCTCCTTGTGTAGTCTCTAATCTAAACAATACATAATGCTACTGATTAGCATACCGTATAACAACACAATCCTACGGTACCCCGTACCGTCACTAACACCTCCCGGTTAACCCCCCGTTATTAGTTATCAATAGTTGTCGGGTTTAGGTTTAACTCGAGATTGGAAAAGTGTTATATTACATGCGTAGTCTTGTTTGTATATTAGTATAGTTATTGTTGAACTTGTTATCGCATGTGACTTAACATACCCTTGTATGTCGTATAGTTTGTTTCATTATTGCATGTGCGATTCTATGTCATGCACTATGCATCTCACCTTAGTATTTATTTTTCTAAGGTTGTCTCTCCTCTTTTTTTTTTTTTGTTTCAATGTGGTATAATTCATATGTAAACAATACTTTGAATTATTTAAAATCTTATTATTCCATGTATACTCCTAACATTAGAATTTCGATATCTAATATTTATAATTCTTTTCTCCTTATCTATTATCATTTTAATTATGATAATTTATAGTTTGCACCATATCACATTTTCTACACCATTACATATTTTATTATATGTGTGTATTATGGTACTATTTATTATATGGTAAGTCTTATAATCTTCATTCATTATTTTTAATGAATATCCCTTATATTATAAATGTTATAACTCTTATAACATTAAAAACCATATTATAAATTCCATTTAAAAATGTTAATATTTTTGAACACCTATGTTCTTAAATATTTCCAAAATCCACCACTTAATTAATGTAGTGTTACATTATAGTTATATAACATATATTATGATATTTAAGTCATTAAAACAATTATAAACTATAGTTATATTTTGTTTATAAAATACCAAATAGCCCCTTATATTTTCGGCTTCCATTATATACCTCTAAACTTCTATAAATCACAATTCCATCCCCATTTTTAATACATAGTTTTCTAATTTCATTAAAACTATATATTATACACATATCTTTATAAACCCTTTTATACCATTCCAAAAATTACCAAACTATACCAAAAGGTTATAAATATTATTCCTAACCTTATACTTCCTTTAAATCTCGGTTCTTTCCCCTTTGTTACCCATTTGTAACAACGTTATAAAATACCATATATTATACTTATATAATTCATATAAACTCCAAATTTAACCAAATAAACTTCTAAAAATTCCTAATAACTTAAGGACTTTACTAAACTCCATTTAGTACCCCTAAGTCTCGGAAATTACATTACTACCCCAAGTCTTATAAATCTTTTACAATTTAATAAGTATCTTATTATAAGGTAGTATTTTAATTTCTTAAATTTTCCAAACTTGGTCAAAGTCTCCTATTTAGTCAACTTTGACTCCTAATACCAAATGGGAACCAATTTTTCGGTAATCACCAATAATAACCTATACTTTTCTATTTTTACAATTTTGACCCAAAACTTTATAAAATGTTATAATTTTTATTAAATTCATTTAAAAACCTTAAATTGATCTAAATTAAGCCCACGACTTTCTAATTTCCTAGTAATTATGAATTGGCCCCAATTTTAATTATAAGCATAAATAAAACTAAATAAGCTTATAAACTTAAATTAAAATGGCCTAATGACATGGCCTTATTACAACCTTGAACTTGCAAAATAAATTACACAATAATGTCTCAAAATATAGCATATATTCTCGGCCTCACCTTGGTTTAATTATTTTTCCACATAATGTCATAATTTGACCATTATGTTAATTAAATCTCTTAAATGACTAGCTTAATTTATCTTAGTCATTTTTTTCCATTTTTAGGTCCATATGACCCATATTTATAATTTCACTCTCGGCCATATATATATATATATATGCTTAGAAATTATAAAAATCATAAGTTTAAGGTGTTTATACCTTGATTATTCCTTGTATGGGCTCGGTCACTTGTAGGAAAATTCACCACTTCATTTAGACATGTTTAATACACCAAAAAAGATCTGGTTATACTCCAAGCTTGAGCTTAACCATAAGGAATAATTAATGTAAGATTTAAGGCAAAAATCACCTTAAAAATGCAAGGGAAGTTCAAGCTGGTTTCGGCCTGAATCAAACACACCACAAGGTGTTAGATCCACCATATTGACATAGGAAATAGCTAGATCACAACAAGCTGCCTTGTTATTAGGTTTTACCTTGGAAAAATGCCTTAAAAGAGAGTATTTCTCTTGGATCTCGGCCACACTTGCTCCAAATGGCTAACCAACTGAATGAACATGTAAATATGAAGATTATGAGTGTATAAACTCATAACAATCAGAGGAAGAAAACCGGATGTAGAGTGGAGAGGCTTAAGGTATGTTTTTACCTTAAAATGCAATTTTGAGCAACCTTGGTCCCTCTACTTGTCTCAACCGAGTTTAACTGTTGTTCTAACCTTAGAACACTGAGAATGAGCCATAGGAACAGATGAGCCACGAAATCTGTAACACCCCATCCAAAGCCAATCGTGGTTATCGTAAAACTGAACACTTAAACGAATATGTCGCAGCGGAGATAATAAACACCTGGACCTTGCCACGTTCTGATCGTTAGAATATACCGGCTTTATCATTTACAATACTTAACCAAAATACTTATCCAACTCAAAACATCACCATCCATAATGCCACAACCAACCGAGTACAAGTATCTTAAACATAATCCCAAACTTACATCAGTTTAATATAAACAGTCAGGTGCACAGGCGCAACCCGAACTCAAAATAAACATCCCACCCTAAGTCTAGCCGCTCCTACTCTCGTAGTGCGTCCTCATGGGTCTCTTACCTGCAAGTGTAAAAATAGCCCCCGAGGGGGTCAGCACGAATGCTGGTACACCCTCTCATGGCCCCCAAGCTAACGGGGCTACGACGACTAATTGTCGATAGCATGGAAATTAATTACATACACAAGCATAATATGAAGTGCAATAACAATAACCACAGATGAACATATTTAGTTCACAAACGATGAACGACTCAAGCGTTCCCTTAACAAGTGGGTTAGTAACCCCCTCCTTAGTCCTCATTTCCTTAATCTCAGTTCCTTACCTTATCTTAATCTTAACCTTAAACTTAATCTTAATCTCAGTATACAAACCTTTCCCGGAAGGGATTGGTTGTAGCTTAATTCGAACCTGGGATTTAGGTGATCCCACCGCACCATCTTAATGCCACCTACTCTGGACGGGAGTCCAGCGTAGCTGAGCCGGCAACCGGCCCTAGGCTACAAGTCCGAAGACAAGTCCTTAAGCGGAGGGCGGATCTGATTCAGATACCGTCCCCCTTTTTCCTTAGCATGCATGACCGGAGATCGGTCCCGGGTTTCCTCACTCAAGTTCCAGTTAGTAGACATCTCAACACCATGTGCTAGTTAAGCCTTAACGGGCATTAACCAACAACCATCAAACTTAACTCTTATTCTTAACTTAGCATGTACTAAACTTGGTTAGTAGCAATTTTCAAGTCTCGCGGGTTAGTGTAAAGATAACACAAACACAACGAGAACAAATACATCCGGTTGCATGCTTTATCTTGTTTTAGTCATAGCAATTAAACAGATAGCACACAAGCCGAGGGACACCTCGTTAGCAAGCAGGTCACAAGAAGGATTGTACCGTTCACCGTCGTTGGTTGTTTGATTATCCTTCTTCGGGGTCCCAATTCACAAACCTAAATCATTCATTCATTTTTAGGTCATTAGTTATTTGCACCTTACTTAACTCACTTAATCCCTAAGGATTCCCATTTAATACCCTCTTAAGTCTTTGTCACTTAGCTTACAATCTTAACTTTAAACATTAAAACTTACACTTAACTTAACTTAGTTACTTAAGTTCTTAGGGTCCCAATCATTACCACCCTACCAAAGGTATACCTTATTACCTATTACCATTCTTAGAATTCAAAATTTCTTTTTTTTAAGTGTTAAGGGCCGTCCGACCCACCGTCCGACCCACCCTCTGGGTCGGACCATTCCAGTAACTTTCGGGTTTGGAAAACCCTACATGTCCGACCCAACAAACTGGGTCGGACCATTCCAGAAACTTTCCGTCTTCTAAAACCTCCCATGTCCGACCCACGTCCGACCCATCCTTCTGGGTCGGACCATTCCAGAAACTTATTTGCCCTTTAAAAATCACCAGTCCAACCCATGTCCGACCCAAGACCTCTGGGTCGGACCATTCTAGAACCTTTCCCTGGCGTTAAACAGAGGCCGTCCGACCCAAACTTGGGTCGGACCCCTGGGTCGGACGCCACTAAAACATGCCCAAACTTTGCCAAATCTTCACTAAACCTTTACTCAAGCCTCCCAATGTGTTCTAACATCATTTAGACTCTTAAACTCAATCATAAACCATCCTCCAAACACATTAAATCATTCACCAAGATCCACCCTAATCATTATACATTTTTCCTTGTAATAATGCTAACACTTGTAATGCTTTCCTCTAGGTCTCTAGGTGGTGGTTCATACCTAATGTAACCACTACACCAAATGTTTTCCTCACCACTATAACATCATCTCCCAAGCATCTTTCACTATCTAAAACTCTCTTATGCATTTACTTAATGTTCCTTCACAACTTAAACTTCCTTCCTAGTTGTTTACCAACATTTGCCTAAGTCCTAAATACTCAAATACATTCTCTTGATTCCTAAATCCTCCATGGTGATACCTAAGTCATTTTAAGTCATTAGAACACCTTAACTTCACCCTTTTTCATCAAGACAACCTATAGAACATCCTAGTACTTCCTTAGTCATTAAATTCCCTTAGAATATCTTAAGCACTTAAGCTCTCCTTTAAATTTTGCCATGGGTTCTCTAATATATAGTACCTCCTAACACATGGTTTTTCTCCATCAAACAACCAATACCACACAAATTCTCATCACAACACCTTAACACACAATTTACACTAAAACTTCACCACATCATCATATATTGCTTAAACTCAAAATGCTTGGCACTTAGGCCCTTAATGACAATAATCTTAACCACTGAATTTCCACATATATTTGCCTTCAACCTGCGAATACACTCAACAAGGCTCCCATTGAAATAAAATGCTTCTTGTAATTCATCTCCACATTGTTTTAACTATCTCTTCTTCTCATTTGCTCTTTAGTCACAAATTCACAAGTATAGTCATTGTTTCTTCTAGGTTTTATAACACCTTCCCAATATAAACTCTACACTAAACTCATCATATACCTAAATCCCATTCCCTTAAACAACAAGACCTCTTAAGGTAAGTAATTTACCTTGTTCTCTTACAAGCTTAAAAAGCTTTCTTCCTTAGGTTTTTCTTTGTTCAATCTCGGTCACCAATGTGTATCTCCTTGCCAATGTTCTAACCAATATCCAATGACTCCAATGAGTACTAGATAACACATTAACCCTAAGGAACAAACCCTAGGTTAAAAATATGCTTTAAGGTATTAATGTGATTGTTTTACCTTGGTTTCTCAAGATAAACTTGGATATGAAGCAAGAAGGACCTCCTCTCTCCTTTGAAGAGTAGAAACAAGCTAGAACAAGGCATTAAAATGGAGTCCCATGAGCACTGAATTTTCGGACATGTGAAGAAAATGGTGGAAACCTAGATTTTCTTACACTTTCTTTACCTTAAGAGAATGAAGATGCCAATGGTGTCTCCAAACTTGAATTTCCTCCTCTAATGGTGGTTTAACTTGGCACCAAAATGAAGCTCTTGAAGTTTTGAAAAGATAGAAAGAAGGAGCTTGAGCTAACTAAGAAGAGTATGTATTTTGTTTTGGATTTGGAGCTAAAATGAGCAAGATGTGACCAAGGAAGGATGTAGCTTTCATGGAGGTTGAGTTTTACGTGAATGAAGAAGGGAGAGAGCAGCTCAAACCGTGGGAAAACAAAGGAGAATGAAGAAGTGAGGAGAGAGACTAATAAAGTGTGATATTTATGTAAAAGGTGAATAGTGCTTTTACTTTATAACTCTCATTTGCTTTCTTATTTGCTTAATGACTCATGAAGGTGGTGACTCACCTCCTAAGAAACTGGCCCCCTTTTAATAAAGAGGGTACTTAAGTCTTTGGACCAAATGTCTCACTTATATAGACTTATGTTATAAACTAGCTTAATTAATTCACTATTCACCAAAACAAGGCCATTGTTGTGAAATTTTTGATTTCCCATTGATATAGACTTCCAAATGTGATACTATATAGTACACATGTTAATTAAAGAGTAATGATGGACATTTAGCCATTCAAACTCTCATTTACAAGACAATTTTTCAAAAACGTGCTTTAAGACTCCTTAAAGCACATTTTGTTTTTAACTTGTTTTCAAGCTTGGTTTTCTTTGGTAGTTGATTTAAAATGACCATTAGGATATACTAAGGTCTTAGAACAATATTTGGGTACCCTCCCAAGTCTCTCCAAGCTTAGAGCACGTTTTTGTTAAAACTGCTCTTTTGGTGTTTCCTTATATTTTATTTGATTAGAAATGTTTCTTATTGTTTCTAGGCATTATTTAGCCTCCTTATATCTTAGTTTATCATTTAAAACACCATATCTAAAGTTTGGGGTATTTCAAAATCTAAGTGTAGGTAGTGAAGAGAGAATGAAGAAAAAGTGCTAAAAATGACCTTAAACATTACCTTAAGAGCTTAGGAGTTAGATTGCCTTCCATGCTCAAGAACCAGACTTGAGAGCTTCTAGGAAGGAGAGGAACTCGGCTGGGCAGAAGGGAATCGACAGAGCAAGAGAAGAGAGTGGAAAGGCTTGAATAATTGAAAAAAGTAGGTTTTACTATTGCAAATTGAATATTAGGTAGCAATTTGTCTACTTAATGATTGTGAGCTGTCTCCCCCTCCTTGCCTGCCGATCTCCATGGTCCAAGTGGGTCAATTAATTGACCATTGATCATACTTGGTCAATATTGACTCATGCGGGCCCCACTTTAGGGTTTTATTTAATATTTTAATATTAATTGTGTAAAAATTCGTAAATTTCTGGAATTAAATTCCTAATATGATATAATATGATAAAATATCATATTTAAGGGTAATATTATAATCTTTAAGCCCATTAAAAATCAATTTAAAAGGCAATCCACAAAAACGTGCTTTAAGGTGTTTTAGTGCACATTTTTGTGTCACAGGATGTCCTGAGCTTAGTTCTCCTTGAGAACGGTTTTGTTGTGTTCATTACTTTATATGATACTTAGGAATCCACTTTGGATCCTATTTGAGGTCACCACAATCTTTATGGTGTCTTAAAGCACATTTTTGGCTTTACCGATCTTAAGGAGTGTTTTGCCTTGTTGAGATCTTTTAGATTGTTCCCAACAATATTTAGATGTTTATTACTCATCTTTAGATCATTAATAGATCATTTAATTATATTTTAAAGGTTAGGGTATTTCATTCACCCACGGTTTCTTCTTCTCCTCTCCTGCTTTCAAAACCGAGAGGGCTGCCTCCATGGGTGCCCCATCTTCAAATGCTCACCAAACCTTCATTTTAGCTCCAAATCCAAAAAAATGCATAGATTATTCTTAGTTAGACCAAGACCTACCTTTTATCTTTTCAAATCCTTCAAAGCTCAAGTTAGGAGCCATGGAAAAACTCTATTGATGGAGGAAAATCAAGTTTGAAGAGCTCATTTGGTTCTCCATTCATTCAAGGTAATGAAAATGTAAGAAAAACCATGTTTCCCAACTTCTTCTACATGGCCAAAAATTACTACTCATGGGGCTTTTTTTTATGCCTTGTTCTAGCTTGTTTTATTCACCAAGGACTAGTGGAGGTCCTATTTCATTCAATGCCCAAGTCTACCTTGAGACTTCAAAGGTAATCATCCACTTTTATACCTTAGAACACATTTTTAACCTAGGTTTTCATTCCTTAAGGTTAGTGTATTGTTTAGCACTCATGTGAGTCTTTGAATATTGGTTAGAACATTGGCAAAGGAAATTTAATGGGTGGCCAAGATTCATTCAAGAAGAAGTCTAAGGAGGAAGTTAAGATAAACTTGGAAAAAAAACAAGGTAAAATGCTTACCTAATAGTGGTTTAAGTCTTAAGGGATGGTATTTAGATAAGTACTAATGTAGCTTAAAGCTTACATTAAGTAATGGGCTATATAACCTAGGAAAAAGAATTTAAACAAGCTTATGAACTTGTGATAAGGAGCCAATGGGAATGAGTTAGTAAGATAAGTTTAAGATGGATCTTAAGAGCATTAAAACTACTTTGAGATTGATGGGTGTATTTGCAGGTTGAAAGTTTTATATGTGGGAAATTCAGTGTTTAAGTTTAAGTCATTTAAGGGCCTAAGAGCCTGTTATTTAAGAGCCTTAGTGCTATGCAATTTAAGATTATTGCACAATATTGAGTTTATTATGAATGAGTCGATTTGGGTGAGGAAACAAGATTAGAAAGGACTTGAGGTGTGTGAGTTGGTTTAAATGAGGAAAAAATGCATTTGGGCATGATAAAATACTAGAGAAGCTATGGCAAAATTTGAATAGAAAACAAAGAGTTTAAGTGGAGGTGGTGAGTTAAATGCCCTAGGGTTCACTAGGGATCATTCTGAGGAATTTGAGTGGAAATGAGTTATCTAAGGAGTTCTGGAGGTTTAGAATGACCTAGAATTGTCTATGAGGAAATTAGAGTTTAGATGGGTGTATAGAACACACCAAAGTCATGGTATGTGGAATGGTAAGACTTGTGCAAAAATTTGATGAAATGGTGTACAATGCTTTAAGATGATTTAGGTATGAACTAGGGGAATTTGACGATGAGAAGTTTTGATGTCTTGTGTAAGTGGTGAAGATGCTAGTAGTGGATTAATAAGGTCATAGTTGGATGGTAAAGAGTGGACTTGGGTGATGGAAGGAATATGAAGGAGAATGTTGTCAATTGTCAAGGAAAATGACTAGAATGTAAAAGAGCGTGTGATCATGAGAATGGTGAGTAAGTTGAGTAAAAGGAGATGGAAATGTCTAAGGAGGGTGTAGATAGTCAAGGTAAAGAAGAACAAGGTTAGGGTGCTAAGAAGATAGGGAGAAATGCATAGGTAAGTTCATGAGTTTAGGTTGATAAGCAACAAGTGTTAGGAATTCTTGTAAGGATTGAGAAAATGGTTGAGGTTTTAGAGGATGTTCTGAGGTGAGTTTAAGTGCCTATATGGTATTAAGACATAATGGGACACTTGTGGAAGAGTTGGGCATTTTGGCAAGAAATAAGATAAGTGTTTAAGGGTATATAAGATGAGTTTTCTGGCACGTCCGGACTTCCGTCCGAATTTGGAAGTTCGGACATGCCCTGTTGCGATTAAATTTTCTGAGTCTCGACTAGTGACCGGACTTCTGTCCGGCCTTCGAAGTTCGGACACTTGAAATTTTTCCTTTGATTTTTCCTCGACCTATGTCCGAACTTGGGAAGTTCGGACACATGTTCAGACATACGTCTGGTTGCACCCTTTTGAGTCTCGGTTTGCGTCGAACTTCGGAAGCTCGGACACAAGTTCGGACATGGTGCTGTTTTTGACCAAAAACTTGTTTAAGGTTAGTAAATGATATCTAATGGTGGGGATTGATGGATATTGATGTTATAAAGTTATTAAGGGCATGCTTGGAGGGTGGAATGACTACTGAGTAGGTGAATAAGTATAAGTATGAGGAGAAGTGATTCACTTAAGATTAAGTTTGTAAGAAGTTAAGTGGTGTTAGATGGGGATCATTAGTGACTAAGTGAGTTAGTAAGTTAGCTTTATTGGAAAAGTAATTAACAACCTAAAATTGAATGAATGTTTTAGGGTTTGAGAATTTGGACTCCAGAGGAGAGTAAGCAACTGAACGGCCAACGGTGAACGGTACAGTCTTTCTTGTGACCTGCTTGCTAACGAGGTGTCCCTCGACTTGTGTGCTATCTGTTTTTGGTGTGCCCACTAAACAAGATAAAGCATGCAACCGGAATATTATGTTGATTGTATTGTTGTGTGATGTTTGAAAACTAACACAACTTACGTGAGAACTTACTAACTAGTGTTTAGTAAAGTATTGTGTAAGATTAAGGAACACTCCCAAATATTGTTTACTTAGTAACCGAAAGAGGTTAACTAACAAACATTAACTTGAGACTTACTACTAACTGAAACTTGGGGGGAGTGAGGAATCCGGAATGGTACCGGCACATGTGTATTGGGGGAGGTTGGTATCCTTATCAGATACCGATTTCCAAATATGACTTGTCTTTGGGCTCGTCGCCTAGAGTCGACATATAGACTCGGCCTCCTCGGACTACTTGTTTTAGGAGGGAGGCATACTAAGATGGAGTGGGGGGATCTAGCCTACGTCCCCAACAATTTAAGAATGTTGTTTATTGCCGGTAAGTGTCCTGCTGCTGGCTAGGGTTAACCAAGCCCTACGAAAATAAACAACGAACTAAGGGTTAACCAGTTCCCAATGAGAGAACGGTTGGCATATATGAGATAAGGTATGAGATAAGTTGCAACCATCCCTATTTAAAGGATGGTTTGTATTTTAAGACTGAGATAAGCTACATCCATTCCTTTTTAAAGGATGGTTGTTTTCTAAGACACTAAGATAAGACTAAGATTGAGGTAAGATAAGGATGGTCTAAGATTAAGAGGAAACGTAACTTAAGGAGTGAAGTAATTGACTCACTAAATAAGGAACACATTTAAGTCATTCATTGTGTTTGAACTTTGATTGTTCATATTTGGATTGTTGTTTATTGCACTTTCTATTATGTTGTGCATCTAATCAAGCTCCATGCTATCGACAATTAGTCGTCGTAGCCACGTTAGGGGGGCCATGAGAGGATCGTACCAGCATTCGTGCTGACCCCCTTTGGGGCTGTTTTTACTACACAGGTGAACGTCAGGAGGCGGCCGTCACAGAGTAAGATGGAGTACAAGCGTCACGGGTTAAGTGTGGCCTACGAGTTGTGCATGTACACTTGTATGACAATTTGAGTTAGTAAGATGTATAGAATGTGAGGGGATTGTAAGAGGGATATGTATTGGTTAAGACTTGTAAGTACTAATGTTTGGTATATTCTGTAGTCAGACCGTGGCAAGGTCCTGGAATGTAATTGAATCCGCTGCAGAGTTTGTATATATGGTGATAAGTTTGTGATAACCACGATTGGATCGAGATTGGGTGATACACATTTACTTCTCATTATTTCTTAAGCTTGTTTATGCCTCTAATGACCATTATTTGTCATTAATTAAGTCCTAACAATCTTATAATATCATTACCAAACAAGTCCCCACCTTAAAACCTCATTTTTCAACATTCTGTAGCTTTTTTTAGGTTGGTCTGGGTTTGTGTCCGAGGATGTAAACCCGGATCAATTCATCGGATGCGTTTCTGCCTTGTTTTGGGATTGGTCTGGGTTTGTGTACCAGGATGTAAACCCGGACCATCCCATAGAATGAGCTACTGACTAGTTTTTGGTGCGGTCTGGGTTTATGTATCGAGTTACAAACCCGGACCAACACTAAATATGTCCAGAATTACAGGTTTTGACCTCTTTTCAACCTCAATTCTTACCCAATCTTTTCCTAACCTCTCCACAAGTATTCTAGCATCTTTTAACATCATTTTGCCACTTTAAAATCCTCCTAATTCATCCACCAAACTCATACCCAATTCCTTGATCATTTACTCAAATTCTTACTAAATTACTAACACGTGAAACTTAGTTTCTTACACTACTAAGATGTGCATTTTGCTTACAACCTTAACTAACCGAAGTGTTTCCTCTCAACCATTTTGACCACTCCTAAAGCATCATTATTCATCCCCTTCCTTTACTAAAACTACTCAAAATTTCTCAGGTTATATACTCTAGTTCATACTTAAATCTTCACAAGACATTATACCTTATTTTCCTTCAAACTTTGCACAAGTTAAGACCTCTCATACCATGATTTTGGTGTCTGAATTCACCATTCTAACCTCTAGTTCCTCCGACAATCCTAGGTCATTCTAATCCTAATCCTCAAGAACACCCTAGTCCATTCATTTTCACCAAAAATAACCCTTAATGATTCCTAGTACAACCTAGGTCATAATATCTCATTAGAACACTTAAAACACTTAGTTTCTTAACCAAATTTTAACATAGCTTCCCTAGTATATTCTTATACCCAAAAGCATAGTGTTCCATCCTTAAACCACCCAAGACAATCAAATCCTCATGGATGTTCTCTACACACAAATTACACTCAAACTACACCAATTAAAAATATTGTGCATAAACTTAAATTGCTTGGCACTTAAGCCCTTAAATGACATGGCTCTTAGGCCCTTAAATGACATAAATTTAAACACTGAATTTCCACATTTAGAGATTTCAACCTGCAATTACATAACACTCAATCTATAGTAGTTATAAATGTTCTTATAATTCACCTTATGGTTGTTTTACTAACTCAATTACCATTGGCTCTTTAGTCACAAGTTCATAAGTATGATCATGTTATTTTCCTAGGTTATATAGTTCACTATATAATGTAAGTTCTAGGCTACATTTGGTATCTATCTAAAACCCATTCCTTAAGACATTAAACCACCTTAAGGTAAGTCATTTACCTTGTGTTTTCAAGCTTTCTCACTTTCTCTTCCTTTGGTTTTCTTGATTGAAAATCGGCCAAGGTCTTTTGTTCCTTTCTAATCTTCTAATCAAAATTCTAATAAGGTAATGAGTGCTAAGTAGCATACCTAGACTCATGAATCATTCCTAGGTTACAAAGAAGTGTTTAATGCATTAAAATGAGAGTTTACCTTAAGAGTTTGGAATGAACTTTGATAAGGAATCAAAGGAAGACCTTCACTAGTCTCTTGGAGATTGAAAAAAAGCTAATTCAAGGTGTAAAACAAGACCCCATGAGAAGGTAATGAACAAAATGGAGGAAACTTGATTTTTCTTAAGCCTTTCTTACCTTGAATCAAAGGGAGCTTAAACTAGCCTTAGAACATGAACTTTTCTCTTCAAATGGAGCTCCTCCAATGGAGTCCAACTTCTGGTTTTGGAGATTTGAAAAGAGAGGATTGCAGGCCTTGGTCTAACTAGCACAAATATATGCTTGGTTTTGGATTTGGAGCTTGGAGTTGGACTTGGCAAGCAAAATAAGATGGAGAACTATGGAGTGTTGTAGCATATACGTATTCTCTTTGGGAGGATGAAGAAGAAAAACGGTGGGGGAAGGAAAGGAATGAAAAGAGAAGAGAGAGGAGAGAGGTAAGTTGATATATTTGTAAAAGGTAAACAGTTCTTTCCTTTCCCTCTTCTTTTCCAATTATACGGGCACTAGGTGGTGACTCATTCCTTAGTGAAATACCCCAAACCTAGATATGGTGTTTAGAGGATAAACTAAGGTATAATAAGGCTAAATAATGCCTTAGAAACATTAGGAAACAATTTAAACCAAAGAAAACACAAGGAAACACCATAAGAGCAATTTAAGCAAAAACATGCTCTAAGCTTGGAGTAACTTGGGTTAGCACCCAATATCATTCTTATACCTTAGTAACATCCTAATGGTCATGTTAAATCAATTTCAAAGAAAACAAGCTAAAAAACAAGTTAAAACACAAATTGTGCTTTAAAGACTCTAAAAGCACATTTTTGAAAAATTGTCTTAGAAAGGGGTTTCATGTGGCTAAATGCCCATGATTACTCCTTAATCAACATGTGTACTACTTAGTATCACATTAGGAAGTCTAAATCAATGGGAAATCAAAAATTTCACAAGTATGTGCACTAATTTGTGAATAGTAACAAATAGTGCCTAGTTTAGTCTTTAGTCAACTAAGTTTAATAAATGGTCAAACAAGACCATGACTAGCCTTAATTAATAAGGGGGCCGGTTTCTAAGGGGGTGATTCACCACATGTGTAAGATAGTTTGTAAAATAAGAGGGAAAAGTAGTAAAAGTACTATTTGCTTTTTGAGAAACAAATATCTCTTTATACTTACCTCTCTCCTCTTTCTTCATTTCTTCTTCTTCCCACCGATTTCATCTTCTTCCTCTATTCTTCTTTCACGTAAGAACAGCCCCCAAACTAGCTTGATCTTGCCTTGCCCATATCTTGCTCATTTTAGCTCCAAAATCAAAACCAAGCACATAGTTCTCTTAGTTAGCTCAAGATCTTGCCTTCTATCTTTCCAAATATCCAAAAGCTCCATTTTGGTGCCAAGGCACACCGCCATTAAAGGAGGAAAAACAAGCTCGAGGAGTCCATTAGCTTCTCCATTCTCTTAAGGTAAGGAAAATGTAAGAAAAACTAGGTTTCCACCACCTTTTATCCATTACCAAAAATTACCACTCATGGGGCTTTATTTTTATGCCTTGTTCTAGCTTGTTTTCTATTCTCCAAGGGCTAGAGGAGGTCCTTCTTGATTCATATCCAAGCCTACCTTAAGACTTCAAGGTAAAATATTCATTTTAATACCTTAAAACACATTTTTAACCTAGGTTTGATTCCTTAAGGTTAGTGTATTATCTAGCACTCATTGGAGTTATTGGATATTGATTAGAACATTGGCAAGGAGAAATAAATTGGTTACCGAGATTGTTCAAGGAAAAAACTAAGGAGGAAAGTTTGTGAAGCTTGTAAAAGAACAAGGTAAATTGCTTACCTTAAGGTGTTTTATTGTTTAAGGGGATGGGATTTAGATATGATAAGCTTATCTTAGAGTTTACATTAGGAAAGGGCTATAAAACCTAGGAGAAACAATTATTATATTTGAGAACTTGTGATTAAAGAGCAAATGGGAATGAGATAGTTAGTCATTTAAAAAGGTGAATTACAAGAGCATTTATATTTCAATGGGAGCCTTGTTGTGTGTATTTGCAGGTCAAAGGCTAATATATGTGGAAATTTAGTGGTTAAGCTTTATGTCATTTAAGGGCCTAAGTACCAAGCAATTTAAGTTTATGCACTATATTGTGATGTAGTGTAGTTTGGTGTAATTTGAGTGTTAAGAATGTGTGGAAAGAATTTGGGTGTTCAAGATTGTTAAATGGTAAAAAAATCAGGTGTTTGGATGTAGAAATATACTAAAGAATCCATGTCAAAATTTGGTGAGAAAACAAGGAGTTTAAGGTGTATACATGAAGTTTGATGACCTAGAAGGCACTAGGAATTCTTAAGGCTTAAATTGGTGAAAGAAAGTGAACTAGAGTGTTCTTGAGTGTTTAAAGGACTTAGGGGTTGTCTTGAAAGAACTAGAGTTTAAATGAGTGAGTTTGGTGCTCTAGGGTTATGGTGGGAGTGTGATTAAGTCTTGTGCAAGTTTTGGTAAACAAAGGAAGAATAATGCCTTGTGACGATCTAAGTGTAAGCTTGAGGAAATAGAAGGAGTTTATGTAATGGAGGTGTTGTGGAACAATAATGCTTATGAGTGGTAGTAATTTGTGAGAAAGTTTTGGTAAACAAAGGAAGAATAATGCCTTGTGAGGATCTAAGTGTAAGCTTGAGGAAAATAGAAGGAGTTTATGTAATGGAGGTGCTGTGGAACAATAATGCTTAAGAGTAGTAGTAATGTTTGTGAGATAACATTTTGGTTAGTTTGAGTTGTAGGTATGATATACCACTTAGAAAACTTAAGGAAATATCATAAGTGTTAAGAGATTATGTGAGAAATTTGGTAACAAGTTTAGATGAGGAATTAGGCAAGTTTGAGATGTTATTTGGTGTTAGAATATTCCTAAGATCATGTATGAACTTTGGGTAAAGCATGGATGAAGAGAGCAAGTGCAATCACACTTAGAACAATGTAAATGGTGAAAATCTGTAGCTGGTCCGGGACCTAGGTCCAGGGTAAGTCCCGGACCATGCCAAAATTAGAGCCGAGAGTTCATCCAACACCCTGGTCTGGGACTTAAGCCTTGTATGAAGTCCCGGACCACCCCTTAATTAGTACCCGAGAGTTGCAGCCTGTAATGGTCCGGGACTTAAGTCCCATAAAAATTTCCGGACCACAACATAAAATCAGCCGAGAGTTTACACTAAGTATTGGTCCGGGACTTAAGGTAAGGACCAAGTCCGGACCACCCTAAAAATGATGTTTAAGCTTGGAAAATGTTAGGAAATGATGGGATTGTTAGGTATTGATGTTATAACATTATTTAGGACATGTTTGGTGAGTGTAATGGCTACTAAGTGGGTGAACAAATGTGAGAGATAACGAGGAACGATGCACTTGAAAGTTTAAGTTAAAACCATAAGGACTTAGTGAATAACAATGGGTAAATATTGGTGTCTAGGAAAGTTAAGTAAATTGTGTTAAGTTGAGCTAAATCAATAACCTTAAAACTGAATGAATGTTTTAGGACTTTGTGAATTGGGGCTTGGAAGAGATTAATCAAACAATCGCGACGGTGAACGTTATATTTGTTTGTGACCTGCTTGCTAACAGTGTCCCTCCCTTGTGTGCTATCTGTTTATTTGCTATAACTAAAACAAGATAAAGCATGCAACCGGTTTTTATGTTCTCGTTGAGTGTGTTTTTTCTTTACACTAACCCACGAGACTTGAGATTAGCTACTAACTAAGCTTAGTGCCTATTGGATTGAGGAGAGGGACTATATTTCGGTAACAGTTGGTTAATACCCGATAAGGTTTAACCAACACATGGTTTATAAGATTTTTCACTAATCGGAACTTAAGGGGGGTGAGGAATCCGGGACTGACTCCGGTCATGCATGTTAAGGAAAAAAGGGGTCGGTAATCTGAATCAGATCCGACTTCCGCTTAAGGGCTTGTCCTCGGACTTGTTGCCTAGCGTCAAATGTCGCCCAGCTACATTGGATTTCCAGTCCAAGTAGGAGGCATTAAGATGGTGCGATAGGATCACCTAAATCCTAAATTTTAAGATAAGTTGTTTATTCAACCAATGGAGTTACTAGCTCATTGGCTAGGGTTGCTTTTGACCCGACAAAAATAAACATTGAGGTAAAATATGACCAATTCTATTTAAAGGACGGGTTGTATTCTAAGACTGAGATAAGGACTAAGAAAACACTTTTGTTGTTCGTTGTGTGTGAACTATGACTGTTCATCTGTGGATTATTGTTTTATTGCACTTCATATTATGATGTGTATCAATCAATTTCCATCTATCGTAATTAGTCGTCATAGCCCCGTTAGCTTGGGGCCATGAGAGGATCGTACCAGCAAATTTGCTGGCCCCCCGAGGGCTGTTTTTTTTTTATATTTTTCAGGTAGCGTCCCATGAAGGCTCACCCTGAGAGTAGGGGCGGTTAGACTTAGGTTGGACTTTACTTTGAGTACGGGTTGCGCCTGTGCACCCGACTGTTGATATTAAGACTTATGGAAGATATGTGTTGCTTGAGATACTATAAACTCGGTTGGTGGATGTTTTTGATAGTATGTATATTTTTGGATTAGTGGTTGTAAACGTTTAGTTCGGTATAATCTGTTATTCAGACCGTAGCAAGGTCCTGGTGCTAGTTTAATTCCGCTGCGACGTTATAATTGTTATTAAGTTTGCGATAAACACGATTGCTTAGGACGAGGTGTTACACTTAGAAACCGCCCCCTTCATTCTCTAGATATTTTTGGCTAGTTTGACCATTTAAACTAATCAAAGTTGACTTAAGGCTTAATTAGGTACTATTTGGTCGCTATTCATAATTAGTGCACAAATTTGTGAATTTTTGGTTCTTATTGATTTAGGATTCCTAATGTGATACTAAATAGTACTCATGTTGATTAAGGAATAATCTTGGTCATTTAGCCACTTAAAACCCAAATCTAAGACAATTTTTCAAAAATGTGCTTTAAACTCCTTAAAAGCATAATTTGTGTTTTAACTTGTTTTTGAGCTTGGTTTTTTTGGTAAATGATTTAACATGTCCATTAGAATGTTAATAAGGTCTAAGAATTATCTTTGGGTCCTAATCAAGGTTCACCAAGTCTAGAGCAAGTATTTGCTTAGATTGTCCTTATGATGTTTTCTTGTGTTTTCTATGGTTTAAATTGTTTACTAATGTTTCTAAGACATGGTTTAGCCTTATTATATCATAGTTTAACATTTAATACCATATCTAGGTTTGGGGTATTTCAATCTACCCCCCTTAAAAGAACTTTGCCCCCAAAGTTCATATGTATGCTATATAATTACAACACACGGACATCTCAATACCATAGGTTATATTCACATATATAAACCTTCAGACTCATATGGTTTGTCACAAGTACAATACACAAAGTACCATACATATCTCATATCTACTACAAAGTGCAATATACAAAGTATCATACACAAAAACAACAAACAACACAACGTGATTGTTCGTTTACTAACTCAAAGTAAGAGCTCTACCCCTTAAAAGGGGTACACCCAGTACCCTATACAGACAATCTAGTCAGTAAACAGTGAAGGGTACTTCGCTCTCATCTTATCCTCTAACTCCCAAGTGGCCTCTTCGACATTCTGGTTAGACCAAAGACCTTCACCAGTCGCACTGACTTATGGCGATGCCCCTAGTCTTTGAAATACCCCAAAATTTAAAATAGTGATTAATGGCTAATTAAGATTTTAGAGGCTTAATTACACCTAAATAATCATGAGGGAACAAATTCCAAAGAAACAGATCCTTAAAACGGATTAAAACACAAAACGAACCTTAAAGCGCGTTTTTCGAGGAAACTTGGGAAAACACGACTTTAAGCGGGTTCAATAGACCCGTAATAATTTTGGTCAACCAAATAGTCATTATTACATTATAATGAAGGTCTAGAACCAATAAAATTAGTTAACGAGAAAATTCCGGAAAACGGTTCCGGGAGTGAATAGTGCAAAAAAACGAAAGTTGTGGGGTGAAAGCATAAATAAAGCTAAACTAGTGTGTCCACTTTGCAAATAAAAAATCAGAAACACACTTGTGTGTGTGTAACCATCCAGCACATGTCTCCCCCTCTCTTTTATTCTTTCCTAATATGCTAAAGGACAAAAAATAAAAGAAACAAAGTACAAAAAGTAAAAAGAAGCCTCTCTCTCTCTCCTAAACTCCCCCACTCTCCCGTTTTTTTCCTCTGGCTGAGCTTCTTTTCTTCTTCCTTTGTTCCAACCATGGCGATTTATTACTCCCTCTCCAGCTCCTCTCTTCTCCATATTTGAGGGTCCAAACCAACTTCAAATTCAACAAAAATTACACCACTGCACTCCTCTCCTCTTGAGCTTTCTTTTCCACCCTTTAAAACTGAAAAGCCCAAACTATTCACCATGGCTGTAGCATATTTTGGCTTGAAGACCCCCATTGCAACCCCCTTCATCCCTTGGTTCTAAGGTAAAAATGGTCTTCAAAGTTCAAATTTTTCCAGCTGTTTAAGGCAAAACGAAAATCTGAATTTAGCTTTGTTCTTCTTCCTTCCTAGCCGGTTTTTGGTGTCTCATTTTGGAGCTGGAAATCTCCTCTCTTTGCTGTCCAAAAGCCTCTCTAAGAGCTTAAGGTAATATCCTCTTGTAAAGCCTAATTTGTATTAAGTATAAGATTAGTTAGAATAATTTACTGAGTGGTATGGTGTAGGGTGAATGGCTGTAGCTTGCCGATTTTGGTGAGGTGAGAACAAGAATAAGAAATCAAGAAACAAGGAATAAGAAGAAGGAGAGAGAAGGAAGGGAAGGAAAAACTTAAAACACAAGGTAAAGGCACTTACCTTGAACTAGTTTGATGTCTGTTTTGTAACAGATTTTAATGTTTAAAAGAAGAATTGGAATGGTTTGAATAATGGTTATGATGTAGCATAATGAGAAGAGGTTTAGGCGTTTTAGAATTGTTTGGTTAGTGTTTAAGGACTTGGTTGCAGGAAAAAGTTGTAAATTATTGAACTTATGTGCTGTTAGAATCCCTTGAGGGATTTGGTTAGCTTTTGATGATTAGGAACTGAAAAATTATGTTGCGGGAATGTCTAGGAATGTAGAGAAACCATGGCAAATTTTTCTGTAGCAAAGTAGAGAACTTAGTTGTAAATTGGGCAAAAACAGTTTATGAAGATTGGTTGTGTTCTAAGTGAAACTTGGGTAGTTAATGACTTAGGAAAATTAATTAATAAGGAGTGTATATGTAACACCCTGGATTTTGCCTCAAAACATAGGTAATGAAATAACAAAGCTAACGGTGAAAACGGATTTAAAAACGGACTCCAAACGAGCCCTACTGGCAAAACAAGTCTGGTCCGAACTTGTGTCCGGACATGGGAAGTTCGGACACAAGCCGAGACATTTAACTGTAGAAATCCATCTGTCCGAACTTGTGTCCGGACATTGATGTTCGGACACAAGTCGAGAGTTGAAAGGATTGAAAAACCAGAGGTGTCCGAACTTGTGTCCGGACTTAGAAGTTCGGACACAAGTAAGTTGGAAAAGTCCGAGAAAAATTAACGTGGCGTGTCCGAACTTCAATGTTCGGACCGAAGTTCGGACACACCAAAACAGAAAGCCTTTAAAACTTTCGGGGCCTGTCCGAACATGGATGTCCGGACGGACGTTCGGACAGGTCCTGATATACACCCAAAAATGCTAAAACAGGACCAATTCAACACCAAATTACTCACAATAACTTAGCAACAAAAGAAAGGCCATTGTAGTAACTCCAGTACTTCAAATAACGACATGGATGCCTCTGAAAGATCTCTTAAACAATAAGTAACTTTCCAACATATCCAAAACTTCTTAAAGAATTAATCGAATAAAACACTTCAACTAGATAGCAGCGGAAATAGCAAAATCCCCAGGGCGTTACCGCCACACTCTAACAAAGAGTGCTCAGGCTTAAACCACTACCAAAACCAAAACGATTCCAAAACTGATAAAACATAACGATTCCAAAACATAACTCAACTTGTTCAATGTAGCATTTATTCAGTCGTCCTAAACTATGTGACAGCGCGTCCCAAACCCCAATTCAGCCATGAGTACCTGCGATCATAAAACAACAATGGAAAACGCGAAGGGATCGCGCAAATCAGTGAAACTGAGTAAACATTGTCCTCAACCTGTAAAATACATTTTGAAACCCATTTACATTTGCAAAACATTAACTCACACCATAATAATAGCCAGCTTTACCAACACCAAACCACCATTAACAAAACATTTCAGGGGAGAACTTTCCAGGAATCAAATCAATGGTTTACACGGACGACCCCAATCCGGTCGCAATAATTAGAATCCCACCTCACTCTACGTCCTTAAGTGTGCACACCCCCCAGAAGGTAACTTATGACCCAAAGGAGTAGATCATTAAAGCTTAACTGCAGTAGTCTGCAGGCAAAGTAATAAGAATATCCACGGGGTACATAGTACCAATAATCACACGGAGCGCCATAAGGCACCAATAATTTACACGGAGCACCAGAAGGTACCAATCAATCCAATAACCAATTCAAGGAAAGTCTCCCAAAACATTTAGTCAAACTCTTTCGCAAAACATCACACCAGAATACTCACGGGGAATAATTCCCAAACTTCCACAATCTCAAACCACAGTAAATCCAAATCTTCGATAATCACAAAACACAGAGGTAAGAATGTGAGCACAACATTTACCTGGATACGCTCACAGTCACCGAATCACTCAGCAAGGTCAGCAGTAGCGTTCGTCAGGGAATTCGGTGTCTAGAATTGCAAACAGAAATAAAATCAGGACCTACTCAAACCAAGGAATTAATAACCTAACCTTACCAACGGATTCCCCTTACCCTTCTACAAGAACGGCACCAGAAAAGTGGCCTAACGACGTTGGAGAATAAGAGCGTGAATTCAAAAAGGGTTGGAAGCTTGAAGAAAGAGAAAAGTGTTGTGACGGCGTATTGAAGATGAAGGAGATCGTGGGATTAAATAGAAAATAATTATTATGATAAGATAGAAATAAGTTAATAAATACATTTGATTTTAAAAGAGAGAGAGAACTGAAAAAAAATAGTTTGTAAAATAACAACAAAATATATCATCTGAAAATCAAGTAATTAAATAACCTTTAAAGTCATGGAAGGATCTAGATTCTGAATCAAGGGAATAATTAAATATTGTTTGGGTAAAAATAGAATAGAAGAAGGCTGGTTTACCGTTAATAAAGATTAGGAAGGATTATCTAAATGAATAGATAGAGGAATAAATACACAATAGCTGTATAAATAAGTTAGGAAGAGGAAATTATTTTAGGAAGAAGTAAAATCGAATTTGTGTACTTGAACATAATAACGTTATTTGAAACGGATGTAAATATATCGATATATATATATATATTGCTTCTCTGGGCCTTTATTAATCTTACTCATATCATTCCCGACTATATACTAATTTAATCCTAAGCCAAAATTCACGGGTATTTCATCTCATCCCCCTTAAAAGAAAGCTTCGCCCTCGAAGCTAAGTCTAGGTGATACTCCAACCACAAGACTGAACCGAAAGTTGAATCCAACTGAACTTGACATAAGTCTTAAACGGTTACCTGCTCGAAGAGCTGTGGGTATTTCTTCCTCATCTCCTCTTCTACCTCCCACGTAGCCTCCTCGGTTCCATGATTAGACCATAAGACCTTGACCATACGGATGGACTTCGATCGCGTCTCCCTGGTCTTAGTGTCCATTAGTCTGATGGGTACTCCTCATAAGATAGATTCTGCTCCAGCTCCAAGACCTCTGGCTATAACACATGCAAAGGATCGGGAACATACCGCTTCAGCTGGGAAACATGGAAGACGTTGTGAACTTTTCCCAGTTCGCAAGGAAGTGCTAAACGGTAAGCCACCTCTCCAACTCTCTCCAAGATCTCATATGGTCCAACGAATTTGGGGCTGAGCTTCCCTTTCTTCCCGAACCTGGTTACTCCTCTCATAGAGATACTTTCAAGAAAACTTTATCTCCCACCTCGAATTCCTCTGGTCTGCGCTTGAGATCGGCATAGGACTTCTGCCTGTCCTGGGCTGCCTTCATTCGTCTCTGAATCATCCGGACTTGCTCCATAGTCTCTTCAATCAACTAGGGCCCCAAAACAATAGTCTCACTAATGTCGCTCCAGCATAACGGTGTCCTACACTTTCTCCCATACAGGGCCTCATAAGGAGCCATCCTGATGCTGGTGTGATAACTGTTATTATAGGAAAACTCTATCAGGTGTAGCATATCAGCCCACGAACCTTGAAATCCATCACACATGCACGAAGCATGTCCTCCAAGGTCTGGATGGTTCTCTCGGTCTGACCATCAGTGGCTGGATGAAACGCAGTACTCAACTTCAACTTGGTACCCATCGCCTTCTGAAATTGCTGCCAGAAGTGGGCTAAAACCTCGAGTCTCTGTCAGAAATAATGGTCTCAGGTACCCCATGATATCTCACCACATTTCTGATGTAAGCATCCACCATCTGGCTCATGGACCACGTCTTCTTCATGGGTATGAACCGTACAGACTTAGTGAGTCAGTCCACTATTACCCAAATCTGATTGACCCCTCCCTTCGTTGGTGGTAAACCCATCACGAAGTCCATGGAGATGGAGTCCCACTTCCACTTTGGAACCTCCAACGGCTGCAGTAAACCTCCCATCCTCTTGTGTTCGAATTTGACCTTCTGACAGGTAAGACACTTCGACACAAACTCTGCAACTTCTCTCTTCATATTAGGCCACCAAAACATCTTCTTTAGGTCCTTATACAACTTATCACCGCCCGGATGAACTGAATAAGGAGTATTATGAGCCTCCCTCATCAGCCTCTCCTTTACCTCCACGCACCCCTGAGGTACACACCATCGGCCTCTAAACCTCAGACTGCCGTCACTGTGGGTCTCAAACCCCTCAGCTTTCCCCTCCTTCATCTTATCCTTGATGCGCTCCAACTTCGCATCACCAGGTTGTCCTTTGAGTATCTCTCCATAGATGTCGGAAGAGACACTCATGTGGTACAACCTCACCTCACGCTCTACTCCTCCCGCCTCCATCACTTCTAAGTTTAGCTTCTCAAAATCACGAACTAACTCATTTGGAAGAACCCATATCGAATTCACAGAATGACTCTTCTTCCTACTCAGAGCATCGGCCACTAGGTTGGACTTTCCTTCATGGTATAAGATCTCCAAATCATAATCCTTGATCAGCTCCAACCATCTCCTCTGCCTCATGTTTAGTTCCTTCTGAGTGAAAATGTACTTGAGGCTTTTATGGTCGGTGTAGATCTTGCAGGATACACCGTAGAGGTAGTGCCTCCAAATCTTCAGGGCAAAGACTACTGCTGCAAGCTCTAGATCGTGCGTCGGATACCTGGTCTCGTACTCCTCAGTTGTCTCGATGCGTAGGCTATGACTTTCCCATGCTGCATCAAGACACATCCCAAGCCATACTTGGAAGCATCGCTGAAAACCTCAAATCCGTCTGTCCCCAAGGCAAGGTCAACACTGGGGCTGTGGTTAACCTTTCCTTCAATGTCTGAAATGCTTTCTCACAGTCATCATCCCACTGAAACTTGGTTACTTTCTTCATGAGATTCGTGAGCGGTCTAGCTATCTTTGAGAAATCCTTCACAAACCTTCTATAGTATCCTGCTAGACCCAGGAAGTTACGAACCTCTGTCAGATTACTCGGTGTTGGCCACTCTTTCACTGCTTGGACTTTGGCCAGATCCACTGAATTCCTTCCTTGGTGACGATGTGGCCTAGGAATGCCACTCGATCCAACCAGAAATCACACTTGGTCAGTTTGGCGTAAAGCTGCTGCTCTCTCAAAATCTGCAAAACTGATCTCAGGTGCTCCTCGTGCTCTTCCTCATCCTTAGAGTAGATGAGGATGTCGTCTATAAAAACCACCACAAACGGTCTAGAAAGGGATTAAAGATCCGTTCATGAGGTCCATGAAAAATCCGGCGCATTCGTCAACCCAAAGGGCATCACCAGAAACTCACAATGCCCATACCTGGTCCTGAAGGCCGTCTTCGGATATCCTTTTCTGTGACACGTAACTGGTACCCCGACCTCAGGTCTATCTTGGAGAAGACTCCTGCACCCTGAAGCTGGTCGAAAAGGTCGTCGATTCTGGGCAAGGGATATCGGTTCTTCACAGTAATCTGGTTCAGCTCTCGGTAGTCTATGCACAGCCTCATGCTCCATCCTTCTTCTTACGAACAAGACAGGAGCTCCCCATGGCGATACACTCGGGCGAATGTACCCCTTCTCCAATAACTCCTCCAGTTGGACTTTCAGTTCCTTCAATTCTGATGGCGCCATACGGTATGGGGCCTTGGAGATAGGCGCTGCTCCTGGCACAAGGTCGACGCTGAACTCTACCTCCCTGTCTGGCGGCATACCCGAATCTCATCTGGAAAGACGTCAGGGAACTCATTCACCACCCGAATCTCTTCTAATGGGCTCGACGCTTGTCTCAAATCCTGGACATGGCAGAGATATGCCTGCTGTCCCTTTTTCACTTGGGAGAGAATTGACATAGCTGAAACTATCTTTACTCCGGTCTTCTCCATGCTACTGTAGGAGACTCTTCGGCCCGTTGGTCCTCTCAGAACGATCTTCTGCTCTCCACAATCGATCTTCCCTTTATACTTGCTTAGCCAGTCCATCCCCAAAATAATATCGAAGTCGGGGAGGACGAACTGGATCAGATCAATTACAAATATCTCCCCCTTTATGTCTACCCCCACATCTTTCAATACAGCATTACAAGAAATAACCCGCCCCGAGGGTATAGATACTGCTATAGTAGAAGTCTTACAAGTTTCTAGACCCAATTTCTTAGCAAATTCCTCAGAAATGAAAGAATATGAAGCTCCGTATCGAACAAAAACATGAGCTGAAGTACCATGAACAGAAAAGGTACCTGCTAACACCTCTGCCTCGGCCTCAGCTTCGGCCCGGCTCATCACATTGATCTTCCCTGGAGCCCGCTGCTGGTTGCCTCGGTACTCCCCTTGGCCTCTATTGCCACCATTTTCCGCCTTCTCCATTATTACGCTGAGGAGCGTCCCCGCGCTGATTTTGATTCGGGCCTCTGCCCTGCTGGTCGGGCTGCCTGAATGAACGGTCACCATTGTAACTTCTCTGCTGGCTGCCTCCCTGGGGACTCTGAAGACACTCGAACAATCGGTGTCCCCGCCTACCACAACGAAAGCAAGTGACCAAGTTCCCCTCACAATCTTTCCCTGGGTGGTCCTTGTTGCACCTCTTGCAGTAGAAGTGTCTCTCCGGTCTAGTCTCTCCTCTCTGAGACTGGTGCTGGGACTGGTCACCTCGTCTCTGGTCACCTCTGTGATCTCCCCTGTCTCGGCTCCCGTCTCTACGGTCCGAGTAAGGCTTCCACCTCTTCTCCTGCTGATGATGTCTGTGGGACTGGTCCTCCCGTCCCGGGTTCATCTCCTCCTTCCACCTTCCTCTTATTACCAGCCAAGACCTCCTTCCTCTTCTGCTGCACCCTGTATAGGTTAGCAGCTTTCCCGTATGCATCTTGAAGCGTCGGGATAGTCAGCACGCTGAGGGCCTCCTGCAGACTCCAGTTTAGCCCACCCACAAACCTCTGCACCTTCGACGCCTCGTCGGGAACCATCGTAGGAGCAAACCTGGCCAGCTCCAGGAACTTCGAATGGTACTCCTTGACACTCAGAGATAACTGCTTGAGTTCTGAGAACTCCAAATATTTCTGCATTCTGACATGCTCGGGGTAGAAGCGTCTCCTCATGGCCTCCTTCAGGCCATCCCAACCAAAATCAGGTCAACTAGTAGTACATCCCTGTTGGCGGACCACCAGATGTCTGCCTCACTCTTAAAAAATACACTGCTGCGTTTACCCTTAGGTTTGCTGGGCAATTGACTGCTTCAAAGATCTTTGTCAAATTCCCTTATCCAGTCTTCAAGTAGCACTGGTCTTCCTCTCCCTTGAAGGGTGTGGGTTTCAGATGAGCAATTCTCTTGGTGTAGTCCTCCGGTACATTATCCCTCTGCGCCTGCCTCTGGACTATCTGCCCCAAGTTGAGAGCCAACTCCTGCAACTGCCTCATCGGGTCGTTGGCGGCCATCTGAGTTTGGCGACTCCTGCTTCTGGTGTGGTATGGGAAACTCAGTCTGTCAGCCAGTCCTGCACTCCCTAGAGCTCTATTCAAACTCCTGATTACATATACTAAGCAAGGTAAGCAGCATTCACCCGCATCCCCATATATAAGTCTCTACCCCATATTAGGAGTTAGCACATCTAATAACTCCAATACCAGTACACAATACTCAATCAGTTATACTACATCATCACAATCAGGGTAGTACATACACAGAGAATGGACTCCAACATCCATGCAGTATAATATCACATACGCAACATCGCAGGCACCACAATTCCCCCAACGGCTTACCCCACATTTTAGTTCCTTATAATCCAAATTTTATCTTATTTACCAACACGGCTCTGATAACACCTTGTAACACCCTGGATTTTGCCTCAAAACATAGGTAATGAAATAACAAAGCTAACGGTGAAAACGGATTTAAAAACGGACTCCAAACGAGCCCTACTGGTGCAAAACAAGTCTGGTCCGAACTTGTGTCCGGACATGGGAAGTTCGGACACAAGCCGAGACATTTAAACTGTAGAAATCCATCTGTCCGAACCCCTTGTGTCCGGAAATGATGTTGGGACCAAGTCGAGAGTTGAAACGGATGAAAAACCAGAGGTGTCCAAACTTGTGTACGTGGACTTAAGAAGTTCGGACACACGTGAGTTGGAAAGTCCGAGAAAAATTAAGGTGGCGTTTGTCCGAACTTCAAGTGTGGTTTTTTACTTTTCGAGGTTGGGTGTCCGAACTTCAATGTTCGGACCGAAGTTCGGACACACCAAAAACAGAAAGCCTTTAAAACTTTCGGGGCCCTGTCCGAACATGGATGTCCGGACGGACGTTCGGACAGGTCCTGATATACACCCAAAAATGCTAAAACAGGACCAATTCAACACCCAAATTACTCACAATAACTAGCAACAAAAGAAAGGCCATTGTAGTAACCCAGTACTTCAAATAACGACATGGATGCCTCTGAAAGATCTCTTAAACAATAAGTAACTTTCCAACATATCCAAAACTTCTTAAAGAATTAATCGAATAAAACACTTCAACTAGATAGCAGCGGAAATAGCAAAATCCCCAAGGGCGTTACCGCCACACTCTAACAAAGAGTGCTCAGGCTTAACAACCACTAACCAAAACCAAAACGATTCCAAAACTGATAAAACATAACGATTCCAAAACATAACTCAACTTGTTCAATGTAGCATTTATTCATCGTCCTAAACTATGTGACAGCGCGTCCCAAACCCCAATTCAGCCATGAGTACCTGCGATCATAAAACAACAATGGAAAACGCGAAGGGATCGCGCAAATCAGTGAAACTGAGTAAACATTGTCTCAACCTGTTAAAATACATTTTGAAACCCATTTACATTTGCAAAACATTAACTCACACCATAATAATAGCCAGCTTTACAACACCAAACCACCATTAACAAAACATTTCAGGGGAGAACTTTCCAGGAATCAAATCAATGGTTTACACGGACGACCCCAATCCGGGTCGCAATAATTAGAATCCCACCTCACTCTACGTCCTTAAGTGTGCACACCCCCCAGAAGGTAACTTATGACCCAAAGGAGTAGATCATTAGAGCTTAACTGCAAGTAATGTCTGCAGGCAAAAGTAATAAAATATCCACGGGGTACATAGTAACAATAATCACACGGAGCGCCATAAGGCACCAATAATTTACACGGAGCACCAGAAGGTACCAATCAATCCAATAACCAATTCAAGGAAAGTCTCCCCAAAACATTTAGTCAAACTCTTTCGCAAAACATCACACCAGAATACTCACGGGGAAATAATTCCCAAACTTCCACAATCTCAAAACCACAGTAAATCCAAATCTTCGATAATCACAAAACACAGAGGTAAGAATGTTGAGCACAACATTTACCTGGATACGCTCACAGTCACCGAATCACTCAGGTCAAGCAGTAGAGTAGCGTGTCGCAGGGAATTCGGTGTCTAGAATTGCAAACAGAAATAAAATCAGGACCTACTCAAACCAAGGAATTAATAACCTAACCTTACCAACGGATTCCCCTTACCCTTCTACAAGAACCGCACCAGAAAAGCGGCCTAACGACGTTGGAGAATAAGAGCGTGAATTCAAAAAGGGGTGGAAAGCTTGAAGAAAGAGAAGAAGTGTGTGTGACGGCGTATTGAAGATGAAGGAGATCGTGGATTAAATAGAAAATAATATTATGATAAGATAGAAATAAGTAATAAATACATTTGATTTTAAAAGGAGAGAGAGAACTGAAAAAAAAAATAGTTTGTAAAATAACAACAACAATAATATCAATCTGAAAATCAAGTAATTAAATAACCTTAAAAGTCATGGAAGGATCTAGATTCTGAATCAAGGGAATAATTAAATATTGTTTGGGTAAAAATAGAATAGAAAGAAGGCTGGTTTACCGTTAATAAGATTAGGAAGGATTATCTAAATGAATAGATAGAGGAATAAATACACAATAGCTGTATAAATAAGTTAGGAAGATGATGAAATTATTTTAGGAAGAAGTAAAATCGAATTTGTGTACTTGAACATAATAACGTTATTTGAAACGGATGTAAATATATCGATATATATATATTGCTTCTCTGGGCCTTTATTAATCTTACTCATATCATTCCCGACTATATACTAATAATCCTAAGCCAAAATTCACGGGTATTTCAGTATAGATGGGTAAGATGTTGAAGGGAAATAATGCAAATGGTAAGGGTAAAGTGACATTAGAAGTGAGCTGTGGAGTTAGGAAACGAGAAGAAGAAACACAATAAAATCTGTAGTGGTAGAAAACTACCAGTGAATTGTGTTAAGTTAACAGATTAGAATAAAGGTTGGATTAGGTTAGTTTTAAGTGCCTAATTAGTGTTAAAACATGCTAGATTATATGTAGGAATATTGGGAAGAGGTTGGTACGTAGAAGTTTGGAGTTGTTATAGGATCAAAAACAACCATATATGTCATTACTGCACCTGGTCCGGGTCTGTAAACCGGCAGAAACTGGACCAGGCACAAAACAAGGCAGTACGTAGGACAGATTGAGTGGTCCGGGTTTACAAACTAGGACACAAACCCAGACCACCCCATTTTTACACCTGAGAGTTTTCCAAGCATAGTGGTCCGGGTTTGCAAACCGGTACACAAACCCGGACCACACCAAAAATCCACCCGAGAGTATTCTAATGCCTTGGTCCGGGTTTGTAACCCCGGACACAAACCCGGACCACCACAAATTCTTCACACAAACTGTTTTTAAGCCACTTTATAGATAGGGGATTGATGGGTAATGGTATTTGTAACACCCCAACTACAGCAACACACTTAATAACATATCACAGCGAAAGTCATAACTCACAACATCACTTAACTCTTTGGTGTTACACGCCGTTAACCACCCACGTGGCTAACAAGGCTAACATACATACTTTGTACCGGTCTGATGGACTAAACTCTCGAGCAACTACACGTTAATCCCGTTCCATGTCCAACAATCATTATACACTTACATTACAACTGTACTGAGTATTTACCAACTAACGCCGATACAATTTCGGTCTTACTACACCTACAATACATACACAATTTATATGACTACCCACACACAAGAAACTACCCCATCCTACTCTTGAACGGCTTCTAGTTCCTTGTACCTGAAAAGTATGGGGGCCCCCAAAGGGGGTCAGCACCTTTGCTGGTATGGTAATCCTGCAGCCCGCATGCTACCGGGCCACGCACAACTAATTGTCGAGTGAGCATGCAGTTTATTTTATTAAGGCATGCGAGAAAACAATAAACTCACAACATGCTTATAAGCATACACAACCAACCAATGGGTTACAACTAGCAAGGTCAACACATCATTACTTGTTAGATTATATACACTCTGCTTAAAGTGTGTCGGATCAATATGGGTCCGCACACAACACATATAACATTACATAGGTGTGTCGGTATTAATATAGACCCGATCACACCATTACACATAACATTACATAGGTGTGTCGGTAATAATATATACCCGATCACACCATACACAATTTCCCCCTAGCTCCAATAGTGATGAGATAGGTAAGCCTTGGTTAAGCTTGTGGGCGGTTGCAATCCAAGGAAGGGAAGCAACCTTAACATAACATTAGTCCCCCTAGCCCCGAATAATGATGAGGTAGGTAAGCTTTGGTTAAGCTAGCGGGTGATTGTAAATCCAAGAAGGAAAAACAACCATAACATAACAGAGTGGAGTTAATCCAAATATATGCATCAACTCCCAAACAACGCGCGCGACCGGAACGACCGGATTCCTCACCCCCCATATTATATACATATTTATTAGAAGTTCCTTTTTTGGAACTTATCACACATGCACCATTTGGTGTTACAAGTTTGGTTAATCACACACAAGGGAGGTAACATCCCATTCGACAAACATGGACAACAGCATTCGTTAAACAACGATACATTAAACAAAGGCAACACACAACACACATAACCATAATATACAACTAAAGCACGGATAGCCGTAGTTAGTACGTTCCCGTGGGTTGGGACGTTCAATCCGGATACCGAACTCTTATGTGATCCTAGAGTCGGTTAGCTACGGTTAACACACAAATAAGGTTAAACGGTATCGGAATTATTCACGCCACATTAATGAATTACTATAAACTCATTTCATGCTTTATCTTGCAAGGTGGCAAACACACAGAAAAACAAGTTGGCATACAAGCCGGTGTAACCCAGTAGGACACAGGTAGCAAGAAAACCATACTTGTCACCGCGGTCCACTCTATTGTCTCCTCTTATATTCCTTGAATAATTCTCAGACAACTGGTAACATCACATTTGTTTCCATTAACATCGGGGTAATGTAATTGTTTAACGACTAATGCGCCCATAGTTAACCCCGTCATCTCGGTATACTTAATGTTCTCATACTCTCTACATACTTGATTACTTTCATACTTGTTTCCCTACTCATACACTTACTTTCCTACCATTGGGTCACATCAATGGTATGTTACTAAGGTCCTTTACTTATGTACTTACCTACATCTATACATACATATGATTACTATGTCACTATTATTATCCTTTTTTTTTATATAAGTTGGGCCGTCCGACCCACCGTCCAACCCAACCTATGGGTCGGACCATTCCAGTAAGTTTTCCGTCTTCTGAAAATGTCCGTCTGACCCAGAACTGTTCTGTCCGACCCATACACCTCTGGGTCGGACCGTTCCAGTAGGTTTTGGTTCCGTGGTCTGTGCCTGTCCGACCCACCGTCCGACCCAACCTCTGGGTCGGACCGGTCAAGAACATGCCTACAGGTTTTGTTTTCCACTTCTTTCTTTTCCATTTCTTCCCCAATCTTCCTACATGTAACCCCACAAGGTTTTAACACTAATTAAGCTTCCTAAAATACCTTAATTCATCCCCAAATCCATTACTAAATTCATCAAACAACTTACACAATTTTCTTACTTCTTCTACAACATTGTAACAGTTTTTTGTTACACTATGCTACAAATTTCACACACACACATATCCATTCTCCATGTACCACTATAGGGCTATTAAACCACTCTACTCAACACTACAAACACCTAAGTTCTCCCATTCACCAAGCCATCATCAAACACTCATTTTCTATCAAAATTTCGCCATAACCTCCCCATAAACTTAACGTCTCCAAATTCACCATCCTCATCAATTTCCATTCCTAATCTAGCCACACCCTTGAAGGGTCCCACCAGCACACCATATCAATCCCAAAATTCAACAATATCACAATATAGCTCCAAACTTAATGAACCACAACTCAAATCATTTGGCTCCAAGGCCCTCAATTCAAACCAACATTTCACAAAATCCAACAAACCACAATCAAGCACATTATTGCTCCAGATTTTATTTCATCTTTTATTTTCCCAAACCCAATTCTAAAACAATTAATATAGGCATTAAGGTAGATTTCTTACCTTAATTCACAAGTTCTCTTAAATGATCCTTTGCTCATCCTCTCTCCCAATCTCGGTCAAGTGGGAATGGAGTTGCCCAACTCCATCCCAACATCCAAGGAACACAAAAATGTATTCAATTAATTACCTAAACCCTTAGGAAATTTTAATTGAATCAAAGGGCTTAAAACATAAGGTTAGGGTTTACCTTTTTTTAGCCTTTTAAGAGTGATTTTCACCCTTGAATCAAGAAGGCATTTACTCCACCATTGGAGAGTTGAAACAAGGCTCCAAAACAAGAGAAAAACAAGGTAAGAGAGAGAGAGAGAGCAAAATCGGCTACCAAAGGAGGAAGAGGGAAGTTGAGTTTTTCAATGAAATTTTTACCTTGTTTGAAAGAGGAGACCCCCCCAAGCTACAAGATGATGTGCTTTTCTCTTCAAATAGGGAAAACCCATGGAGATGAAGTTCTTCATTTTCAAATTTTGAAAAGAGGGAATGATAGAGGGTGATGAGAGGAAGAAGAATATGTAATTATTTTTGTGATTGGAGCTTTAATGAAGCTTGGGCATGAGCTAGAAGATGAAGTAGCCATGAGAGGAGAGGAAGAAATCGGCTGCCATGGAGAAGAAAGAGAGAACGTAAGGAAGAGAAGAGAAAAGAAAGAGAAGGAAGAAGAAAAGAGAAATGAGAGAGGAGAGAGAGGGTAGGGGTACTTTCTACTTTTCTTTCTTTCTTTTCTTTCTTTTATTTCTAGCTTATTAGGTGTGTGAGAGGGCTGTCTCAAAATTAAAAAAAACTGGCCCACATAACTGTTACAAGCTGGAGCGTTTTTCATCTTTTTACAGAAAACGCTCGTTTATTTACCCGGTTTGGCACTATTCACTAACCGGGCCCGTTTTCTGGAATTTTCCCGTTTCCTTAATTTTAATGGCTAATAAGCTCCCATTAATGTTTATTTATAGTTATTTAATGAACTATAATTTTTACGGGTTCGTTTGGCCACTTCAAGTCACGTTTTCGGGTTTTCTCGAAAAACGTGCGCTAAAGCTTTATTAGCGTTTTAATACATTATTTAGATCCGTTTTCTTCCGGAATTTTTCCCAAATGTTCTAAGTGTGTAATTAGGGTATAAAAATATATTTATAACCCTAGTGAAGGTTATATATCTCCTAAAATAATTAAATACCCGTTTTCACGTTTTGTGACTTTTACGCATTTTCTTTTTCTTTTTGGTTTTTATTTCTTCACGAATGATCTTAAGGACTTAATTAGCCTTAGAAAATCATAATTACATAATTAATTAGCACATTAAGGTTTGGGGTATTTCAATCTACCCCCCTTAAAAGTACTTTGTCCCCAAAGTTCACAACTTCTCATGCACACTGTAATTAGAATACCTGGTTTACTTGTATGATACACTTCCATACTAAAACACACTTTTACATAATAACCTCGGACTTAATGGTCCGGGTAACATATCCACATCCATACGTGACATACTTACATAACAACCCTCAGACTCTCAGGTCTGGGTCATATAACAACATTCAGACTCATAGGTCAAAATACTATTTATTATACATATCACACAGCATGTCTTAGCATGTATAACAGACCGAAATACCTTTTCCATCTCTCCATGGGCTCGGTCCTAAGACTACAGGATGTTACAGTCCTCGAGTCCCATGTCGAGTACATATACACTGTGATCCCGCAGAACCCGATCGCGATGGACACCTTCTGGTCCCCGTTCCTTTGGGAGATCAAAACAATCACATACACTTTTAAAATATACCTCTCATGTCACCGGTCCGAAGACAAAGGCTCATACGTCCTCAGCTCGTGATCAAGTAATACGAAAATATTCTTTATGAGTTTAAGTGGAATAAAATCCTTAGTTGGAAAGTACTAATTGAAAATCCCTTTTTACAAGGTCAAGTAAAGAAATTCTTCCTTTGAAATACCATTTAAGAATCTTGGGAATATTAATTGAAGTCTTGAAAATACCAATCGAAAATTTGGAAAACACCAATCTAAAATTCTTTTTGAAAACGCCATACAACTCCAAGTCCAATTTATGCTAACTGCATCTTATTCTTAAGGCGATTATTTTGGACCACTTATAGGGAGTTTCAAGGATCATCCAACCCTGATGTGATCAGCATCAGTGTTGAACTATCTTTCCACCCCAATTTGTGTTCGGCTTCCCTTGATCTCATGATAATCAAGTTTCACCTCCCACTTCATTTTCAAACAGCAATTAATTCAAGCATGTACCATTTTCTATCTTTTAATCCATCTAGTCATAATCATTACATCTCCAAGGGTGGAACTTTATCCATCGATCATCTTCCAGGTTCATCTTAAATCAAGTTACCTAGGGAATTTAATTCTCACTAGGTTCTATGTTGGTGTCATACCTCTACATAAATCACAATACTGTATATATTTATACTTTTTTCAAAATACAATACACGGTTTTACATTTAGTATCATATGAACATACATAGTCGGGGTTTTAGTTCCCCGAGAGCTTCTTACTCCCTTACATTTGTACTCTCACACATAACAGTTAACAAGGTATATACATTTATCATAATGGTATTCGCATCTTCTATGCGCAATTACCACAATTAAACCATGAATGAATGCGCATGTTCATATTACATACGCACCAATCATCAAAACAAGTTATTTTGTGCTATGCACAACATAGTTCACGTACTCTTGTACGTTAAAACACACTAAGCGGTTTTAGGCTCTACCCCCCTTAAAAGGGATTACGCCCACGTAATCAATCACTGAACATTGGTTTAAAATGTTGTGCCGCCGTGAAGTGTCTTAACTTCCACGCGGTCTGTTATACAATGCGTTCTGGTTAGAGGATCTTAACCATATTGGCGGTTTAGTCCCCACCCAAGAACTCTCATTGGAGTTTATTTAACTCATCTCCGGTTTCGATTCTGGCCTATGAGGCTTCTTGTTGTTAATAACCAACCATTATTCATATTCACAATGTATCTGAAACCTGGGTTCACTGGCTTCTGTTGCGCAACTGTGACAACTTAGAGCTTAGTTTGCCCCGTTCGTTATTCATAATGTATTGTACATTTCCCATTTGTCACCTTCATCGTGTGAAGAATGGTTTCTCAACCGACGCGTGGTATCTCTTACCATGAGCGAATCCGGTGAGTTACAAAATTTCCATTTACCTCCATGATAATTTACTGTGTATGCTGCTATGTATTTCACAATGTTTAACTTGATTTCTTCCGACTTATTGTCAGTTGGGATTTAGCTACTACCTAAGGTGTAGTGCTCTCTCGGTTATTTCCCACACTTGAGGTATATACTATACCGATATTTGGTATTCCACGTAACTCCAGTCACTTATTGCTAACCAGGCTTCCATGTTTGGTTTCGTACAAGTACTCTTTCATTGGTACGACCTTTCATTTCCTATGTCTCAGTCCTTATAGCGTTATAAGTCTCTTCCCACAACTATCACAATTAACATTCTCCCAAGTTCCTAGCTATCACACTCGATCATTACTGCGCAAGTGCAATACCAAAACACTCAGACATACAGAGTGTAGAGGCGTAAACTCCTGGCAGTAAATCTCTTATGTGATTGAAATAGGAATCCATACTGTGTTCCTTGTCACCTTCTACTGGCTCATTGCCCAGTCTGTTATCATCACTTATCTTGTATCTCCACTGGTTTCTTATTTGCCATATCATTATTTGGCAATATTTATACAACGGTCGCTTACCGCGCACCGTACTCTTTCTCACCGCATAACACTAACTTACACTGCATTCGCTATTACATTAGCTTCCGCCATTGCACTGGGTTTCACCACTTGTTTGGCTGATTGCTGAATACGCTATTCTGTGAATCTTTATGCTCCTTGAGCGTTGTTCATACACATCTAGCATCCCACACCTATGGTGGTTGCCATTAGACTTGTTACTCTTTCAATCTCCACAATTGGTTTGAACACTCTTTTTCGTAGTAACAACATGGTCAACTCTTAACACATTTCCTAAACTTAGTTCACATAACTACCGCTGTTGCGGTCTCATAATATCAAGAGGTATCCCCACACTTAAAGCAGTGGTTCTTTATCCGCTTTATTTACTCATATAACATAAACTTCCGTAATCAATACAATTTACCTAACACATTCCATTTATGGCTTATAAGCCCTATTGCTTCGAGCTCTACTCACTGTAGGCCCACACACACCTTTACTCCTCCGAACAATATTACATGGTTTAGAGGTGGTATGGGCTCCGGCAAGGCCGTTACACCGCGGTTCCTTTTATGGGATGCCCCTTCAAGGATGTCAGACTTCTTCCTGACGACTTATGCTTAAACTGTGTGTTAGTCTCAACCCTTGCGTTTTTGTCACGTTATTTCGTTCAACCACTGTTGATCCAAACACCTTTTAAGGACAGCTCCCGGGTGTCACTAGGTTATGCCATCACATCTGGCTTGCACTATTGGTATGTTTAATTAACTACAAAGCCTTGCGTTCCTGGCTGGGTTAAATATCCTCTTCAGTGAGATTGATATCTCCGGATAGTCTAAGTGATCATTCCGGGAGTCTTATCCTGATCATTTCACGTTACCCGTGTCCATAGTAGCCATCTGCCTCACCATTTATAGGTTGGGTACTTACTCCAGCTATTACATTCATCCTTCAGGATTCTTAAGACATATACGATGTCTTTTACTTACCAATCAATGCCCTTTGCACTACCCGACTCTTAAACACCTCCTTGTAATAAACTCACTAATTCCTTTAGTTTCCTAAACTTGACTGGGTTCCTTTACTTCAACCATTCGATGTAATCCATTACTCTTGTTTGACTTTTACTGCGGACCGACCGTAGTATGGAGTCGACTACTTCCCGTGTTCCAGACTCCACTCATATACATATGTGGGGTACCCTACTGATACATTGCTACTTACCCGACTAACCCATAAGAAGGTCTGTCAGGTCCCCAAGCTCCTATCGGAGTGCGGTCGTCCCACATTACATTCGGTACACTCGTAGTGTCCGTCACACGCCTAGGTGAAGTATTCTGTTGTCAACTCCCTTATATTATCCTGTGATAATATGCATTCCGTGCTTCCCGAACTTAATCAAGGGAAAGTTATCCACTGTTGTATTATTATGAACTCCATGCATTCCCTCGGGTTGCTCTCCTTGGTTCTACCGGTTTCCGTCCGGTTATACAAAAGTAAACTGGGTATAACTTACCTACCATGTGGCGCCGAGGCCAGTGTAGGTCTTCTGGTCTGGTTTAAAAGAATGTTAGAATAGGTTGGGTTTGAAAGAAAATTTGGTTTTTTTGAAAAAGAGTTTGAAAATAAATCTAAGTTCGAAAGAAAAATTCTCGTGGTTTCACAACGTTTTCTTGCTTTAACCAAGTCCAGCTTCTTGCTGACTGGTGTATTTCCAATTACAGAGGTTAGGCTATTAAGCCCTTCCACAGCTATGATGATCTCACTTAACTTTAAGCACCTTGTAGTTGCTAAAAAAAAAAATCTCCCGCACAACCTTGTTGTAGCAGCACTTGCCATGGCAAGTGCGCCATGCTAACTGGCTACTGGTCCAATACACATCGGTTGCGGTATTGCTTTCACCCGTACTGACATCAATGGCCTTGTTGGCCCTTACTTGATCTTACAGTCTTAACAACAATCTTCTGGGTACTTCTCACTGTCATCACGTGACGACCATTAACTAAGGTGTTTCCCCTTCTGGGAGACCCCTTTTAGCTTAGTATCATAACTTCTTCGTAGCTCGTTCCACGCATTTGTGGTTACTGAAACTTGTCTCTCGTTTGGGTACCACGTTGTAGTTCCTTAATCAGTTGGTATACTGTTGGTATTTTAGTTAACATTTGTGATCCCGTAGGCACTCGCCTCGGGTTTCGTTACTTCACTTCTCCACTGTTGCACGATTGGTGCGTTGCAAGCTGGTTGTCCTCGACTGCTCCGCATGTCGACCCAGGTTGCCGGAAATTCTATTCCTCTATGCATAAGATTCTTCACCTTTCGCTATTAAATGCGGCAAACATTGTTCAGATGGAAACCGTCTTCGGGACTCACCTTTCGGAATCTACGTATGACAGGTTCTCCGTACTTACAGAGGTAAATATCAACTGCCAGATCGGGTTTCCCGAGTAAGAGATGACTTCCATCTCTCTGGCGTTCTTCCCAAGTTATAAAATAGGGTTTGTGGAGGGCAGGATGGATATTGTAGGTTTCCAGTATTCACTGGTACTCCTAACTAGCGTATTTCTCACGCTATCACTCAACCCTCTACCCGAAGTACTAAAATCCTAACTCGGTACTTCCTAAGCTCGGTAATTCAGTCATCAGAGCGACACTTCGCTCTGATACCACTTTTTGTAACACCCCAACTACAGCAACACACTTAATAACATATCACAGCGGAAGTCATAACTCACAACATCACTTAGCTCTTTGGTGTTACACGCCGTTAACCACCCACGTGGCTAACAAGGCTAACATACATACTTTGTACCGGTCTGATGGACTAAACTCTCGAGCAACTACACGTTAATCCCGTTCCATGTCCAACAATCATTATACACTTACATTACAACTGTACCGAGTATTTACCAACTAACGCCGATACAATTTCGGTCTTACTACACCTACAATACATACACAATTTATATGACTACCCACACACAAGAAACACCCGTCCTACTCTTGAACGGCTTCCAGTTCCTTGTACCTGAAAAGTATGGGGGCCCCCAAAGGGGGTTAGCACCTTTGCTGGTATGGTAATCCTGCAGTCCGCATGCTATCGGGCCACACACAACTAATTGTCGAGTGAGCATGCAGTTTATTTTATTAAGGCATGCAAGAAAACAATAAACTCACAACATGCTTATAAGCATACACAACCAACCAATGGGTTACAACTAGCAAGGTCAACACATCATTACTTGTTAGATTATATACACTCTGCTTAAAGTGTGTCGGATCAATATGGGTCCGCACACAACACATATAACATTACATAGGTGTGTCGGTATTAATATAGACCCGATCACACCATTACACATAACATTACATAGGTGTGTCGGTAATAATATATACCCGATCACACCATACACAATTTCCCCTAGCTCCAATAGTGATGAGATAGGTAAGCCTTGGTTGCTTGTGGGTGGTTGCAATCCAAGGAAGGGAAGCAACCTTAACATAACATTAGTCCCCCTAGCCCCGAATAATGATGAGGTAGGTAAGCTTTGGTTAAGCTAGCGGGTGATTGTAAATCCAAGAAGGAAAAAACCATAACATAACAGAGTGGGAGTTAATCCAAATATATGCATCAACTCCCAAACAACGCGCGCGACCGGAACGACCGGATTCTCACCCCCATATTATATACATATTTATTAGAAGTTCCTTTTTTGGAACTTATCACATACATGCACCATTTGGTGTTACAAGTTTGGTTAATCACACACAAGGGAGGTAACATCCCATTCGACAAACATGGACAACAGCATTCGTTAAACAACGATACATTAAACAAAGGCAACACACAACACACATAACCATAATATACAACTAAAGCACGGATAGCCGTAGTTAGTACGTTCCCGTGGGTTGGGACGTTCAATCCGGATACCGAACTCTTATGTGATCCTAGAGTCGGTTAGCTACGGTTTAACACACATAAAAGGTTAAACGGTATCGGAATTATTCACGCCACATTAATGAATTACTATAAAAATCATTTCATGCTTTATCTTGCAAGGTGGCAAACACACAGAAAAACAAATTGGCATACAAGCCGGTGTAACCCGGTAGGACACAGGTTGCAAGAAAACCATACCTGTCACCGCGGTCCACTCTATTGTCTCCTCTTATATTCCTTGAATAATTCTCGGACAACTGGTAACATCACATTTGTTTCCATTAACATCGGGGTAATGTAATTGTTTAACGACTAATGCGCCCATAGTTAACCCCGTCATCTCGGTATACTTAATGTTCTCATACTCTCTACATACTTGATTACTTTCATACTTGTTTCCCTACTCATACACTTACTTTCCTACCATTGGTGTCACATCAATGGTATGTTACTAAGGTCCTTTACTTATGTACTTACCTACATCTATACATACACATGATTACTATGTCACTATTATTATATCTTTTTTTTATATAAGTTGGGGCCGTCCGACCCACCGTCCGAGCCAACCTATGGGTCGGACCATTCCAGTAAGTTTTCCGTCTTCTGAAAATGTCCCGTCCGACCCAGAACTGTTCCGTCTGACCCATACACCTCTGGGTCGGACCGTTCCAATAGGTTTTGGTTCCGTGGTCTGTGCCTGTCCGACCCACCGTCCGACCCAACCTCTGGGTCGGACCGGTCAAGAACATGCCTACAGGTTTTGTTTTCCACTTCTTCCTTACCCATTTCTTCCCCAATCTTCCTACATGTAACCCCACATGTTTTAACACTAATTAAGCTTCCTAAAATACCTTAATTCATCCCCAAATCCATTACTAATTCATCAAACAACTTACACAATTTTCTTACTTCTTCTATAACATATGTAACAGTTTTTTGTTACACTATGCTACAGATTTTACACACACACATATCCATTCTCCATGTACCATTATAAGGCTATTAAACCACTCTACTCAACACTACAAACACCTAAGTTCTCCCATTCACCAAGCCATCATCAAACACTCATTTTCTATCAAAATTTCGCCATAACCTCCCCATAAACTTAACGTCTCCAAATTCACCATCCTCATCAATTTCCATTCCTAATCTAGCCACACCCTTGAAGGGTCCCACCAGCACACCATATCAATCCCAAAATTCAACAATATCACAATATAGCTCCAAACTTAATGAACCACAACTCAAATCATTTGGCTCCATGGCCCTTAATTCAAACCAACATTTCACAAAATCCAACTAACCACAATCAAACACATTATTGCTCCAGATTTTATTTCATCTTTTATTTTTCCCAAACCCAATTCTAAAATAATTAATATAGGCATTAAGGTAGATTTCTTACCTTAATTCACAAGTTCTCTTAAATGATCCTTTGCTCATCCTCTCTCCCAATCTCGGTCAAGTGGGAATGGAGTTGCCCAACTCCATCCCAACATCCAAGGAACACAAAAATGTATTCAATTAATTACCTAAACCCTTAGGAAATTTTAATTCAATCAAAGGGCTTAAAACATAAGGTTAGGGTTTACCTTTTTTTAGCCTTTTAAGAGTGATTTTCACCCTTGAATCAAGAAGGCATTTACTCCACCATTGGAGAGTTGAAACAAGGCTCCAAAATAAGAGAAAACAAGGTAAGAGAGAGAGAGCAAAATCGGCTACCAAAGGAGGAAGAGGGAAGTTGAGTTTTTCAATGAAATTTTTACCTTGTTTGAAAGAGGAGACCCCAAGCTACAAGATGATGTGCTTTTCTCTTCAAAGGGAAAACCCATGGAGATGAAGTTCTTCATTTTCAAATTTTGAAAAGAGGGAATGATAGAGGGTGATGAGAGGAAGAAGAATATGTAATTATTTTTGTGATTGGAGCTTTAATGAAGCTTGGGCATGAGCTAGAAGATGAAGTAGCCATGAGAGGAGAGGAAGAAATCGACTGCCATGGAGAAGAAAGAGAGAACGTAAGGAAGAGAAGAGAAAAGAAAGAGAAGGAAGAAAAGAGAAATGAGAGAGGAGAGAGAGGGTAGGGGGGGGTACTTTCTACTTTTCTTTCTTTCTTTTCTTTCTTTTCTTTCTTTTATTTCTAGCTTATTAGGTGTGTGAGAGGGCTGTCTCATAATTAAAAAAACCGGCCCACATAACTGTTACAAGCTGGAGTGTTTTTCATCTTTTTACAGAATACACTCGTTTATTTACCCGATTTGGCACTATTCACTAATCGGGCCCGTTTTCTGGAATTTTCCCGTTTCCTTAATTTTAATGGCTACTAAGCTCCCATTAATGTTTATTTATAGTTATTTAATGAACTATAATTTTTACGGGTTCGTTTGACCACTTAAAGTCACGTTTTCGGGGGTTTTCTCGAAAAACGTGCGCTAAAGCTTTATTAGTGTTTTAATACATTATTTAGATCCGTTTTCTTCCGGAATTTTTCCCAAATGTTCTAAGTGTGTAATTAGGGTATAAAAATATATTTATAACCCTAGTGAAGGTTATATACCTCCTAAAATAATTAAATACGCGTTTTCACGTTTTGTGACTTTTACGCATTTTCTTTTTCTTTTTGGTTTTTATCTCTTCACGAATGATCTTAAGGACTTAATTAGCCTTAGAAAATCATAATTACATAATTAATTAGCACATTAAGGTTTGGGGTATTTCAGTATTATAAGGTGATTAAGACTTGATTAATGATGTTTGAAGGTCATTAAGGGTATAAACAAGCTTATGAAGAATAATTTTAAATAAGATACCTAAGTAAATGGATTTTAACAACATGAATTAGTAAGTGCAAACCGGGAAACGTTAGAAACGTAACAAGTAAGGTTGATTGTAGATAATTAATCGTACCCTCTCGTGATATGCTATACGACCTGAGTAGTCGAATCCCGAAGGTGAACGAAAGTCCAGGATCGACGGTGCACGGTATGATTTCTTCATGCCCTGTATCCTAACGGGGTTCCCCGGCTTGTTTGTTGTGTGTTTATGTGCCACCACCTAAACAAGATAAAAGCATGTAATCGGTTTACCGCACTTTCATATAAGTATTGTAATCGCTATGCCTTGGTTGGTTGGTGATTGAGCTTGGAGCTATGTTGGCTTGTTGAAGCGTTTGGTTGATTGTTGTGAAAGTTTAACTGATTGTTATGACTTCTCACTAACTCCCTAACCATCTAACATTCTAACTTTGAGAATTTGAATTGGGAGAATTTAAGGAGTTCGATATAGTTTCGGCCACGCGTGAGGATGAGGTAGCAAGCGAGATTGTTAAACGATTCCTAGCTATGATCTTCTCCATGGTCCAAACCCCTTAAATGGGTAGCAACCTGGTTAAGTGGGCCACCTTTAAGCCCTGTGGTGGGATAGCCTTATTCCTGGCCGGAGGCCATACCGGCTTAACTTTGAGATTGGATAAGAGAAGGAAAATTTGATAGGGAAAGACTTGGATTTATTGAATTGTGGAACTTGAGTATTGAATAATGACATCCGATTAACCCGGATGGTAATTGGGCTAACCCCTTTGTAAAGCTTGTTGAGGTTGGACTTGGAATATTGATTGTGAGACTTGTGCTATGATTTGTGTGCCTTGATTGTTTGTTGTCATGCATGCCGATGTTTTCAATTATATAGCATGTTGTAATTATAAAATGAACCGCATGTTGGCGACCAAATAGTTGGCGTACCCCCGCTAGTACGCGGGGTATGCGGAAGTCATATGCAGCTTTTGCTGAGCCCCTAGGGGCACTGTTTTTAATTGCAGGGACTCGAGACTGTTGACAGGTCAGGAATGACCGGGATGCTCTTTTGGTAGATTAATTATTTTGGTTGGTGTACCGAGTAGTACATGGTTAGGATTTGTAGCCGGTGTACCATGTGGTACACCTTTTTGGATTTTGAAAGATGTAAACATTTGTGATACGGTTAGATGTAAACCGTTAATATTTTGTAGACTTGAAAGGTTGTAAATTATGAGCTTAACTCTTAGACTCGGTAATCACTGTTGGATATTGTTTTGGAGAACAAGGATGTATGTACTGTTGGGATTTGCTTAAGGAATGTTGGAGGTTATTATTGTTAACTCGGTATTTCTTGCTATCAGACCGCACTGTTTGTTTGGTTAAGGCCTAGTTAGTCGTATGGGCGGCTAACGGCGTGTATCACCCGCTACTTAGTTTGATGGTTCCGCTGCGATTAGATTAGAGACCGGATTGATTAGGCGATAATTAGGAGATTAGCGGTAGGGGTGTTACAATCTTAGTATCCAAGATCCTCTGAGGGGTCTCCACTATTCTCATAGTCGGCTCTAAGGATAGTCTCTCCGGCTGCAAGACATGATAGGGGTGGTGCATGCACTTCTTAAGCTGTGAAACATGAAAGACATCATGCACTTTACCCAGCTCAGTAGGTTGATTCAACCTGTAAGTAACTGGGCCCACCCACTCCGTAATTGTGTAAGGACCTACAAAATTTGGGCTTAGTTTGCCCTTCTGCCCAAATCTAAACACACTTTTCATCGGTGAGACTCGTAGAAATACCTGGTCACCCACTACGAACTCTAGGTCTCGTCGTCGAACATCAGCATACGACTTCTGCCTATCTTGAGCAGCCTTCATGTTCTCTTGAATTTGCTGAACCTCAGCCTGAACTTGCTCTAAATCCTTCAGTCCTACAATGACCGCTTCACTTGACTCATCCTAGTAGAGTGGTATACGACATGGTCTACTGTACAACACTTGGAAAGGTGCCATCTTGATCGTAGTGTGATAGCTATTGTTGTATGAGAACTCGATCAAATGCAACTTCTCATTCCAACTGCTCTAGAAGTCCAAGACACATGCCCTTGACATGTCCTCAAGTGTCTGAATCGTACGCTCAGTTTGACCATCTGTCTGAGGGTGGAACGCGGTACTGAGCTTCAGTTCTGTACCCAGCGCTTCCCGTGTAGCTCTCCAGTACCTCGAAAGGAATCTGGTGCCTCTATCAGATACAATGGTCTTTGGTACCCCGTGGTGCCTCATGATCTCCTTGTCAAATAGCTCTACAAGCTTGGTTACCTTCCAGGTATCCTTCATCGGAATGAATCGGGCTACCTTGGTCAGGCGATCAACTACAACCCATATCTTGTTCAGACCTCCCCTGGTAGGTAGGAGTCCGACCACGAAATCCATGGAGATATCATGAAACTTTCACTCCGGAACTGGCATCGATTGTACCATTCCGCCCGGTCGTCGGTGCTCAAATTTCACCTTCTGGCATGTGAGACACCTCAGTACGAACTTGGTAACAGCTGCCTTCATCCCCGACCACCAAACGTACCTCTTCATGTCCTTGTACATCTTAGAGGCTCCCGAATGGATGGAAACTGAAGAGCAGTGGGACTCTCATAGTATGCGCTCTTTCAGAACAGCGCTGCTTCGTGGGATGCATAACCGGCCCTTAAGTCTGATCAGATCATCATCATGTAGTCTGAAGTCATATTTCTGACTCTCAAACGTGCCCTCTGTCTGACCTCTCTCATATAGTCATCACTCCTCTGAGCCTCTCGCACCTCATCAACCACGCTAGAAGAAGCGAGTAGCGAATGGAGTGAGTGTGCTCGACGGCTCGGGGCATCAGCTACAACATTGGCCTTCCCTTCTTTGTACTGGAGGGTTATATCATAGTCTTTTAGAAACTCTAACCACCTTCTCTCTCGAAGATTCAACTCCTTATGAGTGAATATATACTTCAAGCTCTTATGCTCGGTGTAGATAGTCACACTAACCCCGTATAAGTAGTGGCGCCATATCTTCAAGGCGAAGACTACAGCTCCCAACTCCAAATTGTGCGTGGGGTAGTGTGAGCCTCGATTTTTAAACCCTACCCTATGTTGATTATAGTTGATTAGGATCTAGTCGGGTTTTAGGTCCACTTATAACCTAAGATTAATAACTATGTCATATAACATTAATTATTAAAACCTAAGCTAGCTCACTGGAACCTATTATGAGTCGCCACCTAATTTTTACCTAGATCAAATTAGGAAAGGAGAGTTCGGGTTCGGGGGCTTCATATTCGACTTAATTAGGGTTCAATTACTTTCATTACCCCTAGAAGTCGTTTTTCCTCTACTTAGTTTAATTATAGCTTATTACAATTCGTTTTAACCTAAGTGCGCGAGCTTCTATTTTTTGTGTTTTTTAGCATTTTTTGACAGAAAATTAAAGTAAAATTAAAAGAAATCCTAAACTAGGGTTTCGGAGGCAAATTAGGTCAAATTTTTGTTTCCGTCCGTGGCTACAGACCTAATGTCCTGAAATACCCCTAACCTTTAAATAATTAAATAATGAGAAATAAATATTATTTGGGGGATTATAAAATCCTAAGAATATATATAAACACTTAGGCGTTAAAAACGCACCGAAACTCCTTAAGGTCAACAACGTGCACTAAGCCGGACCTTAAGCTAACCAAGGTATATGAACTATAAAACTCATACCAAGTCAACTAAGGATCATTATATGACCTTTAAAACACAGGTCCTCAGTTAGAACAGAGTAGAAATGTAAAATGCCCGGGAGAGTCAACAGATCTCCCTTAAGGCCCGAAAGTCCCGGAAATACTTTATAAGGTGAAAGGAAGCATTACACTTAATTCCAAATGCACCATAACACTTTATTAAACATATAAGATGAAGTCCTCATGCTAAATTCTCAGTTAAATACAAAGTGCTCGGAGGTACCCGTTGGGGGCCCGATAAACCCCTGGGAATGCCCCGGAGAGGTACTGAAGTGGCACGAACTCCTACATAAATCATTCTTAGAGTTCCTAATCATTATTCATCATATAAAAGAGAATTCTCGAGCTAATTTATCAAAAATACACAAAGTGCTCGGGGGAATTTCTTAACGCTCCTATTTTGCCCAGAAGTGTCCCGGTAGCCTAGAAATTGTGTCATGAGTTGATATAACCCCATATAACTCAATGTAATACCTTAATATATCCTTATTTACTATAAAATATTTTTATAAACACTTGGAACTCGTAGCTACTACTTATTTTCAGAATATCCTCAAAGCACAAAAACGCACCTTCGGGTGCCATAAAAACGTGTTCTACGCTATTACCTTGAAGTTTTTGAGGAGCCACAAGTTGGGAATCTTAAATGGGGATGAATTTAGTATCTAAATCAATCAAATCCAGTGCTAAACTCATAGCACAAGTAGGGCCAAAAAATCAGATGAAAAAGTAGTATAATATCAGCATTTTACCTTAGAATCTTTCATCTTTTACCTTGGTATAAATGTACCAAATAAATGTTGTGACTTATAACATGTTACAATATGGTCTTAATACAATATAATGTGACAAAGACCAAATTAAAAATCAGTCCCACAAGGGCACATAAGTGGCCATTTTTTTTAGTGTTTTTGACTAGGAATTAACTTAAAAAATGTCTTATGGATGATGACTCACCTTGCACATGCCATGTGATAATATAACAGTGGAATCTCAGCCTTGGTAGCCCTTCATTACCGTAAACCTGCAGGAAAAAAAATAAGGAAGATTAAGTTAGGAAAAGTAATGGAATTAAAATACATAAAGTAGATCTTGGTTTATATAATGTAAAGTTGCAAATAAACAAACAAATCGTCCCATCCTCTAGCCTATGGCTGCCGAAATCAAGCAAGAAAAAGGAGGTCTGATGGCCTTATTAAAATCAAATGAGACATATACCTAACTAGCATGATTCTCTTGTCTTCATTAAACAAAATCAAGAGCCACCTACAACCCTAAATGCCGAAAGCCTACAAAGAAAAGAAGACACATTAGCATGGGTAATTAAACATAGAAAATGCAAAGAAATACCTTACCCAATTTCCTAATATTCTTACCTTGTCATCTTCTTTCAAATGACAACCAAAGTCTCCATTCTTTGCTTCATGTAGCTGAAAGTGTGCTGCTGTTGGGAGACTTTTGGAGTCAGATTTTGAATTCAAAAATCAAAAGTAAGACATACAATAATGCCATGAGACATAGCAATTATTTCCCACTCATTTCCTTGCCTTTCCTTCTCTTAATACCATACGTGAGCTTAGTCATTCCCTTGCTCACTCATTCAGCCGATTGTGGTAAGCTTCATTTTCCTCTCTTTTCTTCCCTTCTTAGCTAGTTATTCTTATGAGCTTCAAAGCTCCATTAATGGAGTATTAAGTTCTAACACCATTTTTATGTAATTTTCCTAGTTAATTCTACTAAGTCTTGAAGCAAGAATCATCCTAGCAACCCTTGCAATTTTCACCAAGCATTAGTACTCCAAGGAGTCACCTTGATTCAACAACAACTCAAGGAACAACAAGGTCAAGTTAAGGTATATTTTCATGTTTGAAAATCCTAGTAAATACCTTAAACTATGTCTGAAAATTATAAGCTTCTAAACCAATGTTCTCTTCATCATTTCATGAAGGAAACTTGGATCTACAATCATCCCAAGGTGTACCAAAAATTCCTTGAAAAATACCTAAGGTAAACTCTTGTAAACTACTCAAAATCTTACTTAAATCCTTGTTAGAAGTCTAACACTTGGATATCCTAATCCTATATGTGGAGGCTGAATATTCTACATCGAAATAGCATTGGAAGAGCTTGGAATTCAAGAGGAAATCAAGTACAAGAATCATCTTGATTTAAGGAGTAAGTTTCTATAATTAAATCTTTTAAGTTTAAGTTTGATTTAAGCTTCAAACTTTAGTATAAAATCTATGTACAACCCTCAGTAATATTAATGCCGAAAATTATAGGTTATAATACCAAGAAAATAATTTATAACATACAAGGTAAGATTATTACCTTAAGGTATAAATTTGTGTCACAAAAATTAATTATGAAACATATAAGTTCAAGCCGAATTTTCTAGGAGTTAAATGGTCTATTTTGAGCTTATAATCATTCTAAGTCATTAGCATAATTTTTCGAAGTGTTATATGGCTTATATACATTTATATATACTTATTATAAGATATAAATCAAGTTTTAAAACTATATGATAAGTTATTGTTACAACCAAGAATAGAATGGATTAATTGGTGATTTTTGAAGTATATAAGTGTGTTAGCTTATATTATAAGTTTTGGGAATATTAAAAATAGCTACAAGTAATTAAATGGCTAGTTTAATAAGTTTTGTGGCTAAATTGTAAATTTTGAAAAGTATAGGTTATTATATGAAATACCCCGAACTTAAATATAGTGATTAAGACTATTCCAATCCTTATTTAAGAGCCTAATAATGATTAAGAAATATTGGTAAGGGAAAATAAATCCAAAAGAAATAAGGAAACACTTAAAAAGCGAAAAATGCTAAATAAGCGTTAAATAACCATAGGAGGTATGAGACCTCGGTTAGCGTATTATATGGATTCTTAAGGCTTAATAATGCCTAAATAATATAAGGGAACAACTCCCGAAGAAAACGGGTCCAAATAATGTACTAAAACGCTAATAGAGCTTTAACGCACGTTTTTTGAGAAAACCCGAAAACGTGATTTTAAGTGGTCAAACGAACCCGTACAAATTATAAGTCATTAAATAAATATTATTAAGCATTTATGGAAGCTTAATAACTAATAAAAATAAAGAAACGAGAAAATTCCGGAAAACGGGCCCGGTTAGCGAATAGTACCAAAACCGGGTAAAATAACGAGCGTTTTCTGTAGAAGACGAAAAATGCTCCAACTAGTATAACTGTAAGGGGGGCCGGTTTTTATCAGTCAAATAGCTCCCTTACACACACATGTAACTAGTTAATTAAATAAGAGAGACAAAAGCAAAAAGCAATAAAGTAAAAACTACTTTATTCCTTCTCTCTCTCCTCACTCACTCATTTCTCTACTCTCTCACCTCCCTTCTTCCTCACCATCCGATTTCTCCCTCCTCTCTCCTCTGGTATGGGCGATTTTGGAGCTCCAAGGAGAAGCTTCAATGGCTTCTCATCTTTCCATCCATGCTCCACCTTCATTTAAACTCCAAAGGTAAAAATAACTACATATTTGAACTCCCCTCATCCTCCTCTACACTTCTCTCTTTTCAAAATCCAAAAATGAGGAAGTTCATTTTTGTGGGTATACCCCATTCAAAGAGAAAATAGCACCAATGGGTAGCTTGAAGTCTCCTCTCTCCATTAAGGTAAAAATCTACATGAAAAACTCATGTTTTCTTCATCTTCCTTTGAAACCGATTTTTACCCCTCTTGTAATTCCCTATTTCTCTCTCTCTTTTGAGCATCAATTACACCTTGCAATGGTGGTGGATTCTCCTTCTTGAACCAAGGGCTAAAACCCCTCCTAAAACACCCCAAAGGTAAACCCTAGAAAACTTGCTTTAAACATCTCTATGAACTAGCATTAATTAAAGGGTTAGTATGTTAATTATACTTGTTTTATGTGCCTTGGGTGATGGGAATGGAGTTTGGAAACTCCATTCCCCATGTGACCGAATTGTGCAAGCAAGAGAGGAGAAGAAGTGGAAAAGAAAAGAGGAAATAAGAGCTTAAGGTAAGAGCTCTTTCTTGAATGCTAAATTTAATGCATTAGAGTAATGGGAATGGGTAAACTAATTTAAAGAACCCAAAAGGGTGTATTGGTATTGTAGTGTTGGAATTTTGGGTAATTGTGAACTTGTATGTGAATTATAGGCCTTAGGACCAAGTGTATTGTATATGTGCATTAGTATGGTGGATTGTGGAAGTATTGATGAATTGATATTGTATTGATTGCTGGTAGGACCCTTGTATGGGTGTGGCTAGATTAGGAATGAATTTGATGAAAAAAAAGTGCGTATGTGGAGAAGTAAGAAAAGTAAGTAAACTATGGCGAAATTTTGGTAGGAATTATGTACTCATGAATGACTTGGTGAATGGGAGAACCAAGGTGTATATTGGGTTGAGTAGGTATGTTTAGTAGTGATGAAGTGGTAGTTGTAGTGTGAGAAATAAGAGGTGCAAAATCTGTAGCAAAGGGTATAAAAATGCATTGGAGAAGTTAGGAAGAATTGTGTGCAAGACCTAGTAAAAAGAGTGTTGAACTTGAAGAGGTAAGGCAATGCATTGTAGACCTTGGAAATGGCATTAGGAGATGAGAATGTGCATGGGGAAAATAGGAACTAAAATCTGTAGCAAAACAAAACTAGGAAGGATGTGTATAAGTGTTGAAAGGGAAATGTAAAAATGTATGTGTGAATTAGTATGAAGAGGAGTAATGAATTGGTAATGGATTTAGACATGTTTAGAAGTTTAATTAGGTGCTTAAACATATGGGATTAAGTGTAGGAACATTTGGGAATTATTTAGGCAAAGTGAGGATTGTAACAGATTTTGAAAATGTCAAAATCTGCAGGAATTGTAGCAGGGTCCGGGACTTAAGTCTAGGACTAAGTCCCGGACCAAAATGTAAAAACTGACCGAGAGTAGATAGCAGTGGGTGGTCCGGGACTTGAGTCCCATACAAGGACCCGGACCACCCCTTGAAAACATGCCGAGAGTTTGAACAAACACTGGTCCGGGACTTGAGTTGGGGACAAGGTCCCGGACCATAGTAGAAAATGTGCCCGAGAGTTAGGACCAGTGTTGGTCCGGGACATAAGACCAGGACAAGGTCCCGGACCAACCAAAACTTGTGAAAATAAGTGTATTAAATGGGTATTAAGGTAAGGAAGTGAGTGGTAATGATAGTATAAGTTAAGTAGCACTTGATTAATGATGTTTAAGGGTCATTAAAGGCATACACAAGTATGAGGAGTAATTAAGGAAGTTGTAAGTTTATAAACATTAAGGTAAACCGGAACAACAGGACAACGGGGTAAGTACGGGAGTTGCAATTATGTATGTAATGTAATGCGTAGTATTGATTGAACCGTTTGGCATGTAGCCAGAGGTTCAAGAATAGGACTCGAGGAACAAATAAGGACTAAGGAACAAGAAGGCACCGGTAAAGTAAATTGTAGAAAAAGGTATGATTTCTTCATGCCCTGTATCCTAATCTGGTTACCCCGATTTGTGTGCTTATTTGATCACCTAACTAAGATAAATGCATGAATCGGACTATATTGCACCTACTTGTGCTTGACGTATGTGTTCTTCATATTTATTGTCTTGAACACTAGTTTGTATAATTCATGAAACATATAAATGATGATGAAGTGTATTTGTACCCTATATTGTATTTGTGTATTGTATTGCATTTCATATGGATGCATATATGAGCATTGTATTGTATTATTGGTCGCTTGGGTGTGTGACTTCTACTAATTCCTAACTACCTAACTCCTAACATAAGTAAGGAATAAATTGGAATGAGTAGAAGTTCGATATAGCTTCGGCCACGCGTGAGGATGAGGAGACACAGGAGGTTGGATCCGATTCCTGACTCTTAAACTGGTCCGCGGCCCAAACCCCTTAAATGGGTAGCATCCCGGATTGGTGAGTCAAGTAAATCCCGGTGGTGGGACGGAGTAGTCCCCGGGCCGGAGGTCCCGACGACTTGACATGAGTAAGAGTAAGTAAGTAAGTATGTATGAGAATGAGTATGTATGCGTAAGTACTGTGGAACGAGTAAAAGAGTAATCTCCACCCGATTAACCCGGGTGGACCAACATGAGCTAACAAGGATGGTGTATTGTGTATGCATTGCGTATGTATTGTATATGTATTGTGTATTGCGGATCCCGGAAAGGTAAGAATGTATCTGATGGCTTGTATGGGTTACCATGTATGTATTGAAGAGTGTGTATTGACGTGCATGTATGTATTCCTTGCGTAATGTATTGTAATATTATGTATAAGAGCATGTATGCATGTATGTTTGAATGAAATCAATCGCATGTATTCGACCAAGTGGTCGGCGTACCCTCACTAGTACGCGGGGTATGCAGTTATCATATTCAGCGTAAGTTGACCCCCTAGGGGGGGACGTTTTTAGTGTGCAGGTACCGGAAGCAGACATGATCACGGTAAGAGACCGGTGACTATACTTGGATAGCTAGAATGAATTGTAGTTAGTGGAGAATCATAAAAGGCTTGGAGCCTTGTATGTAGTTGTGAGGAATGGGTAGTTGTAGACTCTTGATGGGTATAGATGAACTTAGAAGGAGTATTGTATTTGTATTTGGAACCTAGTAAACTCGGTTGTGTATATTGTATTGTATGGAATGTAAAGGAGCAAAGTGTTGAATGGAACAATGTAGTATTTCCTTGGTAAAAGGAGTATGTATTGTAGATGTGTAGTACTCGGGATTCCGGTCCATCAGACCGATGCTGTATATAGTAGTAGTAGCTTTGTTAGTCACATGGGTGACTAACGACATTGTATCACCCACCGTATGTAAGTATGTACCGCTGCGTGAATCTGGAAGTACGAGGAGATTGGACGGTAATGACGGTATTAGCGGTAGGGGTGTTACAAAAAGTGATATCAGAGCGAAGTATCGCTCTGATGACAGGAAATACCGAGTTTAGGAAATACCGAGTTAGGAATTAGAAGCTTAGGGCTAAGGGCTGAGTGTTAGCATTAGAGATATGCTAGTTAGGAACTCCCGGGGAGTACCGGATACCTACAAGACCAGACCCGCCCTCCATAAACCCCTTTGTATAACTTGGGGAAGTACGCCAGAGAGAAGGAAAGACCTCTCATACTCGGGAAAACCCGATCTGGCAGTAGTGAGATGATCCTATAAGGGAAAAGAACTTAACACACAGTAGATTCCAAGAATTGGAAGTCCCGGAAATGGATCCCGGTTGAACAACAATAACCACACTTAGTGGCGGTAGAATGAGAACTCCAACCATAAGGTGACTACAACATGCAACAACATGGGGCACATGCCTAGCAGTCGCAGAACCTGGCTAACCAACCAGCAGCGGGAAAAGAAGCACTAACCGTGCAACGAAATGGAAAATGAGCAGTAACGGAACCCGAGACACAAGTCTGCGGGACAACAGTAATAGCCAAGCAACACCACCAATGGTATGCTAGCTGGCTAAGGACATAGTCGGGAGTGATTGACTCCAAAACTACAATGCCAAAAATGTTACAAACCTGGCCAACATAGCTCAGATAGCTACAAGAACATTCACAAGATATAATCTGATGCAACTACAACCGTAGTGCCTAAACCAACTCAGGCTCAGTAACCACAACAAACGTGTGGGAACGAGCAACAAGGAAGAACACAACCAAATCAAAGGGGGAATCTCCAAGGATTGGAGAAGTACCCTGATCAATGACAGCCGTGTCAAACTCACTGAGAAGTTACTCAGAAGAGTAATTAACCTAAGAAAATGATCAACAAGATCAAAGGAAGAGTAAGCAAGACTACCAATTACGAGTGGAAACCATTCCATGACTGGTATCGGTTTACCCAAAAACCACCAGTATCGCGCACATGCCACAGCAAGTGCAGTAAGAACAGGAACATGCAGGGGAGCACTAACACACCACAAGTACATAGTAGGGTAGTGTGGCCGTAATGGAACAACTACAGGAATAAACATCCTAAAACTGGATGAATGAAACCATGGAAAGGCCTGACGGCCTGACCACTATATTTAGAACACACCAGTCAGCGGGAAGCTGGACTTGGTCAAGTTTTCGAACATGGCTATGCCATGAAGAACTTCTTTTAACACCGTACCATGATTTCAAAACCAAATTCTTCTTTCAAAACCACAAACCTTATTTTAAACCTTGGATTTTAAAACCAAACCAACAGAATTACGGTGATTATCATACCATGATACAAGAGGAGTTGACGACAAAATACTTCACCTAGGCGTGTGGCGAACACTACGGGTGTACCCAATTACGGGATGTGGGACGACCGCACTCTGAAGGAGCTTGCGGGCCTGACAAGTAGTCGGGTAAGTGGTAACATATCAACAAGGTACCCCACGTATGTATACATGTAGTGTACGACACACGGGAAGTAGTCAACTCCGTTCTACGAACCATGAGTAAATTTTAACCAGAACAACTGGACACCTCAGACGATCAAGGAGGAGGAAACTCAGTTAAGGAACAAGTATAAGGAACTCAGAGAAGCCATCTGGAGATAAGGAATGAAGATTGGGAAGTGCAAAAAGCACAGACTAGTAAGTATAGACATTGGATATGTCTCAAATAATTCAAGCAATTACCTGACAGCTGGATGGGATACCCAGCCTAAACACAGTAAGGCAAATGCCTATCGTGAACTTAACAATGCTCGACAAATGGGGCGGAGTTCCCAAGAGCGATCACAAGATTACCACAAAGTATAATCCATCATTGAAGAGGATATTAAACCCAGTCTTAAGCATTAGAAACAAGTATAAACGGTCTACCCAAGAACGGGAGATGTTATAACCCTAAAGGGATAACTTAAACACAGTACCACAAGACGGTATAGTGGACACAACGTATCGGGAACATTAGTCGGATGTAACGGCGTAACCAACAACACCCAGGAGCAATCCTTGAAGGGTGTCTGAGTTAACAATAGTTGAGCAAAGCGTCATGATAAGAGCACGGTAGCTAGAACGAACACTCGGTTAGGACACCGAAGGGATTTCACTTAACAGGAAATGCCCTAAACTACAAGAAGGCACTAATTAGCACCAGCTTGCCAAAAGGGCCTCCTATGAACGGAAGCGTGATGTCACGACTTACCATGGAGCCCAGCAATACCTCTAACCTATGGGGTATACAAAGAGTGGAAACATGCATGAGCAGCTTGCGAGAGCATAGCTTGCAGCAATAAGGCTTAAAAGCCAGGAACCAACTACGTTATGTAACTTGAACGGTTGCAAAACCCACACCATTAGTAACAAGACTGGTGAGAGATATTGCCTCATACGACAAGAAATCAACAACTGGACCATCAATTCAAACCCAACTTCATGAGTGGCTTGGACTAATGGCTATCACAATGTCACTGTCACTAGAGCATCACCCTAGCATACAGTAGACAAACTCTTAATTCTCCTTCACGCCTCCTGTAGAAATGGTAACACGGAGGCATAAAAATCGTAATAATGCCAACATTGGCCTAGTCCACACTTGGACACTACGAGAACCCAAGTGAAGATACCCCTCGTTAACCAAAGACCACCAACGTGGTAATGGTATGAACCCTTAGGAAAGGCTTCCATATACAACAACAACAATCTTGCGCATAGAGTTATTGCCAAGAGACAATCAAACAAGAAAGTGAGACTTCCGAACCACCACGCCTACAAGAGGCTATGGACCGGAGAAGCACATCGCTTAAGAGCATCGAAGCTCGAAGGAGTAAGCATACTCCATATGCACCCACATACGTGATCAACCATTGTGTAAACACCAAATTGGTAAATCTTGTCATGAGACCTATGAGTGGCAACAAGCCTCTCAACCAGAACTTCATTTACCAATGATAGAAAGGGACAAAAAACCCTTAAAGTTTCTTGGGACGTCCCGGCAATGTACATACCCAAGTAATACTGCATAGCTAGAGCCTATAACCAATGCTCAGCTTTGGGAGGACAGTAATTGTCAAAAACAATCAATATGAGTGCACATTGCACACCATGAATGACCAATGCTCGAGAGAGCTTGTAACCCGATAAATTACTTCATCCATTATCAACCATGACACTTGGTAAATTGTATCACAAATGATGACAGAATGTGAGGTAAGCTAACCTACACATAAAACCCAAGTTCCACATTGGGAAGATAATAAGATTGCGGTATGCTACGACAACCGTCATACACACAAACACAGGAAACTCCTAGTGTATTTACACCATAAGGAAATGGTGCCAATGACAATGGCAATAAGTGAAGAGGAACTACCACAGTAAAAACAATGTTGTACAATGAGTAAGAACACGGTGCGCAACAAGCGACCACTATGAGGAAGTAGTAGATAATGACACGGAGTATAAGTATGAGAAGACAAGCAGAAATATTCATTCTATCACATAAGTGACTTGCGGTCAAGCGTTTACGCCTCTGCACTCTGTATGACTGAGTGTTTTGGTATTGCACTTGTGAAGTAATGATCTAATGGGATAGCTAGGAATATAGAGAATGTAAATCGTAGTAAACCCTTCTTTTCACCAACAAACATGGCATAAGCCAGCTAAGGAATCTTAGCAACAAACCGTGCGGTCTAAGGCCAAAGAAGCACGAAGAGTGTACAACACACTAATAATCACAAATGTGAATTCCAATGGAATAAAGGGTGAAAAGAGACTTAAGAAAGTCACTAGGACCAACACATAGAGAATGCAAGGTCACACAAGTGAAGAACACTTGTACTAAACTATAAGAACTGGTATAATTCAGAAACCATTGACACCAGAGGAAGCACTACAACTAAGTAGTGACTTAACCTCGCCCGACAATAAGTCGGAGGAACTTAGCGAATAATCGTGGGAGTACGAATAGTATGTATAATAGATTGCCAGAGAGCTGGTTACAATCTAAAACTAATTATAGTTCAAACACGGTAAAAGAATACCGCAATTGTTTAGTAAACCTTATTCCCATAATAGTCGGATAAAAAGGTGATGTATAGCACATTAAGGATAACAAGAAGGGTGAGTAACCCAGGTTATCAGGGTCGCGCAGCAGAAGCTAGTGGGCCCTAGCTAGAATGGCTAGTAAGTATAGTAGAATGGCTATTGATGCCTTGAAGCCTAATAGGCTGGAACCAAATTAATTATGAGTTAAATAAACTCATATAGGAATCCTTGGTGCAAAGACTAAACCATTGTTATGATTAGGACCATTTCACGAGGGTATATTATGTAACAAACCGTAAAGAAGCTAAAACGCTTCAGATTGCCCAAATTGAGTAACCAATCTTTAATAATAATAACATATGGTAGATTACGTGGGCGTAATCCCTTTTAAGGGGGGTAGAGCGAAAACCGCTTAATGTAAGTTTCATGAATAAAACACATAAACTATAATGTGCATAGCACAAATGAGAATTGATTGGATGATTGGTACTATGTTAAATAAACATAAGTATCCATTCATATTGAAATTATGGTAATTAGGAACAAGAGATGCAAATACCTTAGGGCGAATATACCCATCTTGTAACCCAGTGTAAGAGTATTAGTAAAAGAAAAGTAACGAGTAGTGGACGGAGCTCCACAAGTATTGTAGCCTTTAAAGAAGTAGTACGGAATGAATGAGAGTAGCAGATGAATGAAGTCTAGGAGTAGCGTATACCTAGGTAAGTTATTGGAAGTAAATTGAGGACAACTAAATTCTACAAGTATGGTAATCCCTAGTTAGAATATTTGAAACGATGGAGAGTAACGTATGGAAGTAGTGAAGGTTGATAAAATGAGCACTTAGGTATTGAACCTCGAAGTAAAGCATTTGGGAAATAGATTGAGAATGACTGATGGACCGAATTCCATCCCTCGGAGATGTATGCAGGACTAGGAAGAGTAAAAAGATAAAACATGAAAATAATTGAATTAATTGCTTTTTTGAAACTGATGTGGGAAGTTGAACTTGATCCTGATCAGATCAAGGGAAACCGAACACAAATTGGGGTGGAAAGATAGTTCAACACTGATGCTGATCACATCAGGGTCGAATGATTCTTGAAGCTCCCCTCAAGTGGTCACAAGAATCACACATAGGATAGAAGTAGTGAATATAAATTGGAATTTGGAGTTGTGTGTTTTAGAAAATTTCTAACTAGTAGTCCTTAGACTGGAGAATGAGGACTTGTTGGAAGTTTATATCCGAGAAGATAGTAGTATAGCATATTGTATTATTCCAAGGGAAGCGAGACATAGAGGAGTCCTGTGTCGAGATGACTTGAGTGCCTGCGGGACTGTATGTGTATTGCATTGCTTTGGGGATAGCTTTGCATTGTATACATGTGAAAACCTGGTAATGTGGAACCAATGGTTGGTAGTAATGTGGATTGGAGTAATTATAGTACATTTGGATGGTATGGAATGTAGAGACCGTAAGTAATGGATTCGGGGAATTGTAAGGAGGAAGAGTGTGTGACCTTTGGTATTAGGCATGTAAGAATGAGTAAGCGTTGTAAACCTATAACCTCGAACAACTTTGAGGATAAAGTTCTTAAGGGGGGTAGATTGAAATACCCCGAACTTAAATATAGTGATTAAGACTATTCTAATCCTTATTTAAGAGCCTAATAATGATTAAGAAATATTGGTAAGGGAAAATAAATCCAAAAGAAATAAGAAACACTTAAAAAGAGAAAAACGCTAAATAAGCGTTAAATAACCATAGGAGGTATGAGACCTCGGTTAGCGTATTATATGGATTCTTAAGGCTTAATAATGCCTAAATACTATAAGGGAACAACTCCCGAAGAAAACGGATCCAAATAATGTACTAAAACGCTAATAGAGCTTTAACGCACGTTTTTCGAGAAAACCCGAAAACATGATTTTAAGTGGTCAAACGAACCCGTAAAAATTATAAGTCATTAAATAAATATTATTAAGCATTTATGGAAGCTTAATAAATAATAAAAATAAAGAAACGAGAAAATTTCGGAAAACGGGCCCGGTTAGCGAATAGTACCAAAACCGGGTAAAATAACGAACGTTTTCTGTAGAAGACGAAAAACGCTCCAACTAGTATAACTGTAGGGGGCGGTTTTTATCAGTCAAATAACTCCCTCACACACACATGTACCTAGTTAATTAAATAAGAGAGACAAAAGCAAAAAGCAATAAAGTAAAAACTACTTTATTCCTTTTCTCTCTCCTCACTCACTCATTTCTCTACTCTCTCACCTCCCTCCTTCCTCACCATCCGATTTCTCCCTCCTCTCTCCTCTGGTATGGGCGATTTTGGAACTCCAAGGAGAAGCTTCAATGGCTTCTCATCTTTCCATCCATGCTTCACCTTCATTTAAACTCCAAAGGTAAAAATAACTACATATTTGAACTCCCCTCATCCTCCTCTACACTTCTTTCTTTTCAAAATCCAAAAATGAGGAAGTTCATTTTCGTGGGTATACCCCATTCAAAGAGAAAATAGCACCAATGGGTAGCTTGGAGTCTCCTCTCTCCATTAAGGTAAAAATCTACATGAAAAACTCATGTTTTCTTCATCTTCCTTTGAAACTAATTTTTACCCCTCTTGTAATTCCCTATTTCTCTCTCTCTCTTGAGCATCAATTACACCTTGCAATGGTGGTGGATTCTCCTTCTTGAACCAAGGGCTAAAACCCCTCCTAAAACACCCCAAAGGTACACCCTAGAAAACTTGCTTTAAACATCTCTATGAACTAGCATTAAGTAAAGGGTTACTATGTTAATTATACTTGTTTTATGTGCCTTGGGTGATGGGAATGGAGTTTGGCAACTCCATTCCCCATGTGATCGAATTGTGCAAGCAAGAGAGGAGAAGAAGTGGAAAAGAAAAGAGGAAATAAGAGCTTAAGGTAAGAGCTCTTTCTTGAATGCTAAATTTAATGCATTAGAGTAATGGGAATGGGTAAACTAATTTAAAGAACCCAAAAGGGTGTATTGGTATTGTAGTGTTGGAAATTTGGGTAATTGTGAACTAGTATGTGAATTATAGGCCTTAGTACCAAGTGTATTGTATATGTGCATTAGTATGGTGGATTGAGGAAGTATTGATGAATTGATATTGTATTGATTTCTGGTAGGACCCTTGTATGGGTGTGGCTAGATTAGGAATGAATTTGATGAAGAAAGAAAAGTGCGTATGTGGAGAAGTAAGAAAAGTAAGTAAACTATGGCAAAATTTTGGTAGGAATTATGTATTCATGAATGACTTGGTGAATGGGAGAACCAAGGTGTATATTGGGTTGAGTAGGTATGTTTAGTAGTGATGAAGTGGTAGTTGTAGTGTGAGAAATAAGAGGTGTAAAATCTGTAGCAAAGGGTATAAAAATGCATTGGAGAAGTTAGGAAGAATTGTGTGCAAGACCTAGTAAAAAGAGTGTTGAACTTGGAGAGGTAAGGCAATGCATTGTAGACCTTGGAAATGGCATTAGGATATGAGAATGTGCATGGGGAAAATAGGAACTAAAATCTGTAGCAAAACAAAACTAGGAAGGATGTGTATAAGTGTTGAAAGGGAAATGTAGAAATGTATGTGTGAATTAGTATGAAGAGGAGTAATGAATTGGTAATGGATTTAGACATGTTTAGAAGTTTAATTAGGTGCTTAAACATGTGGGATTAAGTGTAGGAACATTTGGGAATTATTTAGGCAAAGTGAGGATTGTAACAGATTTTGAGCAGGGTCCGGGACTTAAGTCTAGGACTAAGTCCCGGACCAACATGTAAAAACTGACCGAGAGTAGATAGCAGTGGGTGGTCCGGGACTTAAGTCCCATACAAGGACCCGGACCACCCCTTGAAAACATGCCGAGAGTTTGAACAAACACTGGTCCGGGACTTGAGTTGGGGATAAGGTCCCGGACCATAGTAGAAAATGTGCCCGAGAGTTAGGACCAGTGTTGGTCCGGGACATAAGACCAGGACAAGGTCCCGGACCAACCAAAACTTGTGAAAATAAGTGTATTAAATGGGTATTAAGGTAAGGAAGTGAGTGGTAATGATAGTATAAGTTAAGTAGCACTTGATTAATGATGTTTAAGGGTCATTAAAGGCATAAAAAAGTATGAGGAGTAATTAAGGAAGTTGTAAGTTTATAAACATTAAGGTAAACCGGAACAACGGGACAACGGGGTAAGTACGGGTGTAGCAATTATGTATGTAATGTAATGCGTAGTATTGATTGAACCGTTTGGCATGTAGCCGGAGGTTCAAGAATAGAACCCGAGGAACAAATAAGGACTAAAGAACAAGAAGGCACCGGTAAAGTAAATTGTAGAAAAAGGTATGATTTCTTCATGCCCTGTATCCTAGTCTGGTTACCCCGATTTGTGTGCTTATTTGATCACCTAACTAAGATAAATGCATGAATCGGACTATATTGCACCTACTTGTGCTTGACGTATGTGTTCTTGATATTTATTGTCTTGAACACTAGTTTGTATAATTCATGAAATATATAAATGATGATGAAGTGTATTTGTACCCTATATTGTATTTGTGTATTGTATTGCATTTCGTATGGATGCATATATGAGCATTGTATTGTATTATTATGGCTTGGGTGAGTGACTTCTACTAATTCCTAACTACCTAACTCCTAACATAAGTAAGGAATAAATTGGAATGAGTAGAAGTCCGATATAGCTTCGGCCACACGTGAGGATGAGGAGACACAGGAGGTTGGATCTGATTCCTGACTCTTAAACTGGTCCGTGGCCTAAACCCCTTAAATGGGTAGCATCCCGGATTGGTGAGTCAAGTAAATCCCGGTGGTGGGATGGAGTAGTCCTCGGGCCGGAGGTCCCGACGACTTGACATGAGTAAGAGTAAGTAAGTAAGTATGTATGAGAATGAGTATGTATGCGTAAGTACTGTGGAACGAGTAAAAGAGTAATCTCCACCCGATTAACCCGGGTGGACCAACATGAGCTAACAAGGATGGTGTATTGTGTATGTATTGCGTATGTATTGTATATCTATTGTGTATTGCGGATCCGGGAAAGGTAAGAATGTATCTGATGGCTTGTATGGGTTACCATGTATGTATTGAAGAGTGTGTATTGACGTGCATGTATGTATTCCTTACGTAATGTATTGTAATATTATGTATAAGAGCATGTATGCATGTATGTTTGAATGAAATCAATCGCATGTATTCGACCAAGTGGTCGGCGTACCCTCACTAGTACGCGGGGTATGCGGTTATCATATTCAGCGTAAGCTGACCCCCTAGGGGGAACGTTTTTAGTGTGCAGGTACCGGAAGCAGACATGATCACGGTAAGAGATCGGCGACTATACTTGGATAGCTAGAATGAATTGTAGTTAGTAGGGAATCGTAAAAGGCTTGGAGCCTTGTATGTAGTTGTGAGGAATGGGTAGTTGTAGACTCTTGATGGGTATAGATGAACTTGGAAGGAGTATTGTATTTGTATTTGGAACCTAGTAAACTCGGTTGTGTATATTGTATTGTATGGAATGTAAAGGAGCAAAGTGTTGAATGGAACAATGTAGTATTTCCTTAGTAAAAGGAGTATGTATTGTAGATGTGTAGTACTCGGGATTCCGGTCCATCAGACCGATGCTGTATATAGTAGTAGAAGCTTTGTTAGTCACGTGGTGACTAACGGCATTATATCACCCACCGTATGTAAGTATGTACCGCTGCGTGAATCTCGAAGTACGAGGAGATTGGACGGTAATGACGGTATTAGCGGTAGGGGTGTTACATTATATGACATTGCCGAGAGTTAAGGAGTATATTGGTATAATTATGATATAATATAAGGTAGGAATTAATATTATGAATTTTGGTTAAATTAAACAAGTGTTTAAGTGTTGAAATAACATTTTAGAAAGTTTTGGGGCTATTTTGTAATTAATGGAAAGTTTAGAGTAAAACCGAGATATATATGATTTTCTGGGTATATTAAAGTATTAATTATGAAATTAGGCTTTGGTCAAAGTGTTGACCAAAAACTTTGGGTTAATTAAAATGATTTATGACATAAAATATTAAGTTTATAAAATTTTTGGGGTAAATATGTAATTTATAAAAGGTTATATGTAAATCTGAAAAATAAATAGGGGCGAATGCAAATTATTAGGAATATAGGTGTTCACGTGGTTATTTTGAGAAATTAAATATTAAAACTATAGTTTATGAATTTATATGTAACTTATATAAAGTTTTGGGGTTAAAATGTAAATATAGAAAGTACATGTTGAAAACTGAGAGTTTATGGGATTAATTAGTAACTTATAAAAGTTAGTATATTCATTTTGTAATTACTGAAAGTTATATGGTTATTTAGTAATTTACAAAAGTTATGTGTTCAATATATAAATACCGAATTTATAAGGTTGGTTTTGTAATTAAATAAAGAAAGGAATTAAAACTAATATAATGTATTATGGGATATAATATAAAGTTTATAAAATAATTGTGGTTATAATAAAAATAACCAAATTGTATTAACATACATAGAATAAGCGGAAACAATTATGAGTATATAATTAAAGAGATGGAAGGTATACCATGAAATGGAAATTCATTATCACATGTGGTTACTACATAAAATGATGGACTGTTAAACTACCTCGAACCACTGTTAAACAACAGGGAGAAATTAAAGAATATACGAGGTTAGTATACTACGAGTATTAGTTCTGTATTAACAGTACTGAAATAGTTAAACGCTAGTTGTGTTAATGTTACCCGGTATTTGCTTGTACATATAACAGCGTTACAAGGAGAAACTACTAAGCGTGTACTCTCAAGCTAGCAATTTTCACGGTGAACGGTATGTTAATTGTGTGGTCTGAATGTCCTAAGGATTTTTCTGAGGTCCAGATGTTGTGTGTTTAATTGTTAAGAGCGATATCTGTGATTTATGTATATGATATTGTATACTGTATTGCTCGACACCATTGCGTTTTATTTTTACGCGAACGTCTTATGACTGGAAGTTTATACATCTAAACTCAAACAAGACTAGGTGACCTTTAGGTATTACGAGAACCTAACTGATGGTCAACTGTTATAGTCTTAACTCAAGGATTGGATATTGTATCACTGACTAAAGGGCTAACTTACAAAGAGAGGAATCCAGCTAGTTTCGACTATCTGGTTGTGCATCGTGATCACTACGAGGGACTACTATCAAGAGTCACTTAAGGGAATCCATTATCCACATTCGATGATGGCAGAGGGCACTACTGTTGGTGCACAGGTTTGGACCGAATTGGTTGCCTTTAAGGCAAATAAATTATCCTGGGCCATAAGGTCAGCTGGCAACTGTTCCATTGGAACCCAGGGGACTACTGTCCATTAATAAGTTATTAAGGGTTGTCCTAACATGACACCCAAGGTGGAAATTAATTGGAAGGATTAAGTGGTTGGTTAAAAGGATAAGGGCCATGTGGTCAACTAACAAGTACAGTTAATTAATACGTGTGTCTGTTTGGTTACTGTTATTGATTATTGGTTATTGATTATTTTGTTGTTACTTACTATTATGTGGTGGCATTGTTAGGTGAACTATTCTGTGTTTATCTAAACTTTTACAGTTGTTATTATTATTGTAAACCGGTATAATATGTAATGAATCTAATATCAAGATGGCTAAACGGCTTAAGGAATCCAAATGATTTAGGACTACATTTAGCATACCAGCATATCGTTTGCTGAGCCCTTCAATGGGCAAAACATTTCAGGTTACTAAGAAGAGACACGAAGCCGGAGAGCGGGACGCTGGGTAGTTGAAGTATTTTAAAGTAATCTTTAGTTTTACCATGTACTGTATTAAGAAGTTCTGTTGTATTTGGGTTTAGTTGCTCAGTTGTTAAGTTTGGATTTGGTTTGTAACTTAAGGAGTACTCAGTATCTCGTCATCACAGCGGTGGAGAGTTGAAGTGGATTGATGGAGTAAGGTTGCCTTGTTACTCACATGGGTGGGTAATGGCATGTAACACCAACGCTAGTTAGTTTTATTTTCCGTTGCGAATTATATCTATTATGCTACGACTTGCGAATATATTATAGGATTAGGATTAGGGGTGTTACATGTCCGAACCCACGGACCCTAGTTAACCTATGTGAACATAAAAGTCGAATTAAATAGAAAACACAATTGTGAAAAGTCCGGGGCCACGGACAGGATGTCTGTGGGCCCTGACATTGTTTTAGAAAACCTAAATTTTGAAAATTTTAAAATTCTGCCGCCGTCCGTGGGTGTCCGTGGCCACGGACAACCCGTTCGTGGTCCCGGACCATAGGTCCGAGGTCCCAGACCACCCACGGACAGGGGTTTTCTGGTGGTTCCCGACGGTGTTTTTGGCTCAAAATTATTGGGCGTGTAGCCTGAAAGATGTACAATACGTTAGTAATCAAAAGATTTTAATTTGAAGTCAGAATAATGACAAAACTTAGCAAATAAGTTAAAGGGTAGCAACAAAAACGAACAACTATACAGAAGCCGGAAAGAGTCGGTTTGAACCCAAATTTCAATAGTAAGTCAGAAAGGTCGTGGGGAGTTAGAAAACTAAAATTTCTACCTGTTTTACCTTCAAATTTGACGTGCCTCTTCACGTCGGGATTCTTCGGAGGCTCCGATGATGCCGGTTCCAGATTGAGTTCGACCCGAGCTTCTGGTTGTTGATTTTGATGATGTTCTTCACGTTTTAGAGGTGGTTTGGTTGATGTATGATGATCGTTGAAGTGTTGGGAGTTGAAAAATGTGTTTAGGTGGTGATTTCGGGGAGTTTTTGATGTGATTTTGGTGCTTGGATGTTAAAACGTGGGGGAACTTGTGACGGCTAGGTTTTCTGACTTTCTAGGACTCTTAGAGTTCTGATTTGATCAAGGGATAAGGCTCGTTATATAGGCTTCCTTAAAGATAGAAAAATCCGGTAAAAACCGAGATTTACCGACGTTTTAGCTTAAGGGCTTCCAAAAGGAATTAGACTATGAAATTTTAAACATGGATAAAGGTTGGTATTTCTGATTTTTCTAAAGTGGAATCGAATTTTTTGGATATTGGAATATTTTTAAATTCAATTTCTCGTCAGATTCAATCAGAAATTGCTAGAAAATTATTGGAAATTTGAAAAATCAAAATTTCAACGCCATTATGCCCAAAATGTCATCCTCTATTATGTGTTAAAATTTCAAATCATTTTGAATTGATTTGACCCTTATTTGGAGGAGAGAGAAAGCCTATAGGGGGCTTAGGAGCCTTGAAAATTTACGAAAATGCCCCTGGAGATGACTAAGCTGTCCCTAGTACTCTGAAATGTGTCGATTGAACTGGGAATCCTCGCTACTAGCCTATTAGTAGAGACTCTCTTCCGGGGGGTTGAAATTTTGGGTATAACAGATTGCCCCCCATCAATTAGACTTTGTAATGGAAATGAAAAGGCTAGTTGATGCTTGAGTGATACCCCAAAATTTTGGATCTTAAAAGACATGCAATTGAAATCCGACAAGTTGTGTCGAGCTGTTCTAAGGCGCTGACTACCTATGAGTAAAGTGGAAGGATTTCGAGCGATTCTAAGGCGTCGACCACCTAAAGGTAAAAATGAAGTAATGTTGGACTATTCTAAGACGCCAACTACCTATAATGAGATGATGTCAAGCTACTCTAAGGCGTTGACTACCCATGATGGATGAAATGATGTCAAGCTATTCTATAGCGTTGACTACCTATAATGGATGAAATGAGGTCAAGCTATTCTAAGGCGTTGACTACCTATGATGGATGAAATGATGTCAAGCTATTCTAAGGCGTTGACTACCTAAAGTGAAATAAAGTATGTCGAACATTCTAAGGTGTCGGGAACCTGTAATGCAAATGTAGATGTCATGCAAAAGAAGATGATACGATATGCTGATGATGCTCGGATGCTTCTGGGGACCGAAACCCGTTCCAATGCTCCTGGTTGGTATACTATGGGGACTTATTGCCTCTGCCCACCAACTGGGGTGCTGGGATAACTTCTAGATTACCAAGGGGACTTATTGCCACTGCCCACTAGTTGTTTCTCCCAAGAAGTTGACATGAAGATGGGGACTTATTGCCTCTGCCCGGCCAACTTAGATCACGCTCTGTCTAGTACTTGTCTCGCACTGAAGATGATACTAGGTCTCGCACTGGATGATGAAAATGCAGGGTCTCGCACTGATGAGAATGATGGGTCTCGCACTGAAGTCTCGTACTAAATGGATGAAGAAAAAGCTGTATATCGCACTGATTCTGGGTCTCGCACTGAATGAAGATTCCGGGTCTCGTACTAAAGTCTTGAAAATGATGGGTCTCGCACTGATGAAGAAGATAGATCTCGCACTAATTTTGGGTCTCGAACTAAGATAATGGTCTCGTGCAAATGCATGTGGTGAAAACCAATTGTAAAAGGGCCAAACGTGGCGATGATGAGGTGTATGCAAAAGTTTGTAAAATGCAATCACAGTGTATGTAAGATACTTGTTTAAAGCAAGCAACTGTTGAAAAATGTGCCAAACACGGCAATGATGAGAATTGAAAATTGTCTAAAGCAAGAAATTGTGGGAGAATGTGCCAAATATGGCAATGATGAGAATTGGAAATTGTTCAAAGCAATAAATTGTTGGAAAATGTGCCAAACACGGCTTAAAAATTGCTCAAAGCAAGAAATTGCTGGAAATATGCCAAACATGTCGACGATGCATATTTGTTCAAAGTAAGAAATTACCAGGAATATGCTAAACATGGCGATATGCAGATTTGTTCAAAGCAAGAAATTGCTAGGAATATGATGAGTTTTATGAAACTGAAGAAATTGCTGAAAAAGATGCCAAACATGGCAATGTTTAAAGAAAATTCTGTCTACTAAAAAGGAAAGTGAAATTATCGTTTCCTGACTAGAGATTTCAGACTTGTAATTTGCCTCCTAGGAGGTGAACATGCTGTCGGTGGGGTGTGGTGTTTGATGTGGAGATCTTTTAAGTGGTGATCAGGGCTTATGACGGGCCATGGAATTTATGTGGAAGTGAAGGCTTATGTGGGCCTGTGTGGTATGATGTGGCGGTAAGGGCTTATGTGGGCCTGTGTGGTGGTGATGGTATTAGTGGTGTTTAAGCTTTAGGTTCCAACTAGTGTTGTCATAGCAATTGTTAAAACCAATAATTGCCCCCAGTATTTTTCCTTAGGACAATCTGAGCTAGAGTTCATGGTAATCGATCGTTCCGATCGATTGCCCCCAGTATTTTCTTTGATTAAACGTGCGAATGAGTCTCATCCTCATAGGGCCAGGGCATATGTTTTGATGTGGTGCTTCCTAACCTACACTCGACGTTTTTGGTGTTTGCACTCATTTCTCGCTCATGGTCATAACTTCTAGACCATTGAATTCGATATTTGACGGATTTACGCATTTGATCCGTTACTTTCACGTTATTGGACGCACAACTATCAAGTCGGAAGTCTTTAAAGCTTATAACGTGGCCATGGGGTGTGATGAAAGACAACAGGACCATGGAGGGATATTTTAGGTTTGTGGAGCCAAAGGGGTGACCAAAGCTGCACCTTATGTCTTCTTTCGGAATCATCTTCCTTGTCTTGAAATCGTCTAGCTGCTTCGTGTTGACGTTGTTTTTAAGCTTCTGGACTTAGACTTTTGAAGTCGTCCTTTACACCATTTCTCCTCTTTTTTGTCATTCGGATTTCCTTGAGGCATTTCAGGTTTGCCTTTTTTGTTTTATCCTTTCTTGACTTTGCCTTCAGGGTTCTTGTGTTTCCCGGTGTTGGGCTTCGAGAGCTGTTTTGATGTGAGCTCTTGAGATCCTGTGTCACTCTGGGACCATTTACGGATCACTTCGTCATGCTGATAGCGGTGTTGCTTCTTTGGACTGATGAGAATGTTATCTGAGAGTCTAACTCCTTGCTTCCTTTGGTCACCTGGTCGAACAACCATCATTTGCTGGGTTATTTTTTGGAGTTCATAATATCGAAAAGGGATATATGAAAGCTCAGCGGGGGTGCCTAGGGTTTAATGTCAGGGTTCACAAGCTTTTGGCTATGTGGTGATGTACCTAGGTGCTTTGTCATTCCTGATAGTTGTGTATCCGCTCTTTGTAACTTTTCAAAGGTCTAAGAGTAAATTTACAAATTCTCTCCTTCGGTCGGAGTTATGACACGCTCGTTCGCTCATGGTTTTTCCACTCAAGACACTCTCACGAATTTCACTCAGAGACTAGTTCACACGCTTAAACGAAAGATTAAAGACGATGATCCTGAGCTCAGATTGCCCCCAGTATTGATTTGGGGTTTATGACAACACTTAAACAGATGTGGATTTTGGAATGCTTTGTGGATGTTTTGAGATAGACTGTGGTGTGTGGACGGACATGTTCACCCTTTTTTAGAAACTGAAATACCCCAAACCTTGATATGTTGTTAAACATTTAAACTATGGTATGTAAAGGCTAAAAAGTGCCTTAGAAACATCAGTGAACAATTTAAACCATAGTAAATGCAATAAAGCACTAAGATACCGTTTGAGCAAAAACAAGCTCTAAGCTATGAGTGAACTTGGTTAGGACCCAAAGAGCCTACCAAGACTTAATAATATTCAATTATGATTTAATAGGGCTAATTAAGTCCTTAGGAAACCTTGGTAGTCAGTTAAACCAAATAAAACACAAGGAAATACCTTAAAGTCAATCAGAGCAAAAATGCGCTCTAAGCTTGGGATAAATTTGTATAAGACTTAATGGTCATACCTATACCTTATAAATATGTTAATGAACATATTAAATCAATTACTAAAGAAAACCAAGCTTGAAAACAAGTTAAAACACAAAATGTGCTTTAAGGAGTCTTAAAGCACGTTTTTGAAAAATTGTCTTGTAAATGAGTTTTGAATGGCTAAATGTCCATCATTACTCTTTAATTAACATGTGTACTATATAGTATCACATTTGGAAGTCTATATCAATGGGAAATCAAAAATTTCACAACAATGTGCCTTGTTTTCATGAATAGTAACTTTTATAAGCTAGTTTGTAACATGTATTGTTATAAGTAATTAAATTGGTCAACAAAGACTATTATACCCTTCTAACTATATGGGGGCCGGTTTTTCAAGGTGTGAGTCACCAATATGTAAAAGAAATCAAATAAGTAAAGTAAATCTTATAAAGTAAAGTACTATTTTACTTCACTACATAATATCTTCTAAAAGTAGAACTTATCTTCATTTCTCCCTTCCTCCTTCATTTCACACGGCTTCTAAGCTCTCTTCTACCTCTCTTCTTTCTGTTCTCACAATGATGCTACAGCAACAGCACCAAATGCCATCTTCCATTGCCAATATTTCTTAGCTCACTTAACCAAATCAAAAACAAACACCACCATTCTCTTTGGTTCATCAAGCTCTTCAATTCTATCCTTTCAAAATTCCAAGAGCTCCATTTTGGTGCCAAGAGGAATCACCATGGGAGGAGCTTGAGCTTGTGTTTCTACATATTATTACTCTCCTTTGCTTCAAGGTAAGGAAACTCAAAGAAAAATGAAGTTTCTTCCATGTTTTTACCTTGACCAAAAATCACCATTAATGGTGCTCATTGTGTTGCTTTGTTCTAGCTCCTTTGAATTTGAATCTTTCAAGGACTTGGTGGAGTCCTCTCTTGGTAGATATTCCAATTCCCTTCAAAGACCAAGGTAAAACAACTATCTTAATGCTCTTTGAACAATGTAAAACCTAGGGTTTACAATGAGATTAAGCTTGGAGCTTGAATACTCATCACATTGTTTGTGTAATGTTTAGAAGTTGACAAGCAACTAAGCTTAGCCGATTTTTAAACAAGGAAACAAGAAAGAAGTTTGTGAGGAAAAGAGGTAAATATGCTATCTCAATGTGGTTTAATGCCTTAGGAGAAATGAGCTTATAATGCTTGCTAAAACTACCTAAAGAGCAAATGGTGAATGACTTAGTAAAGTGTTCTCAAGAGACTAGTAAAAGAACATATGTCTTGTTGTATGTAATTGCAGGTTAAAGGCAATATATATGTGGGAGATTCAGTGTTTAAGTTTAACGTATTTAAGGGCCTAAGAGCCATGTTATTTAAGGGCCTAAGCGCCAAGCAATTTAATCTTATGCACTATATTGTGATGTAGTGCTAAATGTGTGAAGTTTGTGTATAAAATGTGTTTGATGGATTTTAGGTGTTCTTGAATGAAATAAGGTAAAAACCTAAGTGTTTGGATGTGAGAATATACAAGAGAAGTTATGGCAAAATTTGGGAAATGTATAAGGAGTTCAAAGTGTTTTAAAGGAGTTTTGGTGAACTAGGAAGTGTTAAGAGATTTATAAGAAAAATAAGTGACAAATTGGACAATGTTTAAAGGTGAATCGAAGTGATATTTTGGGTATTAGAATATGCCTAAGTTCATGTATGAAGTTTGGGTAATCTGTGGATGAAGAGAATAGAAGAAACAAGACTTGAAATTGTCAAATTTGGGATTCTGTTACAGAGGTCCGGGACTTAGGTATTGGAAGATGTCCCGGACCATACATGAAAAACAGGCCGAGAGTTGGAAGACTGTCTTGGTCCGGGACTTGAGGTGAGTACAAGGTCCCGGACCACCCTATTAAAACAGCCAAGAGTCTCTGTAAGTATGGGTCCGGGACTTAAGGTAAGGACCAAGTCCCGGACCACTCTAAAAATGTTGTTTAAGGTATGAAAATGGTAAGAAGGGAATAAGTGTTTAAGGAGTTATAAAATGAGTTTTTATGGATGTTATATGAAGGATTAAAGGTGCCAGATGTTTAGAACATATTAGGATATTTGAGGTGAAGTTTGGAGTTAAATGGGCAAGGGGAAATAATGGTCTGGGGCAGACCGACCTTGCGACTGAACTTGCCAAGGTCGGTCGGACCCAGTTTACCCTGCGAGAATTAGTTTCTGGAATGGACCGACCTTGGGGACCAGACTTGCAAGGTCGGTCGGGCTTGTGTTTTCTGTACGGATTAAGTTTCTGGAATCGACCGAACATGCGACCGAACTTACAAGGTCGGTCGGAGTAGAAAATTTTGACGGTAAGTGTTCTGGAATGGACCGACCTTGTGCAAGGTCGGTCGGTAAGGTCGGTCGGACCAAAAATGTTGTTTATGGTTATAAAATGATATGTAATGATGGGGATTGATTAGTAGTGATGTTATAAGGTTGTTTAAGACAAGTTAGGTGAGTTATAATGACAGTTTAGTGGGGGAAAAGATGTATTAAAATGTAAAAGTAAAACAAGTTAAAAAGTGAAGTTATGTAACTAAGTTAACGGGGAAAAGTTATAAGCATTAGACATTAAATAATCATGCTACCCCGATGTTAATAAAAGTACATGTAATGTTATCAGTTGTTCGAGAATTGCTCGAGGAACATAAGTGGACGTGGTAAAGTGGACTCCGGTGACAGGTATGGTTTTCTTGCAACCTGTGTCCTACCGGATTACACCGGCTTGTATGCCAATGTGTTTTCTGTGTGTTTGCCACGTTATAAGATAAAACATGAAATGAGTTTACAGTCGTTATTGTTGTTGTATGTTTACGTGCCGATACCGGTAAGCTCAAATGCGCTTGAAGGGCTAGTTAACCACTATTACGTAAACGTAGGAGAACGGTATCCGGTAACAACGTTTCCGACCTAAGGAACGTTCTAACCACGGCTATGCTGAGTTAGTTATGTGATGTTTGTGTGTGATGTTTGTGTGTGAATGTATGACTCTCCCTTCCCTTGTGTGTGTCTAACAAGACTTAACCCTATGTTGTGATTGTTTAACTAAGTTCAATGATGAACTTCTGACAAGTGCTAACGGGGGAAGTGAGGAGTCCGGTCTGTTCCGGCCACGCGTTGAGTATGGGGGTCGTTGTCATAGCAGGTTCTATCCTCTCCGTATGGTATGGTTGCTTTCCAATTTGGTTCCCAACCTTCCCTTTAGCTTAACCAAGGCTATTACTGACTCACGTCGGGCCACAGGGGCATACTATGTTATGTTTGTTCGGTGTGCTTGGATCACTATATCCGAGACACCTTGTGTTAAGTTATCCGTTCATTTAACGAGACGGTAACGAGTTATGTAACGAGCTTATCATGAGACTGGCAACATTCTCTAGGCTCACCAGTGTATTAACTATGTTTGGGTCGGTTCCTAAGAGGACCGTTCCCGTTATGTTATGTGATGTTGTTGTAAAACAATTCCTATTGCGATGTTATCTTGTGCACGTCGATACGTGAAAGTGTTGTTATGTTTGGTTATGTGAGGAATGTCATATGTTGTAAGATATGGAGTGTGTGGATCATGGAAAGGAATCCCAGTTTGTGATATGAGGCGTTTAAGGATAACCCGATTTAAGGGTAATGTCGTCTATTAAGGAAGTAGCTCCATTAGAGGAGGAACACTCTAGGGATAATGAATACGTGAGTGAAATATCAAGTAAGGATGTATTATCCGTTTGTTGAGCCCATTGAGGCGAAATGTTATGTGTTGTGTGTTTACAGTTGCATGCATGATCTAAATATAATCAATCGCATGCTAAGACGACAATTAGTTGTGCGTGGCCCGGTAGCATGTGGGCTGCGGGATTACCATACTAGCAAAGGTGCTGAGCCCCTGGGGGCCACCCTTTCTTTTCTTCCTATTTCAGGTACAGAGAGCTGGAAGCCGTTCGAGAGTAGGACGGGGTAGACATTGTACATGGGTAACCATTTAAGTGTATATATATACAGTAGGTGTAGTAAGACCGAAATTGTTGTCGGCATCAGTTTATGAATACTCGGTATAGTTGAAAGGTGTATGTTGTTGTTAATGGAAAAGGATAGTAACGTGTAGTCGCTCGGGAATTTAGCCATCAGACGGTACAAGTATGTGTATTAGCCTTGTTAGCCACGTGGGTGGTTAACGGCGTGTAACACCAATGAGTAAGTTATTTGATGAGGTGTGTATTCCGCTGCAGATTGTGTATGTATTTGTGTTGGTTGGGGGTGTTACAAAAAAGTGGTATCAGAGCGAAGTATCGCTCTGATGATGAATTACCGAGCTTAGGAAGTACGAGTTAGGATTTTAGTACCTTGGGTTAAGGGTTGAGTGATAGCGTGAGAGATACGCCAGTTAGGAATTACCAGCGTGTACTGGAAACCTACTATATCTTCCGCCCTCCACAATCCCTGTTTTATAACTGAGGAAACAACGCCAGAGAGATGAAAGTCCTCTCGTACTCGGAACACCGATCTGGCTGTTATTAAATACCTTTAGGGTACGGAGAACCTGTCATACGGTAGATCCCGAAAACTGGGAATCCGGAGCGGTCTCCATCTGAACAATGTTAACCGCATTAATAGCGAAGAATGAAGGATTTTGTGTATAAGAGAATAGAATTTCCGGCAACCTGGGTCGACATGCAGAGCAGTCGAGAGTAACCAGCTTGCAACGCACCGACGTGCAACAGGCAAGAAGTGGATTAGTGAAACCCGAGACGAGTGTCTACGGGACCACAGTTGATAAATAATACACCAACAGTGTACAACCGGCAAGGGAACTACAACGTTGCCCAAATACGTGGAACGGGCTAAAAAGAGAATACAATACTAAGAAAAAGGGGTCTCCCAGAATGGGAAACACCCTAGTTGATGATTATCATGTGAAGACAATGAGAAGTCACCTAGAGGAGTTATTGTCAAGACAGTAAGATCAGTGAGGGCCAACAAGGCCACTGATCACAGTGCGGGTAAAAACAATACCACAACCGGTATGTGTTAAACCGATAGCCAGTTAGCATGGCGCACTTGCCATAGCAAGTGGCTATAACAGGGCTGTTCGGGAAATTTATAACCACTACAGTACTTAGTAAAGTACTAGAGAGTTAAATGTGATCGTCATAACAGTGGAAAGGCCTGTTAGCCTAACCCCTGTAATTGTAAGTACACCAGTCAGCAAGAAGCTAGACTTGGTTAAGGTAAGAAGATGTTTGGAAACCATGAAAATTTTCTTTCAAAACTCAGATTTACTCAAACCCTTTCTTTTCAAAACCAGATTTCTTTCAAACCAACACTTCTTTCCAACCTCTTTTAAACCAAACCAGTAAAACCAAGGGCAGTTGATAGGATTCAACAATGGATAAACTTTCCCTCGATTAAGTTCGGGAAGCATGGAATAAATATTGTCACGGGACAATATAAGGGAGTTGACAACAGATTCTTCACCTAGGCGTGTGACGAACACTACGAGTGTACCAACTGAATTGTGGGACGACCGCACTCGATAGGAGCTGTGGGCCTTACAGACTAATTATGGGTTAGTTGGGTAAGTAGCAATGTATCAGCAGGTACCCCACATATGTATACGAGTAGAGTCCGAAACACGGGAAGTAGTCGAACTCCGCTACGGTCAGCAGTATAAATCAAACAAGAACTAGGGATTACCAAGAATGGTTGAAGTTAAGGAAACTCAGTTAAGTTAACGAGATTAAAAGGATTAGTGAATTCCTTTCAAGGGAATGTTTAAGAGTTAGGGAAGTGCGAAGTGCACAAACTGTTAAGTAAAGACATAGCATATGTCTTAAGGATCCTCAGGGATAAACATGATAGCTGGAAAGCAGGGCAAGGCAGATGCCTAATGTGGACACATTAATGTGCAATGGACGGGATGAAACTCCCAGAATGAGTACCTACACTACCAGGAAGGTTGATCTTCACAGAAGAAATAATAAGCCAGTTAAGAACGCAAACGGCATGGCTAACGGAACTGTACCATAAGTGTGTGAACCAGATGTAAAAGCATAACTTAGCAACACCCAGGAGCAATCCTTGAAGGGTGTTCACATCAACAGTTGTTGCAGGAAATGACCTGACAGAAACATGAGGGTTGAAACTAACACCCAGTTTAGACATAAGTTGTCAGGAGACGGACTGACAAACCTGAGCGGCATCCCATGAAAGGAAACGGAATGCAACGACCTTGTCATGGAGCTCAATATGATACCCAAACTACGTAATGTTGTACAAAGAAGTACATGTATGTGGACAGCCTACAATGAGCGCAGCTCAAGGCAATAAGGCTTGTAAGCCACAAGCAACATATGTTATGTAAATTAGATTGATTGCAGAAGTTTATGTAATATAAGTGAATAGAGTGGTAAACGAACCACTGCATTAAGAGTGGGGATACCTCTCGATGTTGTGAGACCGCAGGAGCGGTAGTTATGTGAATTAAGTTCAAGAAATATGTTAAGGATGGACGACGTTATTACTGAAAGAGAGCAGTTAGCTTAGTAGTATGTGTGTATAAAGTGAAACACCGAGCTGAATAATGCCGGCTTGTGACTCGAATGATCGATGCTCAAGGAGCATTCGGTAGTCATCCAGATGAATGACGAACCATAATATAAGTATGGGTGTGGAAGTTAATGTGACAGTAAATACCGTGCAAGTTAGTGTTATGTTATACAATAAGCACGATGCACAGTAAGCGACCGTTGTATAAGTGTTGTTAAATAATGATATGGCAGATAAGAGCAGTTATGAATTAAACTCAGTGGAGATGCAAGATAAGTGATGTTAAACAGACTGGGCAATAAGCCAGTGGTAGGTACTATGTGATGAGGAACTCAGTGTGAATTCCATGGCGAATCGCATAAGGGATTTACTGTCAAGAGTTTACGCCTCTGCACTCTGTATGACTGAGTGTTTTGGTATTGCACTTGCGCAGTAATGATCAAGTGGGATAGCTAGGAATTGGAAACACGTTAATTGTGGAGGAATAATGTTATAGTGGCCGATGCATAGGAAATGCAAGGCCGCACCAATAAAGGAGTACAGTAGCACTAACTGCCAAATATCGGTATGGAATATACCCCAAACGTTGTAAATAGCTGAGAGAGCACTACACACTAGGTAGTAGCTCAATCTCAGCCGACAGTAAGTCGGAAGGGAACAAGTCAATCATTGTGAAATACATAACTATTTACACAGTAAATTGTTATGGAAGTGGATAGAAAGTTAAACTCACCAAATTCGCTAACGGTAAAAGATAACACGCGTCGTTGAGAAACCATTGTTACCAAGATGAAGGTGACAATTGGGGATGTACAATACAGTAAGAATAACAAAAAAAAAGGGGGCAATTAAGCTCTATAGTTATAGAGTTTCGCAGCAGAGAAATAGTGAGCCAGTGATTCAAGTGTTGAATGTACATGGTGAACATAAGTGAATGGCTAATTATTAACGCCTAGAAGCCTAAACAGGCCAGAAGCGAAACCAACTAAGAGTTTAAACAAACTCCAATGAGAATTCTTGGTTTAGGAACTAAACTGCCAATATGGTAAGATCCTCTAATCAGAATCCATTGTGTAATAGACCGCGTGAGTTAAAACACTTCACGACGGCAGAACATTTTAAGCCAATGTTTAGTGATTGATTACGTGGGCGTAATCCCTTTTAAGGGGGGTAGAGCGCAAAACCACTTAGTGTGTATTACCGTACAAGTGTACGTGATTTATGTTGTGCATAGCACAAAATAATGTTTTGGATGATTGGTGTGTGTGTTATGTAAAATACACATTCATTCATGGTTTAATTGTGGTAATTGCGCACAGAAGATGCGAATACCATTGTGATAAGTGTGTTTATTTGAATAATACAAGTGTGGGGAGTGGAGAAACTCCGGGGAACAAAACCCCGACAGTGGTATAAATGTGAAACGGTTGTGTCGTATTTTGATAAAATATATGTGTATATATTATTATAGTGATTCATGAAGGGTATGAGACCGATATAAAACCTAATGAGGATAAGGTTCCCTAGGTAACAAGATTAAGTGGATGGAGGTAACTGATAGGCGGAGTTCTATCCCTTGGAGATGTTATGATCATGACTAGAATGATTAAAAAGATAGAAAATTGGAAATGAGTGATTTAATTGATGCTTGAAAATGAAGTGGGAGGTGGAACTTGATTTGCATGTGATCAAGGGAAGCCGAACACAAATTGGAGTGGAAGGATAGTTTGACACTGATGCTGATCACATCAGGGTTGGATGATTCTTGAAGCTCCCTATAAGTGGTCACAAATAACCACGCTAAAAAAAGAAGCAAAGAGCATAAGTTGGACTTGGAGTTGTGTGTGTTTTCAAAAAGGATTTTGAATTGGTATTTATAAAACGTTGATAGATACTTTACATACTTAAAGTTCTCTTACTTAACCTCACAAGGAAAAAAATTTCAAATTTAAGTGATTGTTTAAATCTCCCAAAGGCACGGGGACGGAAGGTGTCCATCGCGACCGGGTTCTGCGGGATCACAGTGTATATAAAGGATATTTTTGATTGCTATACATGCTATGACATGTTGTGTGGTATGTGTAATAAATGTTATTTTGACTTTGATCTCCTAAAGTGTATGCTATTAAGACCTATGTGTCTAAAGGCTGTTATGTTATCAAGACCTATGTGTCTAAATGTTGTTAGGTTACCCAAGACCAGAGAGTCTAAGGGTTGTTATGTATGTGTAAATGTTGTTAAGATACCCGGACCATTGAGTCCGTGGTTATCAAGTGAATATGTTATGTTATGTATGGATGTATATATGTACCCGGACCATTAAGTCCGAGGTTGTGATGTGAAGTGTGTTTGGCTATGGAAGTTTTATTTCTATAAGTAATCCCCGTATTCTAATCCAAGATGTGTGGGAAGTGTAAACTTCGAGGACGAAGTTCTTTTAAGAGGGGTAGATTGAAATACCCCAAACCTTGATATGTTGTTAAACATTTAAACTATGGTATGTAAAGGCTAAAAAGTGCCTTAGAAACATCAGTGAACAATTTAAACCATAGTAAATGCAATAAAGCACTAAGATACAGTTTGAGCAAAAACATGCTCTAAGCTATGAGTGAACTTGGTTAGGACCCAAAGAGCCTACCAAGACTTAATAATATTCAATTATGATTTAATAGGGCTAATTAAGTCCTTAGGAAACCTTGGTAGTCAGTTAAACCAAATAAAACACAAGGAAATACCTTAAAGTCAATCAGAGCAAAAATGCGCTCTAAGCTTGGGATAAATTTGTATAAGACTTAATGGTCATACCTATACCTTATAAATATGTTAATGAACATATTAAATCAATTACTAAAGAAAACCAAGCTTGAAAACAAGTTAAAACACAAAATGTGCTTTAAGGAGTCTTAAAGCACGTTTTTGAAAAATTGTCTTGTAAATGAGTTTTGAATGGCTAAATGTCCCATTACTCTTTAATTAACATGTGTACTATATAGTATCACATTTGGAAGTCTATATCAATGGGAAATCAAAAATTTCACAACAATGTGCCTTGTTTTCATGAATAGTAACTTTTATAAGCTAGTTTGTAACATGTATTGTTATAAGTAATTAAATTGGTCAACAAAGACTATTATACCCTTCTAACTATATGGGGGCCGGTTTTCAAGGTGTGAGTCACCAATATGTAAAAGAAATCAAATAAGTAAAGTAAAGCTTATAAAGTAAAGTACTATTTTACTTTACTACTTAATATCTTCTAAAGTAGAACTTATCTTCATTTCTCCCTTCCTCCTTCATTTCACACGGCTTCTATCTCTTCTACCTCTCTTCTTTCTGTTCTCACGGTGATGCTACAACAACAGCACCAAATGCCATCTTCCATTGCCAATATTTCTTAGCTCACTTAACCAAATCAAAAACAAACACCACCATTCTCTTTGGTTCATCAAGCTCTTCAATTCTATCCTTTCAAAATTCCAAGAGCTCCATTTTGGTGCCAAGAGGAATCACCATGGGAGGAGCTTGAGCTTGTGTTTCTACATATTATTACTCTCCTTTGCTTCAAGGTAAGGAAACTCAAAGAAAAATGAAGTTTCCTCCATGTTTTTTACCTTGACCGAAAATCACCATTAATGGTGCTCATTGTGTTGCTTTGTTCTAGCTCCATTTGAATCTTTCAAGGACTTGGTGGAGTCCTCTCTTGGTAGATATTCCAATTCCCTTCAAAGACCAAGGTAAAACACTATCTTAATGCTCTTTGAACAAAGTAAAACCTAGGGTTTACAATGAGATTAAGCTTGGAGCTTGAATACTCATCACATTGTTTGTGCAATGTTTAGAAGTTGACAAGCAACTAAGCTTAGCCGATTTTTAAACAAGGAAACAAGAAAGAAGTTTGTGAGGAAAAGAGGTAAATATGCTATCTCAATGTGGTTTAATGCCTTAGGAGAAATGAGCTTATAATGCTTGCTAAAACTACCTAAAAGCAAATGGTGAATGACTTAGTAAAGTGTTCTCAAGAGACTAGTAAAAGAACATATGTCTTGTTGTATGTAATTGCAGGTTAAGGCAATATATATGTGGGAGATTCAGTGTTTAAGTTTAACGTATTTAAGGGCCTAAGAGCCATGTTATTTAAGGGCCTAAGCGCCAAGCAATTTAAGCTTATGCACTATATTGTGATGTAGTGCTAAATGTGTGAAGTTTGTGTATAAAATGTGTTTGATGGATTTTAGGTGTTCTTGAATGAAATAAGGTAAAAACCTAAGTGTTTGGATGTGAGAATATACAAGAGAAGTTATGGCAAAATTTGGGAAATGTATAAGGAGTTCAAAGTGTTTTAAAGGAGTTTTGGTGAACTAGGAAGTGTTAAGAGATTTATAAGAAAATGAGTGACAAATTGGACAATGTTTAAAGGTGAATCGAAGTGATATTTTGGGTATTAGAATATGCCTAAGTTCATGTATGAAGTTTGGGTAATCTGTGGATGAAGAGAATAGAAAACAAGACTTGAAATTGTCAATTTGGGATTCTGTTACAGAGGTCCGGGACTTAGGTATTGGAAGATGTCCCGGACCATACATGAAAAACAGGCCGAGAGTTGGAAGACTGTCTTGGTCCGGGATTTGAGGTGAGTACAAGGTCCCGGACCACCCTATTAAAACAGCCGAGAGTCTCTGTAAGTATGGGTCCGGGACTTAAGGTAAGGACCAAGTCCCGGACCACTCTAAAAATGTTGTTTAAGGTATGAAAATGGTAAGAAGGGAATAAGTGTTTAAGGAGTTATAAAATGAGTTTTTATGGATGTTATATGAAGGATTAAAGGTGCCAAAGATGTTAGAACATATTAGGATATTTGAGGTGAAGTTTGGAGTTAAATGGGCAAGGGGAAATAAAGGTCTGGGGCAGACCGACCTTGCGACCGAACTTGCCAAGGTTGGTCGGGCCCAGTTTACCCTGCGAGAATTAGTTTCTGGAATGGACCGACCTTGGGGACCGGACTTGCAAGGTCGGTCGGGCTTGTGTTTTCTATACGGATTAAGTTTCTGGAATCGACCGAACATGCGACCGAACTTACAAGGTCGGTCGGAGTAGAAAATTTTGACGGTAAAGTGTTCTGGAATGGACCGACCTTGTGCAAGGTCGGTCGGTAAGGTCGGTCGGACCAAAAATGTTGTTTATGGTTATAAAATGATATGTAATGATGGGGATTTGTAATACCCCGAATTTTTGTAACCCTAATGGAAACCATAGTTCCTTAGGAATTATTACAGAACTCGAGGAAACCATAGTGGTTGGGAATCAACCAAGAAACCTTGGAGAAACCCTAATTCAGAAAGTTCCGAGAAACACTGAAATTTCGGTGAGTTGCATGGAGTTCTTGAAGCCCCGGTCAACTGTGGTCAAACCTAGGTCAACTTTGGTCTGACTTCGGTCAAACATTGGACATTGGTCAAACCTTGGTCAATGGTCAACTTTGACCATGATGATGCGTGGTGATGCAGTGGTGATGCAGTGATGATGCAGTGATGATGCAGTGAGATGTCGGCATGACATAACGATGATGTAAGCGTCGAGGTGTCAAGAGATGATTAGTTACACATGGTTCAATCAAGAGAAGACATGTGTCACCTTCATTAATGAGGGGTGGTCACACATGGATGGTGGAGATTCATCCAAGCAAAATATCTACGATCCGACGACTGTAAGTGAAGACATCATTCTATTTTGTCTTATACTCTTTATTACCCATGCCACTTGTCTCCTTCATCATTATGGCCGTCACACATGGAGGGCTGAGATTTAATCTAGACAATTGTCACTAATCTAATGGCTTAGGAAGAGATAAGGTTATCTTAGTAATCATTACACTTAATTAATGAAGTAAAATTGGAATTCACTCACGCCATCCTTAAGAATGAGATGGGAACCGATTTCCCTGCCTTCCTCACTCACTCTCACGCCATTAGAACACCATAGAAGCTCATAGAACTCAACACCCACCATTGGAGAAGGAGATTCAAGCTAGAAATCAAGGAAAACAAGATTTCAAGGAGGGAGAAGGAGCTGGTGACCTTGTACGAATTGGTTGGTGGAAGAAATTGATTCAATTAGCTAAGGGACTTATAAGGGCGTGGCTAAAATGTCAAGGAGATTCCAGGTAACACTTATGCACACCATCTCTTTCTTTAAACCCTGATTTTGAGCTTTAACTATTGTTAATGGTAACTTCCGAACCATAGCTTCTCTTGAGCTGAAATTTTGACAGTGTTCTTAGATAGTTAGTACTAGAATAATATCAAAAATTCAGGCGAAAATACCTTTGGGAAGTAGGATAAGTTCTAGGGAACTTTTAGAGAGGAAAAATGTGTTTTAAGACTCCTTGAGTGATTTCGATGGGATTTTGTTGAGTTTGGTGTGTTATTCTACCTATATTAACTCATAAGAATTGATTATAGGTGGTGGGAACTCGTGGTTAGACATAAAAATGCTAGGTCAAGGTGGGAGGGCTTAAATGGTGTTTTAAGCCTTGAGACTTAGTTAAATGGGTTCCCGAATTCATCTGCCTTAACATTTTGAGGGTAGTCTTTATTAGTGAACATATGGTTATGGTAAAAAATGAAGTCGAATGGAGATATTTAAGTCGGTTATACATGGCAAGGGAAAATAATGAGCTTTAAGCTTTAGGAGTTGTTTAGATGAGTTTCCGACATGGGTCAAAAATTCAGGTCGAAACTCACCTGGGAAGTTATTCGAATTGTTAGGAAGTGATTTGGGTCAAAGGTGTGCTTTAAGCTTGTATTAGTGTGGATTGTGTGTTGGTTATTGGATTTAATGGTTTGTCTGGTCATTATAGTGCTAATATGACGTGTGGTTGAACTTTTAAGAGATGGTGAAGTGTAAAAGGTATAAGGAAGTCTTGTAAGGTTATATGTGTGCTAAAACTTGGAAAGAAGGAAATTGTGTTTAAGTATGGTTTTGGGTGTTTTGTTGCTTGGTTTATCCTTGAAATGTTTGGAATGATTTTTGGTGACTACTCTTGGTGTGGAATGCTTGATTTTGATTAAGTGGATTGTTTGTACATGATTAAGCTTGTCTATTGCTATCATTTGGTTGGTGGTTATTTTGAGCAATTTTATATGATTGTGGATGATATTTATATGTTGGAAAGGTTTGATATTACTTATGGTGGTGGAAGTGTGAATTTGGAAATATATTATTTCAAAACTATTGAGCTATGGTTAGCTCCTTCAATTTGTCGAGCCATGGTTGGCCATTCACTGAATTTCGCTCCTACCAATGTATTGGAGCTAAGCCATCATGATCTACTCTATGGGCTGATGATTCATAGGGGGTGTGCACACTTAAGGACATGGGGTGAGGTGGTGGAATTATTTGTCCAAGGGGCCGAGAGCCTAGTAGCTCTTTGTCGAAAGACCGGTGTGCCCGAGATTGGTGGAATGTTAATAATGGAGAAACAAACTGGTGGAAATTGTTATGTGTTTCCAAATATTATTGGATTTCGTCTCTGGTGAGTTTGCTGGTATTGTGATATCATTATGAACAGGTGTTTGTGTTAAGGTAAAATGTCTCAAGGAAGGTGAGTGTGTTGTAACTTGTGTTTGTGGTTGATAACATGGTTGTTGTGTTGATGTGTGCCTTTATGCTACTAAAAAGGTTTTTCAAAAAGAGCATTGAATTTACAGGGTGTGATATTTGTTACTCAGCTTTGCTGACGTTTTCTGGTTTGTGCCTGTGGCCCCTTTGTGTGATTGTTTGCTGGCCACAGGTTTGTTGCAGGTGAAGTTGATTCTTTGTGTGATATTGCTCTTGAGCTTGGGACAAGGGAACGCGCCGACATAGCTAGGAATTTTATTTATTTGTAAGTGGTAAACTCCTTGGAGCATGTTCCGGGAGTTAGGTTGTAGGTGGATTAGCCTTAGCATCCACACTAGTTGGTGTGGGTGTGGCGGTAGCGCTCCGGTTTGACTTAGGTGTTATTTAGTCTTCCGCTGTAAAATATTGTAGTAAGTTGTTCAAGTAATAAGAAAATTTTAGTGTGTGAAAACCGGGGTGTTACAGAGTGGTATCAGAGCAGGTTTGGTCTTTAGGGAGCTTTGGCTGAGTTAAGATTAAATCTAGACTTTAAAATCTAATAAGCCGTGGGGATGGGGATTTACATACTTGTTGTTTGCTATGTGCTTGATGTGTGATTGCTGAACTGTTTGATTATTTACGATAATGTATAAATGTGTAGAATGGTAGTGAGGGGAGAGGTCAGATGGAGGAACTAAGAGAATTAACGGTAAGTATGGGAAGAATTCTGGAGCAACATGCGACAAGGGCTGAAGCACCAAAGGACTTCTCTAGAAGGGTAGCTGCAATGAAACCTAGTACCTATTCTGGTGAAGAAGACCCAGTAATACTAGAAGGATGGATCAGGGAGTTCGACAAAATATTCGATATCATAGATTGCCCCGAGGAGAAGAAGGTGAGTGGAGCTGTTTTCTACTTTAGAGGTGAGGCTGATTTGTGGTGGACTGCAGAAGAAGGTAAGTTAAGAAACGAACCTAACTTTGGATGGAATGACTTCAAAGTTTCCCTGAGGAAGAGATTCTATCCGGAGCATGTCCGCATGCAGAAGTATCACGAATTTACTGAGTTGAAGCAGTTAGCTGACGATGTAGGAACTTACCACTCTAAATTTGTAGAGTTGGCAAGATTTGCAGGAAACATGGTGCCTAATGAAGATGCCAAGGTTCAAAGATTTATTGGAGGATTAAACTGGAGTCTACAAGAAGCGCTAAGTGTTGTACCAATATCCAGTCTACAGGAAGCGTATAGCAAGGCGGCAAATCTGTACCGGGTGCAACAAAGGAGGAAGGAGGAGCAAACAAAACAGAAGAGGAGGTTCGAATCCGAATCAAGTGGAGGGAACCAGGATAAGAAACCAAGGCATGAGAAGAACCAACAAGGGGGCAAAGTACCATGGAATAAATTTGGTCATCACGGGCAAGGTTCTTACAAAGGTAACCAAGAAAAAAAAGTTAGGCACTATTATTGTAAGTTATGTGGAAGAGATCATCCGGGAGTAAACTGTGAAGGGGAGCAAGTAAAATGTTTCAATTGTGGTAAGCTAGGCCATAGAGCCTTCGAGTGCAGGAACGGGAAGGATAATGGAGGTAAGAGTGGTGGAAACGCATATCTGAATGGCGCAGCGGAAACGTTGTGGACCCCTAACCAGAGGAAAGGCGGTGAAGATACTAAAGAATCTTTATAGGATTCAGGAAGTTATCACGGTTGAGGTTAATTATTAAGCTTTAGATGGAATATTTTATTTAAGGAGGGGAGGAGAACATAAAGTTTGGGATTTTGTGGTTGGATACTTTTGAAAATAAATAGTTTGACACCATGAATGAGGTGTTGATATAATTATTGATATAATTAATATGATGTTACTCAGTATTTGGAAATTGACTTGTGTGCTTGTGTGCTATGATTATGTGACATTTATTTATGGCTATTTAATGCTTAGTGGTATTACCTTGACGTCAAACCTTGTATAAGTGTTTCGGTATTTGGTGATGATGGTAAACTTTGTGGTAAGCTAAGCTTCGGGGACGAAGCTTTTGTTTAACAGGGGGAGAATGTAATACCCCGAATTTTTGTAACCCTAATGGAAACCATAGTTCCTTAGGAATTATTAGAGAACACGAGGAAACCATAGTGGTTGGGAATCAACCAAGAAACCTTGGAGAAACCCTAATTCAGAAAGTTCCGAGAAACACTGAAATTTCGGTGAGTGAGTTGCATGGAGTTCTAGAAGCCCCGGTCAACTGTGGTCAAACCTAGGTCAACTTTGGTCTGACTTCGGTCAAACATTGGACATTGGTCAAACCTTGGTCAATGGTCAACTTTGACCATGATGATGCAGTGGTGATGCAGTGGTGATGCAGTGATGATGCAGTGATGATGCAGTGATGATGTCGGCATGACATAATGATGATGTAAGCGTCGAGGTGTCAAGAGATGATTAGTTACACATGGTTCAATCAAGAGAAGACATGTGTCACCTTCATTAATGAGGGGTGGTCACACATGGATGGTGGAGATTCATCCAAGCAAAATATCTACGATCCGACGGCTGTAAGTGAAGACATCATTCTATTTTGTCTTATACTCTTTATTACCCATGCCACTTGTCTCCTTCATCATTATGGCCGGTCACACATGGAGGGCTGAGATTTAATCTAGACAATTGTCACTAATCTAATGGCTTAGGAAGAGATAAGGTTATCTTAGTAATCATTACACTTAATTAATGAAGTAAAATTGGAATTCACTCACGCCATCCTTAAGAATGAGATGGGAACCGATTTCCCTGCCTTCCTCACTCACTCTCACGCCATTAGAACACCATAGAAGCTCATAGAACTCAACACCCACCATTGGAGAAGGAGATTCAAGCTAGAAATCAAGGAAAAACAAGATTTCAAGGAGGGAGAAGGAGCTGGTGACCTTGGACGAATTGGTTGGTGGAAGAAATTGATTCAATTAGCTAAGGGACTTATAAGGTCGTGGCTAAAATGTCAAGGAGAGTCCAGGTAACACTTATGCACCATCTTTCTTTAAACCCTGATTTTGAGCTTTAACTCTTGTTAATGGTAACTTCCGAACCCTAGCTTCTCTTGAGCTGAAATTTTGACAGTGTTCTTAGATAGTTATTACTAGAATAATATCAAAAATTCAGGCGAAAATACCTTTGGGAAGTAGGATAAGTTCTAGGGAACTTTTAGAGAGGAAAAATGTGTTTTAAGACTCCTTGAGTGATTTCGATGGGATTTTGTTGAGTTTGGTGTGTTATTCTACCTATATTAACTCATAATAATTGATTATAGGTGGTGGGAACTCGTGGTTAGACATAAAAATGCTAGGTCAAGGTGGGAGGGCTTAAATGGTGTTTTTAAGCCTTGAGACTTAGTTAAATAGGTTCCCGAATTCATCTTGCCTTAAAATTTTGAGGGTAGTCTTTAATAGTGAACATATGGTTATGGTCAAAAAATGAAGTCGAATGGAGATATTTAAGTCGGTTAGACATGGCAAGGGAAAATAATGAGCTTTAAGCTTTAGGAGTTGTTTAGATGAGTTTCCGACATGGGTTTGAGCTGAAATTTTGAGGGTATTCTTATATTTCGAATTTAGATCTATGGTCAAAAATTCAGGTCGAAACTCACCTGGGAAGTTATTCGAATTGTTAGGAAGTGATTTGGGTCAAAGGTGTGCTTTAAGCTTGTATTAGTGTGATTGTGTGTTGGTTATTGGATTTAATGGTTTGTCTGGTCATTATAGTGCTAATATGACGTGTGGTTGAACTTTTAAGAGATGGTGAAGTGTAAAAGGTATAAGGAAGTCTTGTAAGGTTATATGTGTGCTAAAACTTGGAAAGAAGGAAAATTGTGTTTAAGTATGGTTTTGGGTGTTTTGTTGCTTGGTTTATCCTTGAAATGTTTGGAATGATTTTTGGTGACTATCTTGGTGTGGAATGCTTGATTTTGATTAAGTGGATTGTTTGTACATGATTAAGCTTGTCTATTGCTATCATTTGGTTGGTGGTTATTTTGAGCAATTTTATATGATTGTGGATGATATTTATATGTTGGAAAGGTTGATATTACTTATGGTGGTGGAAGTGTGAATTTGGAAATATATATTTCGAAACTATTGAGCTATGGTTAGCTCCTTCAATTTGTCGAGCCATGGTTGGCCATTCACTGAATTTTCGCTCCTACCAATGTATTGGAGCTAAGCCATCATGATCTACTCTATGGGCTGATGATTCATAGGGGGTGTGCACACTTAAGGACATGGGGTGAGGTGGTGGAATTATTTGTCCAAGGGGCCGAGAGCCTAGTAGCTCTTTGTCGAAAGACCGGTGTGCCCGAGGATTGGTGGAATGTTAATAATTGAGATACAAACTGGTGGAAATTGTTATGTGGTTTCCAAAATATTATTGGATTTATGTCTCTGGTGAGTTTGCTGGTATTGTGATATCATTATGAACAGGTGGTTTGTGTTAAGGTAAAATGTCTCAAGGAAGGTGAGTGTGTTGTAAACTTGTGTTTGTGGTTGATAACATGGTTGTTTGTGTTGATGTGTGCCTTTATGCTGCTAAAAAGGTTTTTCAAAGAGAGTGAATTTACAGGGTGTGATATTTGTTACTCAGCTTTGCTGACGTTTTCTGGTTTGTGCCTGTGGCCCCTTTGTGTGATTGTTTGCTGGCCACAGGTTTGTTGCAGGTGAAGTTGATTCTTTGTGTGATATTGCTCTTGAGCTTGGGACAAGGGAACGCGCCGACATAGCTAGGAATTTTATTTATTTGTAAGTGGTAAACTCCTTGGAGCATGTTCCGGGAGTTAGGTTGTAGGTGGATTAGCCTTAGCATCCACACTAGTTGGTGTGGGTGTGGCGGTAGCGCTCCGGTTTGACTTAGGTGTTATTTAGTCTTCCGCTGTAAACTATTGTAGTAAGTTGTTCAAGTAATAAGAAAATTTTAGTGTGTGAAAACCGGGGTGTTACAGGATTGATTAGTAGTGATGTTATAAGGTTGTTTAAGACAAGTTAGGTGAGTTATAATGACAGTTTAGTGGGGGAGAAGATGTATTAAAATGTAAAAGTAAAACAAGTTAAAAAGTGAAGTTATGTAACTAAGTTAACGGGGAAAAGTTATAAGCATTAGACATTAAATAATCATGCTACCCCGATGTTAATAAAAGTACATGTAATGTTATCAGTTGTTCGAGAATTGCTCGAGGAACATAAGTGGACGTGGTAAAGTGGACTCCGGTGACAGGTATGGTTTTCTTGCAACCTGTGTCCTACCGGATTACACCGGCTTGTATGCCAATGTGTTTTCTGTGTGTTTGCCACGTTATAAGATAAAACATGAAATGAGTTTACAGTCGTTATTGTTGTTGTATGTTTACGTGCCGATACCGGTAAGCTCGAATGCGCTTGAAGGGCTAGTTAACCACTATTAGGTAAACGTAGGAGAACGGTATCCGGTAACAACGTTTCCGACCTAAGGAACGTTCTAACCACGGCTATGCGTAAGTTAGTTATGTGATGTTTGTGTGTGATGTTTGTGTGTGAATGTATGACTCTCCCTTCCCTTGTGTGTGTCTAACAAGACTTAACCCTATGTTGTGATTGTTTAACTAAGTTCAATGATGAACTTCTGACAAGTGCTAACGGGGGAAGTGAGGAATCCGGTCTGTTCCGGCCACGCGTGTGAGTATGGGGGTCGTTGTCATAGCAGGTTCGATCCTCTCCGTATGTTATGGTTGTTTTCCAATTTGGTTCCCAACCTTCCCTTTAGCTTAACCAAGGCTATTAATGACTCACGTCGGGCCACAGGGGCATACTATGTTATGTTTGTTTGGTGTGCTTGGATCACTATATCCGAGACACCTTGTGTTAAGTTATCCGTTCATTTAACGAGACGGTAACGAGTTATGTAACGAGCTTATCATGAGACTGGCAACATTCTCTAGGCTCACCAGTGTATTAACTATGTTTGGGTCGGTTCCTAAGAGGATTGTTCCCGTTATGTTATGTGATGTTGTTGTAAAACAATTCCTATTGCGATGTTATCTTGTGCACGTCGATACGTGAAAGTGTTGTTATGTTTGGTTATGTGAGGAATGTTATATGTTGTAAGATATGGAGTGTGTGGATCATGGAAATGAATCCCAGTTTGTGATAAGAGGCGTTTAAGGATAACCCGATTTAAGGGTAAGTGTCGTCTATTAAGGAAGTAGCTCCATTAGAGGAGGAACACTCTAGGGATAATGAATACCGTGAGTGAAATATCAAGTAAGGATGTATTATCCATTTGTTGAGCCCATTGAGGCGAAATGTTATGTGTTGTGTGTTTACAGTTGCATGCATGATCTAAATATAATCAATCGCATGCTAAGACGACAATTAGTTGTGTGTGGCCCGGTAGCATGTGGGCTGCGGGATTACCATACCAGCAAAGGTGCTGAGCCCCTTGGGGGCCACCCTTTCTTTTCTTCTCCTATTTCAGGTACAGAGAGCTGGAAGCCGTTCGAGAGTAGGACGGGGTAGACATTGTACATGGGTAACCATTTAAGTGTATATATATACAGTAGGTGTAGTAAGACCGAAATTGTTGTCGGCATCAGCTTATGAATACTCGGTATAGTTGAAAGGTGTATGTTGTTGTTAATGGAAAAGGATAGTAACGTGTAGTCGCTCGGGAATTTAGCCCATCAGACCGGTACAATGTATGTGTATTAGCCTTGTTAGCCACGTGGGTGGTTAACGGCGTGTAACACCAACGAGTAAGTTATTTGATGAGGTGTGTATTCCGCTGCAGATTGTTGTTATGTATTTGTTGTTGGTTGGGGTGTTACAGAAACAAAAGACGAGTCGTTCTATTTTGTTGTCAGAAAATAATTATTTCATGATCCTTTTTCTTGAAAAACAATTTTTTGTTTTTGTTTTGTTAAATGAATGCACAAAAAATTCACAAACGGAACTATGCTTTATTTCACGAATGGAAAGATAACATCAAAAATTGTAATGTTAGGAAAACTACCTAAAATGATAAAGGAAGCAAACTACCATAAAAGTTAGAAGAATGACTGAGATAAGAAAACTACTAAATCGAGAAAACTTCTAAAATAGTGATGTTGAACTGTCTGATTCCAACGAGCTGAAGACTCGAGCTGTTGACCGTCGGGACGCCATTGACCATGATTGTCTTCCTTCTAAACTTCGAGCAGGCCCTGTAAAATGTTTGAACTAGGAATGCCTATGGGTTATGTAGGAAGTAACTGGACCTGAGTCTTCGCCAAGCTGAGAGTGATTCCTAGACTAGAACGGACATGTAAGCCTGAATCCCCTTAATCCAGAAATTGAGCAAACAAGCTGAAGGAAATCATATGGACCGTGAATGGGCCACTGGGCCGAGGGATAAGCCTTGAAGTCTAAGATTCGTTTGATGCTCTTGTTGGGCCTTGAAGCCGGAAACTGGAATGAATGAGTTATGCAAACTATCTTGGATTTAAATGTTTTATGGGCCGAAATTCTGGATTGAGAGGGAAGCTCATGGGCCAAAACTATGAATTGGTCTATGGGCTCAAATGGAATGAGTTATGAGTGTGGTACTTAGGCCAGAATGATTGCTCTATATGTGAACTGGAATTTGGGCTGAGTGATTTTAGTTGGGCCTAAAAGATGACACCTAGATCTTGGGTTTTGGGTTAGGGTCATGATAAGAAGTCTACCTAGACTAGAATGAGCCCTTGGGCCGGAATGTATTTGGGCCTGAAGTAAAGCACATGAGCTGGAATGGTCCCTAAATCACAAGTGGGCCTAACATTCTTTGGGTCGGAGAAGATGGTTTCTAAGCCAAAAAAGGTTTTATTTTTAGGACTTGGGAGTTATTTCAAGTTCAGGTGAATTTCTTTTTATGGGCCTAGAACTAATGGAATAGTTTAAATTGGGCCAGAAGAAAAATCACCTAAGTCTAGGTTATTGGGCCAAAGCCCGAACGACTCACATGTTAAACCAAACAAGGCCTCTAGGCTGTAAACAAATAGAGATGCCAATTCAGGTTGGGCTAGGTTGATGTAGGAGAAGTTCCTATCAATCTCTAGGCTGGGTAGTGGGCCGATCATACAAGCAAATAAGGCCCACACAAATTCAACATGTCCTCACTAGATGTTTAAATCAAACTGGGTATGGATCGATCCGGAGAGGTACTTGGGGCATGGGCCCAGGTCACCACAAAGGAATAGGGCTTGCACGCTATTCTCTTTGGGCTTCCCCACTCTTTTCACATCACCTGAAGGTGTGCGTCTACGGTCGGGTCTTTGACTGACCAAACAATGGGCTAGGTAAGGGCACTGCCAGGAAAACGCTTGGGGCTAAGGCCCAGGTGTTAAGGGGATGTGGTTAGACGACAACCTCCTCTTTTCCCCCGCTTATTCACATCACCTAGAAGGTGTGAGTCCCTGACAGGAGACCCTCAAACGGGTCCCGGGGTGGAATCGGTTTGTGTGGACCCTTGCTCTCGTATGATGCAAAGGTGCAGGAATTAAAGTGTGTACAAAAGTAAACAAACAATGTAATAAAAGCCGTGATAAACAATTTCAAGTTAAGCCCTCTTTCTTAAAATTGAACAAGGTAAAATTAAGAGTTTGTCCCTAGCAGAGTCGCCAGTCTGTGAGCCTCGATTTTTAAACCCTACCCTATGTTGATTATAGTTGATTAGGATTTAGTCGGGTTTTAGGTCCACTTATAACCTAAGATTAATAACTATGTCATATAACATTAAATATTAAAACCTAAGCTAGCTCACTGGAACCTATTATGAGTCGCCACCTAATTTTTACCTAGATCAAATTAGGAAAGGAGAGTTCGGGTTTGGGGGCTTGATATTCGACTTAATTAGGATTCAATTATTTTCATTACCCCTAGAAGTTGTTTTTCCTCTACTTAGTTTAATTACAGCTTATTACGAGTCGTTTTAACCTAAGTGCGCGAGCTTCTATTTTTTTGTGTTTTTAGCATTTTTTGACAGAAAATTAAAATAAAATTAAAAAAACCTAAACTAGGGTTTCAGACGCAGAATTAGGTTAAATTTTGTTTCCGTCTGTGGCTACGGACCTAATGTCCGAACCCACAGGCCCTAGTTAACCTATGTGAACATAAAAGTCGAATTAAACAGAAAACACAATTTTGAAAAGTTCGGGGCCACGGACAGGATGTCCGTGGGCCCAGACATTGTTTTAGAAAACCTAAATTTTGAAAATTTAAAAATTTCGCCGCCGTCCGTGGGTGTTCGTGGCCATGGACAACCCGTCCGTGGTCCCGGACCATAGATCTGAGGTCCCAGACCACCCACGAACAGGGGTTTTCTGGTGGTTCCCGACGGTGTTTTCAGCTCAAAATTTATGGGCGTGTAGCCTAAAAGATGTACAATACGTTAGTAATTAAAAGATTTTAATTTGAAGTCAGAATAATGACGATACTTAGCAAATAAGTTAAAGGGTAGCAACAAAAACGAACAACTATACAGAAGCCGGAAAGAGTCGGTTTGAACCCAAATTTCAATAGTAAGTCAGAAAGGTCGTGGGGAGTTAGAAAACTAAAATTTCTACCTGTTTTACCTTCAAATTTGACGTGCCTCTTCACGTCGGGATTCTTCGGAGGCTCCGATGATGCCGGTTCCAGATTGAGTTCGACCCGAGCTTCTGGTTGTTGATTGTTGATGATGTTCTTCACATTTTGGAGGTGGTTTGGTTGATGTATGATGATCGTTGAAGTGTTGGGAGTTGAAAAATGTGTTTAGGTGGTGATTTCGGGGAGTTTTTGATGTGATTTCGGTGCTTGGATGTGTGAAAAAGTGGGGGACTTGTGACGGATAGGTTTTCTGACTTTCTAGGGCTCTTGGAGTTCTGATTTGATCAAGGGATAAGACTCTTTATATAGGCTTCCTTAAAGATAGAAAAATCCGGTAAAAACCGAGATTTACCTACGTTTTAGCTTAAGGGCTTCCAAAAAGAATTTGACTATGAAATTTTAAACGTGGATAAAGGATGGTATTTATGATATTTCTAAAGTGGAATCGAATTTTTTGGATATTGGAATATTTTTAAATTTAATTTCTCGTCAGATTCAATCAGAAATTTGTAGAAAATTATTGGCAATTTGAAAAATCAAAATTCCAACGCCATTATGCCCAAAATGTCATCCTCTATCATGGGTTAAAATTTCAAAGCATTTTGAATTTATTTGACCTTATTTGGAGGAGAGAGAAAGCCTATAGGGGGCTTAGGAGCCTTGAAAAATTACGAAAATGCCCCTGGAGATGACTAAGCTGTCCCTAGTACTCTAAAATGTGTCAATCGAACTGGGAATCCTCGCTACTAGCCTATTAGTAGAGACTCTCTTCTGGGGGGTTGAAATTTTGGGTATAACAGGTAGTTCTCCTCATGTTTCTTCAGCTGGCGAGAGGCATATGCGACCACCTTGCCGTGCTGTATGAGTACACAACCTAATCCCCTGCTGGATGCATCATAATAAACCTCAAAGCCCTCTATACCGTCTGGAATGGTCGGAACAGGTGCAAAATTCAATAACTCCTTCAATCTCTGGAATGAACTGTCATAGTCAGCCGTCCATACGAACGGTGCATCCTTCTTCATCAAACTAGTCATCGGCTTTGCGACCTTAGAAAAAATCTTCACAAATCTGTGGTAGTAATCCGCCAAACCTAGAAAGCTCCTGATGTCGGTAACTATCTTCGGTCTAGGCCAGGTGCGTACAACATCGATCTTTGCTGGATCTACAGAGATCCCAGCATTCGAGATGACATGACCAAGAAAAGAGACCTAGTCAAGCCAAAACTCGCACTTGGAGAACTTAGCATAAAGCCGGTTCTCCCTCATTGTCTCCAAAAATCTCCTCAAATGATTCTCATGCTCAGCTTTCGACTTTGATTATATCAAGATATCGTCGATGTAGACTACAACCGAATTGTCCAACTACTCTTTGAACAAACAGTTCATCAGATCCATGAACTTTTCCGGTGCGTTTGACAAACCGAACGACATCACTGTAAATTCGTAGTGGCAGTATCGTGTCCCGAATGCCGTCTTATCTATATCCTTTTCTCTAATGGCTATCTGATGGTACTCCGATCTGAGATCAATCTTGGAGAACACAGATGCCCCCTTCAACTGATCGAACAAATCGTCTATGCGTGTTAGCGAGTACTTGTTCTTCACTGTGACTGCATTCAACTCTCTGTAGTCTATGCAGAGGCGGAGATTGCCATCCTTCTTCTTCATGAATAGTATCGGCGCTCCCCATGGTGAAACGCTAGGTCTCACAAACCCTTTGTCGAGCAGGTCTCTCAGTTGTTCTTTCAATTCATTCATTTCAGCTAGAGCCATGTGGTAAGGCGCCTTAGCAATCGGTCCGGTTCCTGGCAGTAGCTTGATGGTGAAATCTACCTCCTATGCTGGTGGCATGCCGGGTAGTTCCCTAGGAAAGAGATCGGGAAACTCCGACACCACTGGTACATCGGGGTTGAACTCGGGGTCCCTCTCTATGTCCTGAACATAGCAAAGGTATACTTCTCTCTTCTTCCTCAGTTCCTTAAACATTGCCATGGCGGAGATGATCTTGGTCGAAGGCTCCGTGGGCCTTTGGCGGTATGATATTGTAACCCCAGGTGGGCTCCTTAGTAGTAGTCGGTGCTCGGCGCAGAGGATACGACCCTTGTGCCGCTTCAACCAGTTCATCCCGAATATCACATCAAAGTCCTATATATTCTTGGATCGTTAGACTTGATATGCAACTCCATTTTATTCTTCCAATGAGTGTAGTTGTCTCCATTAAAGAGTGGTGGTCGATTTGGTGCAGAACCTTCTTCCGCCGCTAGTAGGCTTGTGTGAGACATTTTGATCGTCTTCCAAAGCAGTTAGCTTTCTAGAAAAGACCTGCTTGATACCAATTGAAACTAGCAAGCGCTCCTGAAGCGTCCCTGACATGTTATAGACGTATCATGGACTTAAATTAAACTTTGATAGTTAGGAAAAGACACGAGATAAACTTAAACTAGAAACTCCATTTTGATTAAGAATTTACACACAAGAAATTCACTAAATCTCCCTCGCCCCACACACGGTCGGGACAGTTTAGGAATTTATCCCAAAGTCCTCTACAGTCTCCTAACAGTTGGCCTACAGTTCCCCAACCGCTCCTCGACTGATCAGTCTACCAAATACAAAGTGTTGACACACAACACCTGTAACACCCCACTCACTAATCTCGTAATAATCACTCTCGTATAATCAATCACGTAGCATAATTAGAGACGTCTCACAGCGGAAGTTAAACTACATTAATCCTCACTTGGGTGTCACATGCCATTGCTCGCCCATGCGAGTAAAGAAGCATACCGTAATCCAACAATTAACAACAACAACTAACCGCAGTGATGAACGAGATATTTATTACATTATCCTATATACAAACCAATACCTATGACAAGTGAGCATTTAAAGAGTTCCCAGAATTTCAACGTGCTAACCGATTTAATATTAAACATGTGATAAATAAAAGTCGAGGTCGTCTACCCATATTCCCGCACTCCGGCTTCACGTCCCGATCCACAACCTGAAATGTGTTGGCCCCAAAAGGGGCTCAGCAAACTATATGCTGGTATGCTAAAGTGTAATCCTAGACCCTTTAGGTCACTTAGGTCAATTAGCCGTCTGAACATGAGGTTGATTACATGCTGGTTCATTTTACAGTTTATATAACAGCAGTAAATAACGTGCATAAGCATACAGTAATCCATCAAAGTGACAATCCATACATTACATCCAATCCATGACATACCAAATACCATGTGCTATAACAGTCATACAATGTATTGTAAACATTAATACAAACGCGTAGATACTTCCATCGAGATGTTAGTAGTTTTTCCTTTAAATTATGTTAGCCACCATTAAGTCTTACTCTCAATATGCATGGGTGTCGTGTTGGGACAACCCGTAAATAACCTCACTGGACAGTAGTCCTCCCGTACACACGAAGTGCTCATTGCCAAGGATCATTCAATCCCGGAACTTCCACTTGCCTAATAAAGGCGTCCATGAATGGCCGAAGCCGTGTGCCAAAGTCGGCACCCTGGTCCAACAGTCTATCTAGGCCCGTCGGAATATAGAGGGAGTCGGTCCGATACGGACGTTATACTCCGGTGATCACCAATGCGCAACCAACTAGTCGAGACTAATTGGATTCCTATACCATGTACCATAACCAACACTCTCCAGTATGTGATTAATCCTTAATCAACTACCCTAAGTAAATTCTTAGGTCTAGGAGAAGTCTTTACCATTTATTATTTTTGAAGTCTCATGTACCTCCCTAGAATTAGTCTAGGTTATAGTCATGTTCGAGTATCAAGCTCTAGAGACTGGGGATCCGAGTCTCGTTCCTAAGTGTTTTACTTAGGTTAGTTAGGGATAAAGTTCCCGCATATTAGTATTCCAACCGCATAAACAATCATAATAATATTGTCCGAAGACGTCGCGCACAGTAATAATCGTTTGCCAACCTTATAAATAATCCACACAATCATGCATAGCAAACATATCGCTCTTGTCACATAGTCAATCAATACCCGAACCGAGGCTTCCCTCAGAGGTTCGGACCACACAATGAACATACCTTACACCGTCGAGCGCTCGCGTGACAACCCCCGCGTAATCTCTAGCGCTCCCAAGACTCGTGTCTACCAACTCGTACCTCTGGTACATATGTTGTTCTAATATTAGTATATACAATCCTAACTCACTTAATCATCCTAGATCCAACCCTTACTTCCATCCCGTAGCTAACCCTTAGTTGATCTCTTGATCAACTTAATATTTGTTAATCTTAGGGATTTAGCTTCCAACTACTCGTTATATCCTACGGGTATGTAATAATTGCTACGGTGATAATATTTATTACATGGAAGTTACATTCTCGCATTGTTCATGTAATTGTCGAGATTCATGCATGCGGAAATAACTTTTACGTGCGCGCATGCATGTTGCCTAACCATTTCATTATACGAGATAATTTACGTAGTTATACTTACGAACATGTGCTGACATATAAATATATATATATATATATATTATTGAGCAGTCCCGACCTGCTACCCAAATTTATTTATCCACCCATATTTTATTTATTTACCCTATAACCCCTTATTTTGTAACCTTTAATTGTAATACTTAAAACTTTTAATTATACACCCTAATTATTTTAAATACCAAAACTAACCCAATGTTTTCCTCAATTCCAAACAGTCCCCTCTGTTCGATTTAATGTACCTTAACCTTTATCTTTTATTATTTACATTTTGGCCCTATTTATTTTATAAGCTTACAATTTAATTTCACAACTTTATACTATACACATTGGGTTATTTAATTCCAAAAAGCCAACCATATTTCCCCCAAATTTCCGAACAGCCCCAAAGGTTGTTCTAATTCCCATTTCCACCCAAACTTTCAGTTATTCACCGAGTAGCCCATAAGTTTTATAAAATGTTACATTTTATTACATAACCTATATGTTATACTCCTTAATTAAATTAATAATAAATCCAACTCATAATTTACTCAAATTACATACTGACCCTCAAAGTCATTTAAATTCCATTCCAGCGCCTAACCTTTCAGAAATTACATTATATACCCATAGATTTTTAAATCGTTACAAAATAGTACTTAAACCATATATTATAATCCTTAATTAATTAATTCATCAAAACTAACCCAAAAATTGTTTTAATTTCCAAACATACCCTTAGGGTCTCAATATTTATTTTCCAACACCTATATATTTTTTGGTAATTACATAAACACCCCTTTTGTTTTTATAAATGTTATTTTTGACTTAATATTTCTTTAAGTACTCAAAATAATTATTCTTATCATTTTAATTTAGTCAAACCTCACTTGTGGTCAAGGTTGACCACCTAAATTATTCCTTTGACTAGATTTGTTTTTATTTACGAAAATACCCCAATCAATACTCTAATTTTATATTTAACCCCTAATCTCATAAAATTCATATTTTATATTTATAAACTTCCTAAGATCATCCCTCTCGGTTTTTTTTATTTATATTTAATGCCCTATATTTCTTCTTAATTCTGTTTTGACCACATATATAATTCATTTATTTACTTAGACATTTTATAAGGTTTTAAAATTATTTAAACCATGTCATAAGCTTATAAATATACCAATATTTTTTTCTAGTGTATGCCTAAGTAGCTATATTTACTAGAATCAACATTTTACACCAGAAACTTGTTAAACCTTTTAAATCAATCCAAGAATTTATTAATAGTTATTTAAAGCTTAAAATACCCATAACAATATAGCCTAATTACATGGCCTTAAAAATAGCATTATAATAATCTTTTTAAGTGACAATAAAATGTCCTCAAAGTTACATTATGGTTACGGTTCTTATAGAATTTATTCTAATACCTTTTTAATCTTTTTCTTTCATTAACCACTTATAAAATACCCTTAATTAACCCATTAGCACTCAGTCTCCCCAATCAATTATTTAACCATCAATTTTCTACATATATTTAGGATTTAAATAGTATACATAACAGCACCTACTCTCTCGCTTGTTTAGATTGTAGTTAATTTCTTAAGTCATTTTTTTCCTTCTATTAATAACTTGTAAAATATACGTTAATAGTCACTGACAACTAATCTCACTAATCAAGTACTTACTCTTAATTTCCTCCATACATTTAGGATCTAACAACACATAAACACCCAGGTACGTGTATAACTCTCGGCACTATTTTGTTTTACAAACCCATAAAAAAAACATCAAAATATGGTTTAGGTTTTTTACCTTGTTTTGGATCTCCAAGAATTTCTCCACCAGCTTTAGCAACTTGGATTCCTCTGTTGTACGCATATATGACTTACGTTATATATTTTTTTGTCTCATAAAAATTCCTTAAACCCATGATATAATCCTTATGATTTTTGGGGACATATTTACCTCCTTAAAATTGGGTTTCTTCCTCTTGAAATCTCCTCTATAGCTCACGACAGCTTAGTGGTAACACCCACTCCGTTACCATATATATTTTTTTTTTGCAAGAGAAAAAAAAAGTCACGTTAAACACCTCATTAAGTAGTTAATTTAGGAGGCTTTTGAAACATGATTTTAAGCCTTAAACGAGGGGGGGTTTTACCTTGAGTTTTGGAGGTATTTCCATGGAGTTTCCGGCAGCTAAAACAGGGAAGTAGTCTCAGTTTTTAAGCAAGAAAAATAAGGGGGAAAAAGCAAGGCTTAACAGCCACGGTTACCTCAGATTTTAGCTTGCATTTAGGAGCTTCTTTTAGTGTGTTTTCTGGTGCAGTCTTTGGCTTGAGGAAGGAGCTGGAAGCAGCTACCATGTTTGGGTTCTACACCTTGGAAACATGGGAGAAAATGATGAAGAAAGAGAGCTGTTTCCATGCCCAGAAAACAGAACAAGAGAATGAAGATGGCTGGTGTTTGTTGTAGACTTCTGTTGGTCCAAGTTCAAAGAACTTTCGGTCACCTACAGTAGGTAGAGGTGAGTCCTTTTCATGCAGGAAGAAGGTGGAAGAGAAGAGTAACCAAGGCAGTAAAAAGGGCTCTCGGTTCACCTTGTTCCTTGGAGCTTTGGAGGGATTTCTCCAGTTGGGTTTGGAGAGGTGAACGAGCTGCCTTCTGCAGGGGGATGGAGGAAATCAATGGTGTTTCTTCTCTTAAGAAACCGTAAGCAAGGAGGAAGAAAAGGAGGGAGAGTTTACCTTCTTCACTTAAGTTGTTTCAGTCGGTTTTTTTTTTTTTGAAGAAGGAAGTATGGCTGTCGTGTACAATGGGAAAGAGATGCGGATGCAGCGTTCTTTTCTTTTCTTTCTTGCTGTTATAAGCCGCTGGAGAAACCAGGGAAAGAAGAAGTCCTGCTGCTGTTTACAGAAGAAGAAAAGAAGAGATGGAACAGGTAGTATCTGGTATTTACTGCCGTGAAGAAAAAGAAGAGGGAGCAGTACTCCCTTGTTTGCTGTTGTCTACTTGCTGCCAGAATTCAGGAATAGAGCAGGGGATGGTATTCTGGCGTGAGAAAAGAAATAAGAGGGGCTAGGGTAGTATAGTCTATCGATAGCTTGGAAAGGAAGGGTGGCTGCTCTGTTATGAAAGAACTGGGGAAGTTGACGGTAAGTACTACTTACTTGTACTATTTTTACTTCTTTAATTTAATCTAATGATGTGAGTTGGTGTTGTTTTTTTTTTTAATGCAGGTACCGGCTGGCATTGGAAGGGAGTTTGAAATTTTCCATTAGCTAACATTTGGAATTAATTGTACTATATTATTAACTTATTATATCTAATGATGTTTTGTTTTATTTTGTGTATAGACAACCGGATAGGATAGAAAATTAGAGGGAATTTTGAAATTTCCCTTAACTACAATTGTGGCACTTAATTACACATGTATATATATATATGGCTATATTATAATATGTTCCATTGTTACTTATAGTATTTATTTTTTTTTTGATCTAGGGGTGTATATGTGTACATGTTTGTGTCTATAATTTGTCTAGGGTATATAAAATATTTATATAATTTATTAAGGTATACTAGTAGTATTTAACACATGTACTAATATATTACGTGTGACATTTACACTTAGGAGTTTATTTCTCCGTAATAATATTTTATCTTTGATTAAAGATTTAATGTGTAATTTAATGTCCATTTTGGACTATATATTTTATGCAACAATATTTATAGCAATTATTGCTCATGTTTTAATTTAACCCTTATTAATTAAGGTAGTAATTATTCGGGGTATTTCAGTCTACCCCCTTAATAGGACTTCGTCCCGAAGTCGTTTAAATCGAATATGTACATAACTGCCCAATGAAACCTTAAGGTATCAACCCATCCAACCTATCGATTCTAAGGTCTCAACACTCTCCTGAAGTGTAATTCGTTCCATTCAACCACTAGTCTTCCAATCCAAACCAACCACACATATATATATATCACAAGTCCCGAAGGACGTCAGTACAGTTTCCAATCCAAACCAACACACATATATATCACAAGTTCCGAAGGACATCCATACCTAATCGTTCAAGTGCTCTAGGCACAACATATCACAAAACACATCCCAAGTGCTTAAAGCACACATATATATATAATCAACATCTATCGCCAGCGCTTAAAGCACATATACACCACAAAACAACAACAAACAACACAAAATGTCTAAATATGCTAAGGGCTCTACCCCCCTTAAAAAGGGTTACGCCCCGTGACCCCCATAGCATCACACAGTTGCTAAGAGAAAAGTGCTGGATACTTGGCTCTCATGGAGTTCTCCAACTCCCATGTGGCCTTTTCGCCTCATGGTCGACCAGCGGACTTTGACCCTTTTTAATGGTCTTGTCTCTGGTCTCCCTCGTTTCCGTATTGAAACTTTGAAGTGGAGTCTTTGCATATCTGAGAGACGGGTCGATCTCTCGTCACTCGGCTCTTAAAAGGAAAATGTGAAGGGTAAGGCGCGTACCTTTCAGCCAAAGGCGTAGGGTACTTATGCGCTATCCCAAATACGTCTTATTGGGCCCACTCGCTTCGTAATGAGGTGCAGACCTACCTGCATAGGGCTTGGTTTGCCATTTTCGTTTCTAAGGACATATTATAGATGATTTGTTAGCAGCAAGTTATTGCTGACCTCGTTCCAATATGACAATATCATTCACGATCTATTCTTAATTTGGTAGTGGGGGTATCTCAATTGGTGTGGTATCGTTACTTGTACATGCACACGATTAGGTCTAAGTGGTGTCCAGACGTTCTGGATGACTAACGCGGAATATATTTTAAATTTTTGTTATCTTCACTCATTGGTTTCGAGTTGAGGAGAAGTATGACATTGGCTATCGTTTATCATTAGTGCTCTTTGCACTAGTCTCTGAAGTTTGAATGTATTAGCTTATAAATTCACGAAGGTAATTCTTGTCATTTCGTGGTTCCGGGTTGTTATGTTCCGGAGTAAATACATTAATTGTAATATTAGTTATGTACTACGTGATGTTATATTTGTGTTTTCAGCATATTGCTCTCACATCAATACTTGTACTGTTCACCCCGCTTTTGCTAGGGGATTCATTGTTGTGTTTATATTAAGCCTTGCATCCTTTTACATCCCGTATGGGTATGTTTCTTGGCAATTGAGACATTTTTCCTCTTGTATATTTTATATCTTTTCTATCTTTCCATGTTATTCAATAAGAGTATGACTGTGCATTTATGACCTCTTGTGTGGGTTATAATGTTGAACGCCATATTTATTTTGGAGTGTGTCCTCTGGCGGGCTAGGCTGTTTGTATAGCCTTCCCACGATTTGTTTCTCATCATTCGAGTTCTAGGCGATTTCCACTCATTTGGTCTTGTCATTGCATTCATTCTAAAGGTTGTTTGTAATGGTTGCTTCTCTGCGCACCATGTTTTAGTCGTTTCGACGGTTAAGTTATTGTGACATTTGCTTAATAACTTAGGGCATCTGCTAGTGTTCTAGCTTGCCTGTCTTTTGTTGCGTATCGGTGTACATATGTTAAGCCCTTTTGTGGGTGAAGATGTATCGTTGCCCTTTATTTGGCATACAAGATTGTTATATCATTTGTGTTATTTGTGTTTTCTGTTGGAGAGTAGTTCTCTTTATGTCCCTCTTGTGGGTAGCGATGGTTACCATTGCATACGTTCTTTTGGATGTTAAGAATTGTGTTAGTGTAAGAGTTTAATGAACTTTACGAGAGTTTTAGTAATGTCTATTCGCCCCTTTAATGGGTTTTCATGGCTGTCATTAGGTTGACTATCAATTCTCTCCTCTTTCGTCAGGCTTCCATTTTATGTTATTGTATATTAACCATTCTTTTCGGGGTTACGACTTAGTCGTGTTCTATTCAAGGTTTTTGGTTCCTCTAATCCCGTTGGTTCAATCGGAACTCTACTCGTTACTTTACTTTGCATCGTCGGCCTTAGTATGGAGTTGACTACTTCTTGCGTTTCTTACACTACTTGTCTACATGTATGGGGTACCCTACTGATACATTATTACTTACTTGAGTTAACTTATAAATAAGTCCGTCAAGCCCACAAGTTCCTATGGAGTGTGGTCATCCCATATCTCGTTTCGTATACTCGTAGTGTCCATCACGCGTTCATGAAGTATTCTGTTGTCAATCTCCCTTCTTAGTTCATGTTTAGGGGTGTCCGAAGGAAATTTCTTTTCGGTCCCCTGGGTTCCCAGCCAAATGGTGTGATTATGTACCTTTCATTCAACAGGTGTTTGTGATATTTCGTCCTAACGGTAAAGTTTGCATCTGAGTAGTACGAGGTGGTCTTTCTCCTCTGTCATGGGCTTCGTTATCGACATGAGTTCACCGTTGTTCTTTTAAAGGAGTTTATGACTCCTCGTATTGGTAAGTTATTATTATTTTATTGTTTGGTAAGTCCTTTGTTGGAGTTACTTATGTGTTGATTCTAATTACTGTCATCTGGTTACCATGCGCGCGGTTTGGCGCTTGTTCATTGTTCATCAGTTAGTAGATTATGTACGTTATTCTCAGTGCGTATTATAGTTCTTCGAACTTTACCCTATCCTTTAGTTTACATCATTTGGTGTTATTCCTGAGCTTCATGGTGAAGATTTGTGGTTTCTTCTTTTTATGAAAGTCTCTATTGTGGCCTGGTTTTAACCCGTTCCCATTAATTGTCATGTCACTGTTCAATTGGTATATATTGGAAGGTAGTCGGAGGCGGTGTTTTCGCTCTCCTAGACTTGTGTTCTTCTCATGTACATTGAGTACCCTTACTTAAACTTGTGTTTATAGTGGTTAGTCTTAGTGTCTTTGTATGGCGTTTAGGCCTTTGCCATTGTTTAACTCATATAGTAACCCCCCTGACAGTCGTTATTTATTAGACGACATGTCCTAAACACACATCCTTTTTTCTTTGTCACCTATTGTTTGGCGGGATGCCAATGGCGGTAGCCATTCCCCTTTTTTCAGAACCCTCATTCAATGATCGGTGTGATCAAATGAATTAACAATATATAATTGTAACTTGACATCTGTTCGACTCTTGTTAGTTATGGCATTCCCTGATATGGTTAATGCCTTGGGTGGTAATTATTTTAAGGGTTCAACTCCAATTCGCGTTTATGGTTGCGATCGGTTTAAGTATTAATCGTGTTACGGTATAAATATTCAATGTTGGTCCTATTGAGACTAGCATGTTCTTTCTCTTCTCCCGGTATTTATTATGCGTTGGCGTATGCTATTATGGGCATAGCCTCAGCCCTAATTGTTACGTGATTACGTTCCACCGCCATTATATATATATTCGGGAGTAAACTTGTTATTCGCCACCTTAATATTTGGTGCTTTACTTGTTAGATTGAATGTAACTTGGCTATCTGCAGTTGTTATACTTCGGTTCCTTGTTTACTCCTAATGTAATTAATTGTGACCACTTGTAGAGAGTTTTACGAATCGTCCGACCCTGATGTGATCAGTATCAGTGTTGACTATCCTTCCACCCCAATTTGTGTTCAGCTTCCCTTGACCTGTACCGGATCAAGTTCCACCTCCCACGTCAATTTCAAACCATTGAATAATTTACCAAGTATGTTATGATGTTTGGCTCATAGGCCGATATTATTGATTGATTATTGTTTAATAGTTGTAGTTGTTATGGGCTGGAGTATGCCCTTTAGTTGTAATGTTCGGACTCATCGGGTCCTCCCGTGGTTGCAGTTTTCGTATTCTAAGGGTTTCGTGACCCTATGGTGACAAGTTGTAGTTATAGAATTTGTACTATAATTGTATGAGTATTTAGTGATTACCAGTGGTCATGACCTACACGGTCTTGTAGAATCCAATCCTAACTGCCGTTATTCTTGTAGTTACAGTTGCAATCATAGTTACAGTTATAGTTACAATTGCAGTTGTAGTTGTAGCAGTGGTTGCAGCTACGAGGTTTGTACTGAAGTTGTATGAATGTTTGGTGATTGCCGATGGACATGGCGTTGCACCTGTGGCCTACACGGTCTGTAAAATTCAGTTGTATTTGTCGTTATAGTTATAAACGCCATAATTGTAACCATAATTGTAGCCATCATTGTAGCACTTGTTGTAGCAAGTGCGCGAGGTAGACGGAATTGTGAGTATAGCATTGGCTATGGCGCTTGCTGTAGAAAGCGCGCCAGGCAGGTTGAGTCATCGGTTTCCGGAATTGTTGGTTCAACTGACGCTTCGGTCGTTTGAGTATGATTTAGATGATTACTCTTGGAAAAGGGTAGTATTGGGGTTATTTCGGTTCTTTAAGGTATGGTAAGTTTTCTAAGGTAATTCTATTTCTAGGTTCTTTGAGTTAGGCTCTTTCTGAGTTTTGTTTTAAACTCCTTCATGGTAGGAGGAGGTTTCTAACGCATGTTCACGCAGTCATTCATAAAGTTAGGGATGTGTGGTTACCTAGATCGCGCTGCGTACTAGTACCAGCGCCTAAGGTTCCCACTAAATTCGGGGTATTCTGCCCCCGGTGACTCCTTTCCCCTCTAGTAGCTCATATCGGCTGGGGTCTGCTCCGCGTGGCTACCTCGTGGTGTTACGGGTCCAGCAGATGGTGTATTCTAGTTGTCCTTGGTACGACATTCCTCTTCTTGAGCGTTGCGTTATAGCAATTTTAGGAGTTTATTTCGTAAGATCATATGGTTTTTGTGATTGTAGGTCAGGTTTCCTGGGACTTCTAGGTTGTATCCGGTTGAAGCTATTCCCTTTATAGGAGAGACTTCCATGCAGTCCTTGGTTCCACATGTTATGCATTTTCATAGTCATCTAGATTTTTTTTTATCCTTCGATCTTCAGGTGCACCCGTGCGTGCTTTCCTCGGGTTAACTGGACAGGGTTTCGGTGTCTAATTATAAGCCGACCCGATTGTCTTATGGATTTCCTATCCCTCTTCATGGCAAGGTTTAATGTATATTCTTCACTGCGCATAAGTACGCTTCTAGATAGTATGTAGCTATCGGGACCCCCAGTCCTTAATGTCTCATCATATCTCAAGTTCTTCTGTTTGTCTTGATGTCACAGTGACTATAGCAACCACATCGGTCTTCCGAATAAGAGGAATTCTTCTGTCTCCTTGGCGTCATCCATTACATTGTCTCTATGGGTGATACTCGAGATGTGGGCAGTGGCGGGTGGTGTACCACTGCTGTTTCCGGGGTTACAGGACCTCCATCACCCCGACCTGCCTCTTCTCGAAGCTCGTAATACGCTACGTCGTATTTTTACTCGGTAGTTTACCGCACAAAAATCAATAACACAGATACGCCATTAAGGCCAATATTGTTACGCCTTTAGTATTGCTAAGACACTGGTTCCTTTAAGACCAGGCGGCTCGTACCTCACTGCGTTTCCCGTATTCCCCAAGTCCTATGCTCACTATATTAATCCTAATATCTCGTCATCAGAGCGGTACTCCGCTCTGATACCACTTCTGTAACACCCCACTCACTAATCTCGTAATAATCACTCTCGTATAATCACTCACGTAGCATAATTAGAGACATCTCACAGCGGAAGTTAAACTACATTAATCCTCACTTGGGTGTCACATGCCATTGCTCGCCCATGCGAGTAAAGAAGCATACCGTAATCCAACAATTAACAACAACAACTAACCGCAGTGATGAACGAGATATTTATTACATTATCCTATATACAAACCAATACCTATGACAAGTGAGCATTTAAAGAGTTCCCAGAATTTCAACGTGCTAACCGATTTAATATTAAACATGTGATAAATAAAAGTCGAGGTCGTCTACCCATATTCCCGCACTCCGGCTTCACGTCCCGATCCACAACCTGAAATGTGTTGGCCCCAAAAGGGGCTCAGCAAACTATATGCTGGTATGCTAAAGTGTAATCCTAGACCCTTTAGGTCACTTAGGTCAATTAGCCGTCTGAACATGAGGTTGATTACATGCTGGTTCATTTTACAGTTTATATAACAACAGTAAATAACGTGCATAAGCATACAGTAATCCATCAAAGTGACAATCCATACATTACATCCAATCCATGACATACCAAATACCATGTGCTATAACAGTCATACAATGTATTGTAAACATTAATACAAACGCGTAGATACTTCCATCGAGATGTTAGTAGTTTTTCCTTTAAATTATGTTAGCCACCATTAAGTCTTACTCTCAATATGCATGGGTGTCGTGTTGGGACAACCCGTAAATAACCTCACTGGACAGTAGTCCTCCCGTACACACGAAGTGCTCATTGCCAAGGATCATTCAATCCCGGAACTTCCACTTGCCTAATAAAGGCGTCCATGAATGGCCGAAGCCGTGTGCCAAAGTCGGCACCCTGGTCCAACAGTCTATCTAGGCCCGTCGGAATATAGAGGGAGTCGGTCCGATACGGACGTTATACTCCGGTGATCACCAATGCGCAACCAACTAGTCGAGACTAATTGGATTCCTATACCATGTACCATAACCAACACTCTCCAGTATGTGATTAATCCTTAATCAACTACCCTAAGTAAATTCTTAGGTCTAGGAGAAGTCTTTACCATTTATTATTTTTGAAGTCTCATGTACCTCCCTAGAATTAGTCTAGGTTATAGTCATGTTCGAGTATCAAGCTCTAGAGACTGGGGATCCCGAGTCTCGTTCCTAAGTGTTTTACTTAGGTTAGTTAGGGATAAAGTTCCCGCATATTAGTATTCCAACCGCATAAACAATCATAATAATATTGTCCGAAGACGTCGCGCACAGTAATAATCGTTTGCCAACCTTATAAATAATCCACACAATCATGCATAGCAAACATATCGCTCTTGTCACATAGTCAATCAATACCCGAACCGAGGCTTCCCTCAGAGGTTCGGACCACACAATGAACATACCTTACACCGTCGAGCGCTCGCGTGACAACCCCCGCGTAATCTCTAGCGCTCCCAAGACTCGTGTCTACCAACTCGTACCTCTGGTACATATGTTGTTCTAATATTAGTATATACAATCCTAACTCATTAATCATCCTAGATCCAACCCTTACTTCCATCCCGTAGCTAACCCTTAGTTGATCTCTTGATCAACTTAATATTTGTTAATCTTAGGGATTTAGCTTCCAACTACTCGTTATATCCTACGGGTATGTAATAATTGCTACGGTGATAATATTTATTACATGGAAGTTACATTCTCGCATTGTTCATGTAATTGTCGAGATTCATGCATGCGGAAATAACTTTACGTGCGCGCATGCATGTTGCCTAACCATTTCATTATACGAGATAATTTACGTAGTTAACTTACGAACATGCTGACATATAAATATATATAATATAATATATTATTGAGCAGTCCCACGACTGCTACCCCAAATTTATTTATCCACCCATATATTTTATTTATTACCCTATAACCCTTATTTTGTAACCTTTAATTGTAATACTTAAACTTTATAATAACACCCTAATTATTTTAAATACCAAAACTAACCCAATGTTTTCCTCAATTCCAACAGTCCCCTCTGTTCGATTTTAATGTACCTAACCTTTATCTTTTATTATTTACATTTGGCCCATATTTATTTATAAGCTTACATTTAATTTCACAACTTCTACTATACACATTGGGTTATTTAATTCCAAAAAGCCAACCAATATTCCCCAAATTTCCGAACACCCCAAAGGTTGTTCTAATTTCCATTTCCACCCAAACTTTCAGATTCACCGAGTAGCCCATAAGTTTTATAAAATGTAACATTTATTACATAACCTATATGTTATACTCCTTAATTAAATTAATAATAAACCAACTCATAATTTACTCAAATTACATACTGACCCTCAAAGTCATTTAAATTCCATTCCAGCGCCTAACCTTTCAGAAATTACATTATATACCCATAGATTTTTAAATCGTTACAAAATAGTACTTAAACCATATATTATAATCCTTAATTAATTAATTCATCAAAACTAACCCAAAAATTGTTTTAATTTCCAAACATACCCTTAGGGTCTCAATATTTATTTTCCAACACCTATATATTTTTTGGTAATTACATAAACACCCCTTTTGTTTTTATAAATGTTATTTTTGACTTAATATTTCTTTAAATACTCAAAATAATTATTCTTATCATTTTAATTTAGTCAAACCTCACTTGTGGTCAAGGTTGACCACCTAAATTATTCCTTTGACTAGATTTGTTTTTATTTACGAAAATACCCCAATCAATACTCTAATTTTATATTTAACCCCTAATCTCATAAAATTCATATTTTATATTTATAAACTTCCTAAGATCATCCCTCTCGGTTTTTTTATTTATATTTAATGCCCTATATTTCTTCTTAATTCTGTTTTGACCACATATATAATTCATTTATTTACTTAGACATTTTATAAGGTTTTAAAATTATTTAAACCATGTCATAAGCTTATAAATATACCAATATTTTTTTCTAGTGTATGCCTAAGTAGCTATATTTACTAGAATCAACATTTTACACCAGAAACTTGTTAAACCTTTTAAATCAATCCAAGAATTTATTAATAGTTATTTAAAGCTTAAAATACCCATAACAATATAGCCTAATTACATGGCCTTAAAAATAGCATTATAATAATCTTTTTAAGTGACAATAAAATGTCCTCAAAGTTACATTATGGTTACGGTTCTTATAGAATTTATTCTAATACCTTTTTAATCTTTTTCTTTCATTAACCACTTATAAAATACCCTTAATTAACCCATTAGCACTCAGTCTCCCCAATCAATTATTTAACCATCAATTTTCTACATATATTTAGGATTTAAATAGTATACATAACAGCACCTACTCTCTCGCTTGTTTAGATTGTAGTTAATTTCTTAAGTCATTTTTTTCCTTCTATTAATAACTTGTAAAATATACGTTAATAGTCACTGACAACTAATCTCACTAATCAAGTACTTACTCTTAATTTCCTCCATACATTTAGGATCTAACAACACATAAACACCCAGGTACGTGTATAATACTCTCGGCACTATTTTGTTTTACAAACCCATAAAAAAAACATCAAAATATGGTTTAGGTGTTTTTACCTTGTTTTGGATCTCCAAGAATTTCTCCACCAGCTTTAGCAACTTGGATTCCTCTGTTGTACGCATATATGACTTACGTTATATATTTTTTTGTCTCATAAAAATTCCTTAAACCCATGATATAATCCTTATGATTTTTGGGGACATATTTACCTCCTTAAAATTGGGTTTCTTCCTCTTGAAATCTCCTCTATAGCTCACGACAGCTTAGTGGTAACACCCACTCCGTTACCATATATATTTTTTTTGCAAGAAAAAAAAAGTCACGTTAAACACCTCATTAAGTAGTTAATTTAGGAGGCTTTTGAAACATGATTTTAAGCCTTAAACGAGGGGGGGGGGTTTACCTTGAGTTTTGGAGGTATTTCCATGGGAGTTTCCGGCAGCTAAACAGGGAGTAGTCTCAGTTTTTAAGCAAGAAAAATAAGGGGGAAAAAGCAAGGCTTAACAGCCACGGTTACCTCAGATTTTTAGCTTGCATTTAGGAGCTTCTTTTAGTGTGTTTTTCTGGTGCATTCTTTGGCTAATGAGGAAGGAGCTGGAAGCACCTACCATGTTTGGGTTCTACACCTTGAAACATGGGAGAAAATGATGAAGAAAGAGAGCTGTTTCCATGCCCAGAAAACAGAACAATAGAATGAAGATGGCTGGTGTTTGTGTTGTAGACTTCTGTTGGTCCAAGTTCAAAGAACTTTCGTTCACCTACAGTAGGTTAGAGGTGAGTCCTTTTCATGCAGGAAGAAGGTGGAAGAGAAGAGTAACCAAGGCAGTAAAAAGGGCTCTCGGTTCACCTTGTTCCTTGGAGCTTGGGAGGGATTTCTCCAGTTGGGTTTTGGAGAGGTGAACGAGCTGCCTTCTGCAGGGGGATGAGGAAATCAATGGTGTTTCTTCTCTCTTAAGAAACCGTAAGCAAGGAGGAAGAAAGGAGGGAGAGTTTACCTTCTTCACTTAAGTTGTTTCAGTCGGTTTTATTTTTTTTTTGAAGAAGGAAGTATGGCTGTCGTGTACAATGGGAAAGAGATGCGGATGCAGCGTTCTTTTTCTTTTCTTTCTTGCTGTTATAAAAGCCGCTGGAGAAACCAGGGAAAGAAGAAGTCCTGCTGCTGCTGTTTACAGAAGAAGAAAAGAAAGATGGAACAGGTAGTATCTGGTATTTACTGCCGTGAAGAAAAAGAAGAGGGAGCAGTACTCCCTTGTTTGCTGTTGTCTACTTGCTGCCAGAATTCAGGAATAGAGCAGGGGATGGTATTCTGGCGTGAGAAAAGAAATAAGAGGGGCTAGGGTAGTATAATCTATCGATAGCTTGGAAAGGAAGGGTGGCTGCTCTGTTATGAAAGAACTGGGGGGAAGTTGACGGTAAGTACTACTTACTTGTACTATTTTTACTTCTTTAATTTAATCTAATGATGTGAGTTGGTGTTGTTTTTTTTTTTAATAATGCAGGTACCGGCTGGCATTGGAAGGGAGTTTGAAATTTTCCATTAGCTAACATTTGAATTAATTGTACTATATTATTAACTTATTATATCTAATGATGTTTTGTTTATTTTGTATGTATAGACACCGGATAGGATAGAAAATTAGAGGGAATTTTGAAATTTCCCTTAACTACAATTGTGGCACTTAATACACATGTAATATATATATATGGCTATATTATAATATGTTCCATTGTTACTTATAGTATTTATTTTTTTTTTGATCTAGGGGTGTATATGTGTACATGTTTGTGTCTATAATTTGTCTAGGGTATATAAAATATTTATATAATTTATTAAGGTATACTAGTAGTATTTAACACATGTACTAATATATTACGTGTGACATTTACACTTAGGAGTTTATTTTCTCCGTAATAATATTTTATCTTTATTAAAGATTTAATGTGTAATTAATGTCCATTTTGGACTATATATTTTATGCAACAATATTTATAGCAATTATTGCTCATGTTTTAATTTAACCCTTATTAATTAAGGTAGTAATTATTCGGGGTATTTAAACCAACACCAGTCCTAACCAGCTCACTAACTCTCTAGCCCTAACACTCTTAAGTCTGATCCACACTTGCCCAGATAATCTCTATCTTTTTCTCTCTCATACGGGCTTACTTGCATATGAAATAAATGTAAGTATATATACGGTTAGTTAGGGTGTAACTACCATCATATAAGCCCTTAGACTCTAGGAGTCGACTACAGCTTCTATTATTCACATAACACCACACACTAATCTTGTAGAGAGTCTTCAACTTGATCTGAAGACATTTGGACTACGTGTCGCCTTATGGTTGGTCACGTCAGCGGCAACCCTCTTGATTGGTCGAGCACCACTTGTGTGCCCCACTTGCCTGTTTCTGTCTAGCTCATTAAATGCTCATTAATGCCTTTAGTCTTCATTACGGGTATGCAATTGTTCTGATAAGTAGCCCTTTACTTATCTGGTCCATTTGCACATCAATGAGTTGTGTTCTTGTCGTGTGCTAGTTGATTATATGGGTATATGAGTCTGTCTGAATATGTCGATCCTCCTGCAGTCTTTTGTCTTTGATTTTCTTCTTAAGAATGAGATATATCTTCGTGCGGTGTCTGACTTGTTGTATGTGCTAGAAGTTCTAACATGAGCTCTCCCAGACAGGTGCCCGACCGGTGGGCACATGTCGTGAATCGAGTGCGCTTGCAACCTTGCGTGCTATGCCACTCTTTTGCCTGTCTATCTGAATCATAAAGCTAGACAAACATGTTAGATAGACAATACAGGTTTGCTATCATCAAAACTAAAGGATCTTGACTTACAAAAGTCAGCCCATTTTCTGCCAGTTAGGAAGACCTTTAGCCTTGAGCGCCTTGCTCGGCTATATATGGATGAAATTGTGAGATTGCACGATGAAATACCCCGAACTTAAATATAGGGATTAAAATTAATCTAATACGTATTTAAGGGCCTAATGGTACCTAATTAGTACTAGTAAGGAAAAATAAATCCAAAAGAATAAATAAACTCTTAAAAAGCGAAAAACGCTAAATAAGCGTTAAATAACCATAGGAGGTATGAGACCTCGGTTAGAGTATTAAATGGATTCTAAAGGTTTAATAAGAGCTAAATAATATATGGGAACAACTCCCGAAGAAAACGGATCCAAATAATGTATTAAAACGCTAATAGAGCTTTAACGCACGTTTTTCGAGAAAACCCGAAGACGTGATTTTAAGTGGTCAAACGAACCCGTAAAAATTATAAGTCATTAAATAAATATTATTAAGCGTTTATGAAAGCTTAATAACCAATAAAAATAAAGAAACGAGAAAATTCCGGAAAACGGGCCCGGTTAGTGAACAGTACCTAAACGGGTAAAATAATGAGCGTTTTCCGTAAAAGACGAAAAACGCTCCAGCTAGTGTAACAGTAAGGGGGGGCGGTTTTATCAGTCAAATAACTCCCTCACACACACATGTAACTAGCTAATTAAATAAGAGAGCCAAAAGCAAAAAGTAGTAAAGTAAAAAGCTACTTTACCCTTCCTCTCACCTCACTCTCACATTTTCACTCACCTCTCTCTTTCCTCTTCCCCCCCCTCCACCGATTTCTCCCTCCTCTCTCCCTCTGGTTGGGCACTTTTGTAGAGCTTCAAGAAGCTCCCATGGCAACTCCACCTTCTACCTCATGCTCCATCCACATGTAAGCTCCAAATCAAAAACAAATTACATATTTGAACTCCCCTCATCATCCTCTATCATTCCCTCTTTTCAAAATTCGAAAAGGATGAATTTCATCTCCATGGGTTTTCCCCATTGGAAGAGAAAAGCACACCATTATGGAGCTTGGAGTCTCCTCTTTCCAACAAGGTAAAAATCTACATGAGAAACTCATGTTTTCTTCACCTTCCTTCATAACCGATTTTTGCCCCATTTGTAATGCTCTATTTTTCTCTCTCTTTGGAGCATAATATCAACCTTGCAATGGTGGTGGATTCACCTTCTTGAACCAAGGGCTAAAACCCCTTCTAAAACTCTCCAAAGGTAAACCCTAGAAATTTCATTTCAAACACTTCAATGAATTGGCATTAATTTAAGGTTAGTATATTAATTGTAGTGTTTGTGTTCATTGGGTGATGGGAATGGAGTTTGGCAACTCCATTCCCCACATGGCCGATTTGGGCAAGAAAGGAAAAAGGAGGAGAGATAAGAAAGAAAGAAGGAATTAAAAGCTCAAGGTAAGAGCTCCTTCCTAATGTTAAGTTCTAATTGCAATAGAGTAATGGGAATGGGTGAACTAATTAAGGAACCCAAAATAATGTATTAGTAATGTCATTTTGGAAGTTTGAGTATTTGTGAATTAGTATGTGGATTGTAGGCCTTGGAGCCAAGTATGTTGTGTATGAGTATTAGTATTGATGTTGATGGAGTAATGGTGTATTGGGATGGATTTATATTTGTATTGATTTCTGGTAGGACCCTTGTAAGGGTGTGGCTAGATGAGGAATGAATTTGGTGAGAATTGGTATGTGTGGCCAAGTAAGAAAAGTAGATGAATTATGGCAAAATTTTGGTAGGAATATGTGCAATTGTGAATGACTTGGTGAATGGGAGAACCAAGGTGTGTATTGGGGATTGTAGGGATGTCTAATGACCATGGAGTGGTATTTGAAGTGGGAATACTAGGATGCAAAATCTGTAGCAAAGAATGCAAGGAATGCCTTGGAGAAACTAGGAAGAACTAGAGTACAAGACTTGGTAAAGTGAATGTTGGACTTGGGTATAGAAGGTGTAATTGCTTGGAAATGAATTGGCATGGTGAGATGAGGTATTTGGGATGCTAATAGTGGCATTGTGTGAGAAGTAATGGATGGTAGAATGGAGTTTGAAAATCTGTAGCATAAGAGAAGAAAAACTGTTGAAAGTGTTAAAAGGAAGTGAGGAAATTGTATAAATGGTTGATGAATTTAGTAATGGGGTTGGTGAATGAATTGAGGTATTTTAGGAAGCCTAAATGGCACTAAAACATGTGGGATTACATGTAGGGACTAGGGGAAACAAGGGTGAAAATGGAAAGAAAAATAAGGCCGTAGCAGTGTCCTGCTACCGTCCGACCCACAGCCTGGATCGGACGCTGGGAGGACGTGGTTAAGCAACGAACATCAATCTTTCTGGAATGGTCCGACCCAGGGCCACGGATCGGACGTGGGTCGGACAGGCAAAAAAAAAATTCAAGGTCGAAGCTCCTGACTTCGTCCGACCCAGAGTCTGGGTCGGACAGTGGTCGGACGGAGCCTGGACACGGGACTGAAACCTTCTGGAAAGGTCCACCAGAGGGTATGGGTCGAACGGAATGGTGCTGGGTCGGAGGGGAGAATTCAGAGAACGGTAATCTACTGAATGGTCCGACCAGGGCTGGGTCGGGCGCTGGGTCGGACGACCATAACTTACAAAAAAAAAAAACTATAGGATTATAACTAGTTATATATATATGTACACCACCTACACACAGTATATATATGTAAGTAACCATGGATAAGTATGAAAAGAAAGTAACTGAAATATAAGTGTACAGAATGTAAGACTTAGTAAGTATGCATTAGGAAAGGTAAGAGTAATCGAATTGAGTTCATGATAGTTAGAGTAATCATTAATTATATGTATAGCATAGGAACTTGATTGTGAACACGGAGGAACGTGGGATACAAGTACAACAATGAAAGGTATGATTTCTTCATGCCCTGTATCCTATCTGTACCCGATTGTGTGCTTATTTGACCACTAATAAGATAAAAGCATTGAATTGGACACATTGACTTACTTGTGTTGTTACATTGTTCTCGATATTGTCTTGAACAATAGTTTGTTAATTCATGAAATATATGAAGGATGAAGTAGTGCAGTTGTATCTCGTAGTGTACTTGTATATCGTGTTGTATTTGTATGGATGGGTATGTGAATAAGGTTATGTATTGTGGTGAATGAATGACTTCTACTAATTCCTAACTACCTAACTCCTAACTTAAGTGAGTGAATTGGAATGAGTAGAAGCCGATATAGCTTCGGCCACGCGTGAGGATGAGGAGACACAAGAGGTTGGATCCGATTTCTGACTCGTAAACTGGTCCGCCCTCCCCCAAATCCCTAAATGGGTAGCATCCCGGATTGGTGAGTCAAGTAAATCCGGTGGTGGAGGACGGAGTAGTCCCGTGCGGAGGTCCCGACGACTTAACATGAGTAAGAGTAAGAGTAAGTAAGTATGTATGAGTATGAGTATGGGTATGTCTCGGTATGTAGGGAGTAAAGAGTAAAAGAGTAATCTCCACCCGATTAACCCGGGTGGACCAATGAAGCTAACAAGAATTGTATATTGTGTATGTAATGAGTATGTGTATTTCGGAAGAAGGTAAGTATGTATGGATGGTATATTGATTCCTTGTATGTATGAAGTGTATGTATGTCTTGCCTTGCGTAAGTATTATTGTATTGTGTATAAAGCATGTATGCATGTTGTGTGAATAAATGAATGCATGTATAGACCAAGTGGTCGGCGTACCCTCACTAGTACGCGGGGTATGCGGTTATCATGCGCAGCGAAAGCTGACCCCTAGGGGGAACGTTTTTAGTGTGCAGGTACCCGAAGCGAACGGTCAAGGGAGACCGGTGGCAAGCCTTCGTTATTTAGAAGTAGGTAGTTTGTGAGGGAAGGGGTAATAGATAGACTCTAGGGTATGTATAAAAGATACCATAGGTGGGAGAAGTATTGTATTTGATTTGGAACCTAGTAAACTCGGTATGTGGATTATTTTGTATTGAACTTGGAGTATTGTATTGAATGAGGATTGTAGTAATTACTCGGTAAATATAGTATGTGTTACAGATATGTAGTACTCGGGATTCCGGTCCATCAGACCGATGCTGTATATAGAAGTAGTAGCGTTGTTAGTCACGTGGGTGACTAACGGCATTGTATCACCCATTGTGTGTAAGTGTGTATCCGCTGCATGACTCTGAAAGCATGAGGAGATTGGACGGTAATGTTCGTATTAATAGTAGGGGTGTTACAAAAAGTGGTATCAGAGCGAAGTATCGCTCTGATGACTGGAAATCCCGAGCTTAGGAATACCGAGTTAGGAATTAGAAGTTTAGGGCTAAGGGCTGAGTGTTAGCATTAGAGATATGCTAGTTAGGAACTACCGGTGAGTACCGGAAACCTACAATACCAGACCCGCCCTCCACATGCCCCACTGTATAACTTGGGAAAGGACGCCAGAGAGAGGAAAAGCCTCTCATACTCGGGAAAAACCTGATCTGGCAGTTGTGAAGCAATCACACGGTAGACAAGAACTGACAGTAGTAGATACCAAAAAATGGAAGACCCGGAGATGGATCCCGGTTGAACCACAATACCCGCACTTAATAGCGGTGGAATAAGCACTCCAACCACCAGGAGGCTACAACTTACAACAGCATGGGGCGACATGCTTAGCAGTCGCAGAACCTAGCTAAACAACTAGCAGCAGGAAAAGAAGCACTAATCGTGCAACGAAATGGAAAAGGAGCAGTAACGGAACCCGAGACACAAGTCTACGGGATAGTAATACTTGAATAATACCACCAACGGTATACTAGCTGGCTAAGGACATAGTCGGGAACGATTAACTCCAAATTACAACGCCAAAAGGTTGCAATACCCGGCCAATATAGCTCAGACAGCTACAAGAACAACCATGAGATGTAATCCAATAGGACTACAAGAGTAGTACCTAAACAAGGAAGGCTCAGTGACCACCACAAATGTGTGGGAACGAGCCACAAGGAACGACACTAAACCAAATAGAGTGGGAATCTCCCAGGATTGGAGAAGTACCCAGATCTACGACAGCCATGTCTAGACCACCAAGAAGCTACCTAAAGGATCGAGTATACCAATTGTAGATCAATAAGATCAAGGGAAGAGTCGACAAGACTACCAAATGCAAGCGGAAACCCTACCAAGATTGGTATAGGATTACCCAAAAACCACCAGTACCACGCACTTGCCACGGCAAGTGCAGTAAGGACAGAGATACGTAAAGAAGCTCTAACACACCACAGGTACATAGTAATGTACCGTGACTACAATGAAGCAATTATGGGATCACAAATCCTGAAACTGAAGGAATGGAACCTTGGAAAGGCCTAACGGCCCGACCACTGTATTCAGAACATACCAGTCAGCGAGAAGTTGGACTTGGTCAAGATTTCGAACATGGCTATGCCATGTAGGACTTCTTTTAACACCGAACTGTTATTTTTCAAAACCAAGTTTTCTTTCAAAACCACAAACTTTCTTTTAAACCTTGGATTTCAAAACCAAACCAACAAAATTACGGTGAGTATCATAAATTGATACAAGAGGAGTTGACAATAGAATACTTCACCTAGGCGTGTGACGAACACTACGAGTGTACCCAATTACGGGATGTGGGACGACCGCACTCCGAAGGAGCTTGCGGGCCTGACATATAGTTGGGTAAGTGGTAACGTATCAACAAGGTACCCCACGTAAGTATACATGTAGTGTGCGACACACGGGAAGTAGTCAACTCCGTTCTACGGACCATGAGTGAGTTCAATCAGAACAGCTGGACACCTCAGACGATCAAGTATCAAGGAACTCAGAGAATCCATCTGGAGATGAGGAATAAGAACTAGGAAGTGCAAAAAGCACATACTAGTAAGTATAGACATTGGGTATGTCTCAAATAATCCAAACAATTACCTAACAGCTGGATGGAATACCCAGCCTAAACACAGTAAGGCGAACGCCTAACGGGAACCTAACGATGTTCAACAAACGGGGCGGAATTCCCAAGAGCAACCCCAAGATTACCACAGGTATACTCCATCATTGAAGGGGATACCAAACCTAGTCTTAAGCACTAGGAACAAGTATAAACAGTCTACCCAAGGACGGGAGACGTCATAACCCAAAACGGGACAACTCAAGTACAATACCACAAGACGGTACAGTGGACAACATATCATAAACGTTAGCCGGATGTAACGGCATAATCTAACAACACCCAGGAGCAATCCTTGAGGGTGACTGGATTAACAACAGTCAAACAAAGCGTCAAGACAAGAATACAGGAGCTGGAACGAGCACTCGGTTAAGACACCGAAGGGATTTCACTTGACAGGAAATACCCTAGTCTACAAAAGGCACTGATCAGCACCAGATTGCCTAAGAGTCTCCTATGAACGGAAGCGTGATGTCACGACTTACCACGGAACCCAGCAATACCTCCAACCTATGGGGTATACATGGAGTGGAGACATGTACAAGCAGCTTGCAAGGAGCATAGCTCGCAGCAATAAGGCTCAAAAGCCGTAAACCAAATACGTGATATAAACTTAAATGGTTGCAAAACCTGCACCAGTTATTAGCAAGACGTACGAGAGGTATTGCCTCATACGACAAGAAATCAACAACTGGACCATCAATTCAAACCCAACTTTATGAGTGGCTTGAACTGATGGCTATCTCAATGATCACTGTCACTAGAGCATCAGCCTAGTATACAGTTGACGGAGTTCCTAATTACCGCCATGCCTTCTGTAGCAATGATAGCACAGAGGCATAAGAATCATGATAATGCCAACATTGGCCTAGTCCACACTTGGACACTACGAGAAACCCAAGGGAAGGTACCCCTCGTTAGCCTAAGACCACCAATGTGGTAAAGATGTGAACCCTTAGAAAGGCTTCCATCTATTATAACGGAAAAGCATACACATTAAATATTGCCAAGGGGCGATGGAATAAGGAAATGAGATTTCCAAACCGTTATGACTTAAGGAGTAAGCATACTCCGTATGCACCCAAGCATGTGGTGAACCATTGTGTAAACACTAACATAGCAAACTTGTCATAAGACCTATGAGTGGAAACAAGCCTCTCAACAAGAAATTTCATTTACCAATGACAGAGTACTCTTTAGTTGGAGAACGGGACCAGAAAACCCTTGAAGCTTCATGGGATGTCCCGGGGATGTACATACAAGTAGAACTACACAGCTAGAGCCTACAACCAATGCTCAGCACTGGAAGACAATAATTGTCAAAACAATCTATGTGAATACACATTGAACACCACGAATGACTAACGCTCAAGAGAGCTTGTAACCCGATAAATTACTTCATCCATTATCAACCAAGATACCTGGTAAATTATATCATGAATGATGAAGCAATGTGAGGTAAGCCAACCTACACATGGAACCTAGATTGAAATAAAACATCTCCGCATTAGGAAGATAATGATACTGCAGTATGCTACGCCAACCGTCATATACACGAACGGAGGAAACCCTCAGTGTTCACGCCATAAGAAAATGGTGCCAATGATAATGGCAATAAGTAAAGAGGAACTACCACAGGAACAGAAACAGTAAAAACAATGTTGTACGATGAGTAAGAATACGGTGCGCAACAAGCGACCGCCATGAGGAAGTGACAGATAATAACACGGAGTATAAGTAAGAGACGACAGGTAGAAATATTCTTTCCTATCACATAAGTGACTTACTGTCAAGCGTTCACGCCTCTGCACTCTGTATGACTGAGTGTTTTGGTATTGCACTTGTGCAGCTAATGATCTAATGCGATGGCTAGGGGTATGGAGAATGTAAACTGTAGTAAACCCTTCTTTTCACCACAAACATGGCATAAGCCAGTCAAGCATTCTTAGCAACAGACCGTGCGGCCTAAGGCCAAAGGAGCACGAAGAGTGTGAAACACACTGACAATCACAGTTGTGAATTCCAGGGGAATAAAAGAGTGAAAAGGGACTTAAGAAAGTCACAAGGACCGACGCATAGAAAATGCAAGGTCATACAAGTAAAGAACACTTGTACTGAACCAGGAGAACTGGTATAATTCAGAAGCTATTGACAACAGAGGAAGTACTACAACTAAGTAGTGACTTAAAAGTACAAGTATCCTTTTAACCTCGCCCCGACAATAAGTCGGAGAAGCTTAGCGAATGATCGTGGAGGTACAAATAGTGTGTATACTAGATTGCCAGAGAGCTGGTTATAAACCTACAACTCATTGAGTTCAAACACGGTAAAAGAATACCGCATTTGTTTAGTAAACCTTATCCCCATAATAGACGGATAAAAGGTGATGCATAGCACATTAAGGATAACACGAAGGGTAAGTAACCCGAGTTATCAGGGTCACGCAGCAGAAGCTAGTGGGCCCTAGCTAGGAGACAATATACCTAGTAAGTATAGAATGGCTAGTAATGCCTTGAAGCCTAATAGGCTGGAACCGAATTAATTATGAGTTAAATAAACTCATATAGGAATCCTTGGTGCAAACACTAAACCATTGTTATGATTAAGACCCTTTGACAAGGGTATATTATGTAATAAACCGAAAAGAAGCTAAAACGCTTCAGAGTGCCCGAAATAAATAACCAATGTTCAATAATAACATATGGGAGATTACGTGGGCGTAATCCCTTTTAAGGGGGGTAGAGCGAAAACCGCTTAATGCAAGTTTTATAAATAAAACACATAAAACTATAATGTGCATAGCACAAAGAGAATCAAATTGAGGATCGATACTATGTTAAATAAACATAAGTATTCACCCATATTGTAATTATGGTAACTAGGCATTAGATATGCAAATACCATAGGATGAATATACCCATCTTGTAACACCAGTGTAAGAGTAATGGTAAGGAAGAGTAATGAGTAGTGGACGGAGCTCCACAAGTATTGTAGCCTTTGAATAAGTAGTACGAAATGAATGAGAGTAGTAGATGAATGAAGTTTGTGAGTAGTGGAATCGTAAGTAAATTATTTGAAGCAAATTGAAGACAACTAAATCTTATAAGTATGGTAATCCCTAGTTAGAATAATTGAAATGATGGAGAGTAATGGATGGAAGTAGTGAAGGTTGATGAAATGAGCATTAGGTATTGAACCATGGAGTAAAGCATTCGGGAAGTAGAGTGAGGATGATCGATGGAGTGATTCCATCCTTTGGAGATGTATGAATTCGTAATCACGACTAGAAAGAGTAAAAAGATAGAAAATGAAAACAATTAAATTATTTGTTTGGTTGAATCTGATGTGGGAAGTCGAACTTGATCCTGATCAGATCAAGGGAAACCGAACACAAATTGGAGTGGAAAGATAGTTCAACACTGGTGCTGATCACATCAGGGTCGAACGATTCTTGAAGCTCCCCTCAAGTGGTCACAAGAATCACGCATAAGATAGATGTAATGAATATAAACTGGAATTTGGAGTTGTATGTTTTAGAAGGATTCCTAAGTAGCCGCTGGGAAGGATTTTCTTAGCCTGGAGATGAAGGATTTGTTAGAAACTTATACCGGAGAAGATAGTAGTGTAGCATGTTGTGGTATTCCAAGGGCAACAGGACATAAAGGAGTCCTGTGTCTAGATGACCTGAGTGCCTGCGGGATTATATGTCTATTGCATTGCCTTGGGAATAGCTTTGCATTGTATGTATGTATAAATTGGTAATGAGGAACCGGATGGTCGGTGGTAATGCGGATTGGAGTAATTATTGGGCATTAGTATGGCATGGTATGGTATAGTATGTAGGAACCTTGAGTGACGGATTTGGGATTGGTAAGGAGGAAGAACGTATGGCTTTGGCATTAGATAAGTATGGATGAGTAAGTATAGTAATCCCATGACCTCGAGCAACTTTGAGGACAAAGTTCTTAAGGGGGGTAGATTGAAATACCCCGAACTTAAATATAGGGATTAAAATTAATCTAATACGTATTTAAGGGCCTAATGGTACCTAATTATACTAGTAAGGAAAAATAAATCCAAAAGAATAAATAAACTCTTAAAAAGCGGAAAACGCTAAATAAGCGTTAAATAACCATAGGAGGTATGAGACCTCGGTTAGAGTATTAAATGGATTCTAAAGGTTTAATAAGACCTAAATAATATATGGGAACAATTCCCGAAGAAAACGGATCCAAATAATGTATTAAAACGCTAATAGAGCTTTAACGCACGTTTTTCGAGAAAACCCGAAGACGTGATTTTAAGTGGTCAAACGAACCCGTACAAATTATAAGTCATTAAATAAATATTATTAAGCGTTTATGAAATCTTAATAACCAATAAAAATAAAGAAATGAGAAAATTCCGGAAAACGGGCCCGGTTAGTGAACAGTACCTAAACCGGGTAAAATAACGAGTGTTTTCCGTAAAAGATGAAAAACGCTCCAGCTAGTGTAACAGTAAGGGGGGCGGTTTTATCAGTCAAATAACTCCCTCACACACACATGTAACTAGCTAATTAAATAAGAGAGCCAAAAGCAAAAAGTAGTAAAGTAAAAAGCTACTTTACCCTTCCCTCTCACCTCACTCTCACATTTTCACTCACCTCTCTCTTTCCTCTTCCCCCCTCCACCGATTTCTCCCTCCTCTCTCCCTCTGGTTGGGCAATTTTGTAGAGCTTCAAGAATCTCCCATGGCAACTCCACCTTCTACCTCATGCTCCATCCACATGTAAGCTCCAAATCAAAAACAAATTACATATTTGAACTCCCCTCATCATCCTCTATCATTCCCTCTTTTCAAAATTCGAAAAGGATGAATTTCATCTCCATGGGTTTTCCCCATTGGAAGAGAAAAGCACACCATTATGGAGCTTGGAGTCTCCTCTTTCCAACAAGGTAAAAATCTACATGAGAAACTCATGTTTTCTTCACCTTCCTTCATAACCGATTTTTGCCCCATTTGTAATGCTCTATTTTTCTCTCTCTTTGGAGCATAATATCAACCTTGCAATGGTGGTGGATTCACCTTCTTGAACCAAGGGCTAAAACCCCTTCTAAAACTCTCCAAAGGTAAACCCTAGAAATTTCATTTCAAACACTTCAATGAATTGGCATTAATTTAAGGGTTAGTATATTAATTGTAGTTTTTTGTGTTCATTGGGTGATGGGAATGGAGTTTGGCAACTCCATTCCCCACATGGCCGATTTGGGCAAGAAAGGAAGAAGGAGGAGAGATGAGAAAGAAAGAAGGAATTAAAAGCTCAAGGTAAGAGCTCCTTCCTAATGTTAAGTTCTAATTGCAATAGAGTAATGGGAATGGGTGAACTAATTAAGGAACCCAAAATAATGTATTAGTAATGTCATTTTGGAAGTTTGAGTATTTGTGAATTAGTATGTGGATTGTAGGCCTTGGAGCCAAGTATGTTGAGTATGAGTATTAGTATTGATGTTCATGGAGTAATGGTGTATTGGGATGGATTTATATTTGTATTGATTTTGGGTAGGACCCTTGTAAGGGTGTGGCTAGATGAGGAATGAATTTGGTGAGAATTGGTATGTGTGGCCAAGTAAGAAAAGTAGATGAATTATGGCAAAATTTTGGTAGGAATATGTGCAATTGTGAATGACTTGGTGAATGGGAGAACCAAGGTGTTTATTGGGGATTTTAGGGATTTCTAATGACCATGGAGTGGTATTTGAAGTATGGGAATACTAGGATGTAAAATCTGTAGCAAAGAATGCAAGGAATGCCTTGGAGAAACTAGGAAGAACTAGAGTACAAGACTTGGTAAAGTGAATGTTGGACTTGGGTATAGAAGGTGTAATTGCTTGGAAATGAATTGGCATGGTGAGATGAGGTATTTGGGATGCTAATAGTGGCATTGTTTGAGAAGTAATGGATGGTAGAATGGAGTTTGAAAATCTGTAGCATAAGAGAAAGCAAAACTGTTGAAAGTGTTAAAAGGAAGTGAGGAAATTGTATAAATTGGTTGATGAATTTAGTAATGGGGTTGGTGAATGAATTGAGGTATTTTAGGAAGCCTAAATGGCACTAAAACATGTGGGATTACATGTAGGAGGACTAGGGGAAACAATGGGTGAAAATGGGAAAGAAAAATAAGGCCTGTAGCAGTGTCCTGCTACCGTCCGACCCACAGCCTGGATCGGACGCTGGGTCGGACGTGGCTTAAGCAACGAACATCAATCTTTCTGGAATGGTCCGACCCAGGGCCACGGATCGGACGTGGGTCGGACAGGCAAAAAAAAATTCAAGGTCGAAGCTCCTGACTTCGTCCGACCCAGAGTCTGGGTCGGACAGTGGGTCGGACGGAGCCTGGACACGGGACTGAAACCTTCTGGAACGGTCCGACCCAGAGGGTATGGGTCGAACGGAATGGTGCTGGGTCGGACGGGGAGAATTTCAGAGAACGGTAATCTACTGGAATGGTCCGACCCAGGGCTTGGGTCGGACGCTGGGTCGGACGACCCATAACTTACAAAAAAAAAACTATAGGATTATAACTAGTATATATATATATGTACACCCACCTACACACATGTATATATATGTAAGTAAACCATGGATAAGTAATGAAAAGAAAGTAAATGAAATATAAGTGTAAAGAATGTAAAGACTTAGTAAGTATGAATTAGGAAATGTAAAGTAATCGAATTGATTCATGATAGTTAGAGTAATCATTCAATTATATGTATATCATAGGAACTTGATTTGTGAACACCGGAGGAACGTTGGGATACAAGTACAACGGTGAAAGGTATGATTTCTTCATGCCCTGTATCCTAATCTGGTTACCCCGATTTGTGTGCTTATTTGACCACCTAAATAAGATAAAAGCATGAATCGGACTACATTGCACTTACTTTGCTTGTTTACATTGTTCTCGATATTTGTCTTGAACAATAGTTTGTATAATTCATGAAATATATGAAGGATGAAGAAGTGTAATTGTATCTCGTAGTGTACTTGTATATCGTGTTGTATTTTGTATGGATGGGTATGTGAATAAGGTATTTGTGTATGTGGTTGAATGAATGACTTCTACTAATTCCTAACTACCTAACTCCTAACTTAAGTGAGTGAATTGGAATGAGTAGAAGTCCGATATAGCTACGGCCACGCGTGAGGATGAGGAGACACAAGAGGTTGGATCCGATTCCTGACTCTTAAACTGGTCCGCGGCCCAAATCCCTTAAATGGGTAGCATCCCGGATTGGGTGAGTCAAGTAAATCCCGGTGGTGGGACGGAGTAGTCCCCGGGCCGGAGGTCCCGACGACTTAACATGAGTAAGAGTAAGAGTAAGTAAGTATGTATGAGTATGAGTATGAGTATGTCTGCGTATGTATGGAGTAAAGAGTAAAAGAGTAATCTCCACCCGATTAACCCGGGTGGACCAATGAAGCTAACAAGAATTGTATATTGTGTATGTAATGAGTATGTGTATTTCAGAAGAAGGTAAGTATGTATTGGATGGTATATTGTATTCCTTGTATGTAATGAAGTGTATGTATGTATGCCTTGCGTAAGTATTATTGTATTGTGTATGAAAGCATGTATGCATGTTGTGTGAATAAATGAACTGCATGTATACGACCAAGTGGTCGGCGTACCCTCACTAGTACGCGGGGTATGCGGTTATCATGCGCAGCGAAAGCTGACCCCCTAGGGGGAACGTTTTTAGTGTGCAGGTACCCGAAGCGGATACGGTCAAGGTAAGAGACCGGTGGCAAGCCTTCGTATTTAGAAGTAGGTAGTTTGTGAGGAAGGGGTAATAGATAGACTCTTAGTGAGTATGTATAAAGTTGGGAGAAGTATTGTATTTGATTTGGACCTAGTAAACTCGGTATGTGGATTATTTGTATGTGATTATTGGAGTATTGTATGAATGTGGATTGTAGTAATTACTTGGTAAATAGAGTATGTGTTACAGATATGTAGTACTCGGGATTCCGGTCCATCAGACCGATGCTGTATATAGAAGTAGTAGCCTTGTTAGTCACGTGGGTGACTAACGGCATTGTATCACCTATTGTGTGTAAGTGTGTATCCGCTGCATGACTCTGAAAGCACGAGGAGATTGGACGGTAATGTTCGTATTAATAGTAGGGGTGTTACACATGAGGTGCCGACGACCATAGTTTTTGATAGAGATCCGAGATTCATGTCCCGCTTTGGCATAGCCTGCATAAGGCTTTGGGGATGAATTTAGCATTCAGCTCTGTGTATCATTCTCAGACCGGCGGTCAGACAAAGAGGACTAATCAGATCCTGGAGGATGTGTTACGGGCATGTTTGTTGGATTTCGGTGGCAGTTGGGATCAGCACGTCACATTGAATGAGTTTGCATATAATAATAGTTTCCAAGCGAGTATTGGGATGGCCTCATTTTAGTCACTTTATGGCAGGCGTTGCAGATCTCTCATCCGTTGGGATGATCTGAAGGAGAGGGTGATAGTGGGGTTGGAGTTAGTTCAAGGAGCTGTGGATAAGATTAGGACTATTAAGGAGCGTCTGTTGGTTGCCCAGAGCCGACAAAAGAATTATGCATATTAGAGACGTCGTCCGCTTGAGTTTCAGGTTGGGGACCATGTTTATCTGAAGATTTCTCCGGTCCGAGGTGTGGTGTATTTTGGTAAGAGAGGCAAGCTCAGTCCTCGATTTGTGGGTCTGTTTGAGGTGCTTGAGAGGGTTGGCCCTGTGGCCTATAGGTTGGCTTTGCCACCAGCTTTGGCGCGTGTCCATGACATGTTCCATGTGTCGATGCTTAGGAAGTATCTACACATCCTACCCATGTGATAGATTATGGTTAGCTTAGACTTTGAGAGGATTTCAGCTATGAAGCAGTGTCGGTGCGTATTTTGGCTCGTGATGTTTGCTGACTTCATAGTAAGACACTGCCTATGGTTAAAGTCCAGTAGTCTGATCAGTCAGAGCACGAGGCGACCTGGGAACTCGAGGAGGAATTACGCGCTAAGTTCCCTTCCCTCTATGAGCAGTGAGGTATGTCGAATTTTAAGGATGAAATTCCTTTTAAGGGGGGAATGATGTAATCACCATTTTTTGCTTTTTATTCTCTTATGTCGGTTTGTGTTTAATGTGTTATCTTATGTGCTTTATGGTGTTAGGACCTCCAGGGCATTAAATTAAAAGATAAGGACAAGGTGTTCTTTTCCTCCTTTTAATTTTGGAAAGCATTTTAATAAGGAAAGGAACTCCTTATTTTGTTTTATGGCTCATTCATCCCGACAATTTTTCCCTCTTCATTCCGCGTAGCTCTCTTCACCTTCTCCAAATCCGCCCTCTGGTATGATTTGAATTGTTGCTGCGTTCTGTTTATCCCCTTTGTGCTGCTGTCCGGCTTCTCTCGCTTTGCAATTCAGGTTGGTTGCTGTCTCGGTGTTGGTTTTGTGCCACTAGTAAAAAAAAGATTTTTAATGACTGTGTTTAATCCACGGTTAAAAGGAAAACCGTGTTTTAAAGTTTATAAACCACGGTTTTCATAGCAACCATCATTTAAGGTACACGCCAGAGTGCATATACCACGGTTTTTGGAGAACCGTCGTATATAGGTTACTTATATACCACGGTTTTCAAGGCAACCGTGGTATATAGTACACGCCAGAGTGGATATACCACGGTTCTTGGATAACCGTCGTATATAGGGTACCTATATACCACGGTTCCTAGGCAACCGTCATTTATATTGCACATCTTACTATAAAACCACGGTTTTTTGGTCAACCATGGTATATAGTCTAAGCGGGAATTTTAATTTTTGGCACAAATTTAACGCGTCTCTTTCTCTCTATTCTCTTATATCTCACGGTAATTTTGGAACCCAAACCGACGAAGCTCTGCAACTCTTCTTCTTCATTCTCTTCAATCTCACGGTAATTTTGGAACCCAAACCGACGAACATGCTCTGCAACTCTTCTTCATTCTTTTCAACCTCACGGTAATTTTGGAACCCAACCGACGAACTTGCTCTGCAACTCTTCTTCATTCTCTTCAACTTCACGGTAATTTTTGCGACCCTAACCAGCGAACAAGGAACATGCTCCGTCCTCACTCATTCTCTTGTTTTTCGGTAATTTTTGCATCTTACACTTGCGAACAAGAAACACATGCTCTGCATTATCTCCACTCACTGTAATTTTCGCAACCATAACCGGCGAGCAAGGAACATGGCCTATGCCTCCATTCTTCATTCTCTTCAACCTCACGGTAATTTTGCAACCCACCGCGAACAAGGAACATACTACACCTCCATTATTCACTCATTATTTTGCAACCCTAAATCGCAAACAAGGGACATACATGTTCCAGCCTCTTTCTCTTTTGTGCTCTGTTTAAGATCTGTGAATCGACGCTTCTAAATCGCCGGCGAAAAAAAAGTTCATAGACTATAAAACACGGTTATATGTATAACCGTGGTTTATTCGTTGATTTTATACATAATATACCACGGTTTTGCGACTAACAGTCATTTAAAAGGAACTATATACCACGGTTCAGGCTTTAACCGTCGTATAAAAGGTACTTTATACCACGGTTCAGACATTAACCATCGTTTAAAATCGGTGAGGACCGCGTCTAAAAACGGTTTTAAACGACAGTTTTCAACCGTGGTATATAGGCAATTTTCTATATGTGACACGAGCATAAACCACGGTTCCTAACCATGGTATATAGGCAAAATAACCATGGTTTAAAACATTTTTTCTACTAGTGTGCTGCAGTTTTGAGGGTTTTTGTTTCTGATTTTGGGTTACAATCATTGCTGAATTCAGCGTGTTTTTCTTCTCTTCTGTCTGTGGTCTGTGCGTTTGGCTATTGGCATCGTCGGGATCAGTTATGCACTTCGAATCGATGTATGTGGGGGATGGAATCGGGTGGTTTGCTCACCCATGGGGTGCTGATTTTAATTTGCGTTTCTGGCTGGTAAATTGCATTTTGTTGGATGATTTCACTCCTGAATTGTGTTGGTGTTTGCCTAATTAAACCCACGTGGGCATTGATTTGCGTTCTGAAAAGTTTGGTTTAATTTGTTGTTGATTTGTTGTGGTTCTCTGTTTTTAACTCTTGGCATGTGTCCGAACTAGTAAGTTCAGACACATGTTCGGACATCTCTTGGTTTTAAAATTCTATATACATGTCCGGACACATGTCGGGACGCCTTTGACTATTTAATTTTGGACACCTCTTGTTTTGCCTATTTTGCTCGTTTGAGCTCCGTTTTGACTTCTGTTAGTGGTGTTTTGACCCCCTAGGTGTGAATAAGAGTTTTACACATGTGTTATGCTTATTTAAGCACCTTGATCTATTACTTTGGCTAAATGAATTTGGGACCTAGTTATTGTGTTTTTGGGCCTTGGATAGTCGGGTCGGGCTGTCCCGTAGCATGCTACACATGAATTCTTTCTATATAAGTTCCTTAGGGTATCCCTTAGGACGTTTAGTGACCGATGCATCCGTTAGTTGTCTCTACGGCTTATGATGTGGGATCTATGGATCCATAGGACATTAGTGTGTGTCCTTCTGGTGTGAGAGTGGGTTTCTAGTGTCCCACCCTGTGATTCTATTTCTGAAAGTCCGACTGATGTTTTGATGTGATATTCTATTCTATTTTGAATCCGTTCTACTTTTGTTTGTCTGTTTGCAAACCAACTTATGCTGCCATCTGCTTACATAATTTCTGACTTCTGTTTTGAGTAGGCTTCCTTGAGGAAGTCTTATGCTTACGGAGCTGGTTGAGCTGACCTTTTTATTTACATATGCAGATTGATCGCTTGGAGAACTTCTTCTTCTCTCTCGAAGGATTTCAGTTTCCTATTTAAGATTACATTCCGACTTTGTATTTGATTTTGCGCATTAGATGCTTATGACGTTATGTAGCCATTAGGTTAACATTTAAGGCAAAGACTGAAGAAATTCGTCAAAAACTCTCTTGAAAAGTCCTATTTGTGTGGCGAATTAACAGCAAAGAGCCTTGCGATGCCAAATCATCTTTGAAGAGCCACCGCACGTCGACGATGTCACAGCTTGGAATCGGCTTTAGGATATTCATATCTAAAGCACAATTCATCCGTTGTTGATCCACAACATGAGCAAATACTCGGAAGTAATAAGCGAAAATTGATTGGTGTCTCACTCCCAGCCCAGGCGCGGGCTGCTACTTCGAGCGTTGCCTAGTACCGGTCAAGGCGCAAGTCACTGCATTGCCGGAAGAATTTTTTGTCAGGAAAGTACCAGTAAAGGTACACCATAGAGGTACGTCAATATACTGTGACCTTGATTGCACAGGGCATAGCAAGATGACTTTTCTCTAAAAACCATGAACAATTGGATCACGATTGTGCATTGCCCCATTGATCGAAAGAAAATCAAGATCAAAACTACCGGTAGAAATCCTTCAATTATAAAACTACCGGTATGCTTCTCAATCACATATTACCAGTAACCTTCATTGTTAATTAATATTTTGATGTTTCATCCATTTCTCTCCTCTGCTTGTGTTATTGCCTAAGTGAGCATTATGTTTCTACACTTCTTTCAAGCTATTGCAAATTTGCACACTGTAATTCAATCTATCTTTGCGCCACTGTTTTGGAAATTCACTCATGCTTAAACTGAGAGCACTTATGGCTAGAATTGTGTTACGTTTATTATTTGCACCTAACCATATGCTACACTGTCTAGTTGGGATGCTTCTATTTTGGAAACTTCCAAATGGAGAGAGACAGTTGTGTTAACTCTCTTGATTCTGATTTTTACATTAGAAATAAGAAATAAATTTTAATTTAAAAGCTGGGAAGCAGAAAAGAAAAATGTGGTGCTTAATATTGCAGTGTTGTTGTTTCCTAAAATACATCAGCAGATTAAATCTTTAGATAACTATATTTTTCGTCTGCTTATGAATTACTCCTGTTTTTTTACTTATTTTCAAAACTAATGGAATAGTACAGCCAGGTCCTGGGTTTGCTCCTGCCATTTGTATTTTTGGTTTTCAACTGTTATAGGCAGCATGATGGTGTTAATAAAGTCGCCACAAAGAAGCTGCATGCCCGGTGAAGAAGAGGAAATCACTAGTGAAAATTATCAAAGTCTCTAGAATAATTTTTCAACCTACCGGTAAAGTGACCCTACCGGTAATGTCATCCCACCTGTAATGTCATCGGTATGGAAAAAGCAAGCTCAGGCCCGGTAGCATCGATGTTACGCAGCACCACATCACGCATCAGTAAATCAAATCAAGTGCACCTTATAGCAAGGACACCGGTGGAGGAATGGAGAGGGATGGTAAACTATGAGGGTAACTGAAGCTACAAGGAAACATCTACGACAAGTCCAAAGTTCTTAAAATCTTCTTATATCTATGATACCATGCCTGTCTCTTCTCCATTGTTGCAAATACTAAGCGGAACCCTCCATGTCATATAGATACTGTCATGCCTGCTTGCTTTTAATCGTCATTTCACACCCGTTACACAGGCTTTAAATAAGATTAAATTGGAACACATAAATAGTCTGGTTAGAAACATCATAAGAGTCCCTTTGCTATAGTTGTTCATTCATATTTACTGCAGTTTTACTCCTGGTTATAGCATTCATTGTTAATGTTCACTTTGCCGAGGCATACTACAAGAGTTTACAAGGTTTTTTACTATTGTCAATTGTCCAAAAATCTCAGAACTCCCAGTTTTGTTAATAATTTGTTTAGAACCCAGGAAGAAGGTATAATACATATCTTTGCTGTTGTTGTGCTTCAAATTTTGTCTGATTTTTGTCTAGGTTAACTACTATTCAAAACAATTATTGCTGCTGCAACTTCTGATATTAATCAGCGTACTGCAAATCCGGTCAACTCCTTAAGATTCATAATCTTGAATAGATTTTTACTACCATAGTAAAGACCTACTGTGATTGGCCAAGTTCGCGCTAATTTGGCCATTCGAAAACTTTGCTTATCGCTGTTTTGAGTCTAGGGAAACAGTGAAGTACATGCCATCTGTTGCTAAGTGTTTTAACTTTGAATTTTTAGCTAGACTTTACCCAATTTAATTGAATTGCACTAAGCATTATTACTACTGTAGTCAATGGCCTGTTATTTTATGGTATTAAAGCTCCATTTTTTATGGATTTTATATTCTAAACCGTACAATTTAACTACGGTCGACACTAACCTGCTCTATGAGTTTGATTGCTCTTAATGGCAGCTTTGTTGAGTGATATGCAAGGATGGTGGCACTGGAGTTAAGGATTTTATGGATTGTATGGGGCTTAGCCTTTACCAAGCTATAAAAAAAAAGAAGTCCCGGTAGAAATATCATACATCACCCCGGTAGAAATATCATGCATCAGCCCGGTAGAAATGTAAGACTAGGGGAAAGTGTAAACCAAGGATGCCCGGGAGTTGACGTCGTCCGAAATTTAGCTCCATCCGGAAGATGGTTAATTCTTACTTCTATCATATTAATCTCATTTGCAGCAAGTAAAGTATATGTTTTAGCAGATTCACTTACTTTTAAACCTTTATCAGCTGTTATTAAATGTCGCGATGTTTGGAAAAGAATATAAATGAGGGCGCAAAAGAGAAGGAGAGAACTCGAGAGAGACAAATAAACTTGAGGAAAATGACATTAGGACTTATTACTGTAGGATACAGACTGAGAGTATTTATAGAAGAGAGTCTGAGAGGAGGCGGAAAAATACATCCAACAAAGACAGCTGGCAACTTATTTAAAGAAAGCTAAACACAATTAAACATAAGCAACCATATTATATCTCTACACCCTCCCTCAAGACAACACGCAGAAGAACTAAAAAGTGCTTGACTTGAAAGCAAAATCAGATGCTGCAAACTCCCATATGTGGCAGCTGAGAGTGATACTACTTTCCAGGAAGACTCTTGGTGAACATATCCGCCAGCTGCGAAGAAATGGTGATGTGCTGAACCCGAATTAAGCCACTTTGTATGTGCTCCCTAACATAGTGGCAGTCCACCTCAACATGTTTAGTCCGTTCATGGGCAATGGGATTAGTGGCTATGAACACTGCAGATTTATTGTCGCAGTGAAGAGGAATAGGAGTGATGTTGTCCACACCAATATCAGCAAGAAGACGGGTCAGCCAAGCAAGTTCAGAGGTCACTTTACGTATCGATCTGTATTCAGCCTCTACTGAAGACAAAGAAACCGACACCTGCTTCTTTGCTTTCCAAGACAGAGGACACCCACCAAACATAATGAAGAAACCACTTACAGAGCGACGAGAAATTGGGCATGTAGCCCAGTCGGAGTCGCAGTAAGCAACCAGCTTCATATCTGTGGAGTTATTGAATAACAACCCCTGATTCAGAGTACCCTTAAGGTATCTGAGAACATGAATAGCGGCAGAAAAATGATTCTGGCAAGGGGCTTTGAGGAATTGACTGAGCAATTGAATGGCAAAACTAAGATCAGGGCGTGAATTAGTAAGATAATTCAACTGACCAACAAGCCGTCGATACGGTTCTGGATCAGCTAAAAGGGGCCCATCTTCCGGCAATAATTTGATGCCTACTTCCAAAGGACTGGCAACCAGCTTGGAAGTAGTCAGACCATATTCATCAAGAAGATCTGTAGCATACTTGTGTTGGGTAACAACCAAACCCTCTGAAACTGGGAGAAACTCCATACCGAGAAAATAGTGTAAATGCCCAAGGTCTTTAATACGAAATGTGGTATGCAAGCTCTCTTTCAGTCGATCAATCTCAGAAGCATCATTTCCACAGACAATGAGGTCATCAACATATACTCCAATGTGAACAATAAGACCACCTGCTCATTTTGAAAATAGGGAATAGTCATTGAACGAGCTGGAATAGCCTTGTTGTTTGAGAAAATCAGTCAACTTTGCGTACCATTGACGAGACGCCTGTTTGAGGCCATATAGAGAGCGTTTCAGGCGACAAACTTTACCCGAATCAGCCTCAAGCCCTTGAGGAAGTTTCATATAGATTTCCTCATGCAAATTGCCATGAAGAAAGGCGTTATTCACGTCGAGTTGATGGATGAGCCAATTCCTTTTAACCGCAATAGAAACTAGGGCTCGAATGGTGGTCATCTTCACCACCGGGGAAAAGGTTTCTGTATAATCAACTCCGTATTTCTGGGTAAAACCGAACAACTAGGCGAGCCTTGTAGCGCTCTAGGCTCCCATCAGCCCGTAATTTAACTATGTAAACCCACTTGCTGGAGATAACTTTTTTCCTTTGGTAACTCCGTAAGCTCCCAAGTCCCATTTCTGTCTAAAGCAGCAAGTTCATCTTGCATAGCACGTCGCCAATTTTCATTCTTATTAGCTTCTGCAAAGGATTGTGGTTCGACAGGAGTGTTGATAACACTCATGTTGCAAGAGGAACCAGAAGAAAGAACAACTTCCTTTTCCCCTCTGATATCAGTTAGAGAATGCAAGCCACTAATAGGTGCAGGGGTAACATCCAGTCTGTTAACCAGAACTGTAGTAAAGGTGTCAGCAGTATCTGTGCCAAGAACAGTTTGGCCAACAAAATAATCCGAAAGGTACGACAGGGGCTGATGAACTCTTGTGGATCTTCTTAGATGTGTCTCTTGTGAGCAATCAAGAGGTTCGATGTTATCCTGTGACTGTTCTTCAGAAGAAATAACTACTGCAGGCAAATCTGTAACTCCTTCAGAGACAATGTTGTCAACCGGAGTATTATGAATGTCAGGAGACTGCTGATTGTCATGCCTTTGATGCATGGTCAATGGTTGAGAGAGCATATCATCACCATCATCAAAAAACTGCGGTATGACTATATCCTGCTCATTTGTAACAGATTTTGGAACTTCTTTGAAAGGGAAGACATCCTCAAAGAATACCACATCCCTGCTGTGAATAATCTTGTTGTCTTCTAATCGAACCAATTTATGACCTTTGCTGATTAGACTTGGACCCAAATAAGCACATCTATAAGCCCGAGGTTCAAATTTCTTTTTATGCGGATTGACATTGGCTGCATAAGCCAAACAGCCAAAGGTTTTGATCATGGAGAAAACAGGAAGCTGACCATACAAATCCTCAAAGGGTGTCCACCCCTTTAAAACACTGGATGGCGTCCTGTTGATGATACAAGTAGCAAATAAAACACTGTCACCCCAAAACCTCAGAGGTACACCAGATTCAAAAAATACTACTCGTGCAGTCTCCAGTATATGTCTGTTTTTCCTTTTAATTACTCTGTTCTGCTGCGGAGTATAAGGACAGGAGCGTTGATGCAAAATGCCTTTTTCTTTAAAGAATTGAATATGTTCCTTAGAGGAACCCAACTCGTGTGCATTGTCTGATCTGATGACCTTAACTCTCTTATTAAACTGTGTTTCAATCATATTAACAAAATTCTGAAGCAATTCTGTTGCTTCTGATTTTTGTTTCATGAGAGTGACCCATAAACATCTTGTCTTATCATCAACAATGCTTAAGAAGTAGAGATGACCCTTATATGTCTCCTCTGTACATGGTCCCCAGATATCGACATGTAACAGATCAAAAGATTCATCACTTTGTGTTGAAGAAACAGGAAAGGGCTGTCGATGCCCTTTAGCTTTATTACAGGAATCACAGAAAAAATTTCCTGTTATTTCATGCTTCTTTAACAATCCTAAGTGCAGAAGTCACTACAAGAAAATCTACATTTACTGACTCACAGATTTTGTAACACATAATTTTGTGTCACTAAAAATATGATTTACCCACACATGCTATATGTCTCTAAAAGTTAAAAGGTTTATACTGACTTTTTTATTAATGTGTCAATATATAGCCGATCTATACTGACATAAGACAATTACTTATTTATGAAATCGAATCCTTTACTAACTCTTACAAAAGTAAGTCATTATATATAACTTATCTATAGTAAGTATCCTTAAAATCTGTTACTAAAACCTATTAAAAAACACCACAAACAAAAGGCGGTAACCCAAATTCTAACTTCAACAAATTAGCGGCACCAGTCTTCTCCGACTCTAATTGATGATCAATTCCCAGTTTTATCTTCCTCTCTTCCTCCCTAACCAATTAGCGATAACCCATGGTTCCTCTCTTCTTCCCAGTAATTTTCCACTCAACACCCCCCTCTAGTCTGTTGTTTGTTCAAATCGTTCTTGGCAAGCAGAAGAAGAGAAAAGGAGAAGCGGTCAGCGAAAAACAATTACAGGCTTCTGGTCAATCTACAGTCGAAACAAAAACCATATAGGTGTCGATTTAATCTGTATGCAATTTTAGGGTCTTCTTTGTGTTCCATGTCTCTTCATCCACTTACTCTTCTCTTTCAGTTTATTCACTATGCGAACATTAGTCATGAACCCTTGGTATACGATTGATTACATTTTTACATGTAGCCGATTTTGTGTGCTTATGGTTGTTTCTATGGTAGTCGCCACTTGTCCTTCTATCTTCTATGGTCCAATCTCATTAATTTTTATTGTTTACATAGAATTACAAGGGAAGCGGCTCTACTATATCGTTCATATATGAAGCAACTCAATGAATCTCTCTCTTTCTTTGTATACAGAGACAACTCTCTGATCTTGGCTGCTGCTGTATTGAAATGTAAGTAGTGTTGTAATTCCCTCTGTGGTATATTTTGTATGTGAAGTGTAAATTGTACTGTCTGCATTCTCAATAACTAGTGCTTCCTACTACTTACTATATTGGTTAATGTGGTAGTTAACTGACTAGCTAGCTGTGATTTACTTCCATAGAAGTAGCAATATTAACAGAAGGTACAAACAGATTGCGAACAACAGTTGATGAACTTCGGGCAAATCTTGCCCAAACACAAGGGTTATTGAGTAGTGTCATAGAATCTATGAAATCACATATACCAGAAGCTAATTTATCAGCTGTCATCAACCATCTAAACTTACAGGTGATTTTGATGTTATACTAAAGGTTTTATTGTTGTACAATAAAAAAGTTGTCTCTGTTGCATTAGTTTAAATGGTGACTTAAACTTGCATCAATCATTTTCTCAATTTTAGGGGATAAGCAACCATGCTAGTGTCATAGAATCTACCTATGCATTTTCACTGTTGCTTGATTGCTGGTGCTAATTTCATTGTTGTTGCTACTTATTTTCTTCACTGCTGATGCTGCTTATTTTCTTTGTTGTTGTTACTACTACTTGTTAATTACATGTTGTTGCAATGCTGCTGCGGGTCACTACTGATCATGACCCACTGTTGTTACAATTTTTTGTTGCACTACTGATGTAGGTTACTGCTGATCACGACCCCTTTGCTATCTTGACTGCTGATTGACTATTGCTACTGCTTTTCCTTACTACTTTTTTTCTATTTCTTTGAACATTTTGCAGCTTCATTTTTCTCCTCAATATTTTCATTGTTGCTTGATTGCTGGTGCTGATTTTTCTTGCTGGTGCTGATTTTTCTTGCTACTGCTTATTTTCTATTCTGCTGCTATAGTTTATTTTCTTTGTTGTTGTAGTTTATTTTCTTTGTTGTTGTTACTCTAATTTGGTTATTGATAATGCACGCATGGGTGTAAATAGAAAGCAGGCTGCTCTCTTTTCCATTTAAGTGCATTTTCTTTATTTTTAGCATCTGAGTGTAAGTACATGAGCATTTGGGTGTAAGTAAGTTGCACCCTTTTCCATTTGAAGTTGCACTCTACTTATTTCTTCTAAAGATTCTTCTACCTATTTCTGTTGCTGCTTATGCCTTTGTAACTACTACTGCTGCTGCTCTATTTTTTCTTACTCTCTTACTCACTTATTTCTTCTAAAGATTCTTCTACCTATTTCTGTTGTGCTTATGCCTTGTAAACTACTACTGCTGCTCTACTTTTCTTCTGCTACTCACTTATTTCTTCTAAAGATTCTTCTACCTATTTCTGTTGCTACTTATGCCTTGGTAAACTACTACTGTGCTTACTTTTCTCTGCTGCTTTACTTATTTCTTCTGCTCACTTATTTCTTCTGCGCGCTGCTCTACTTATTTCTTCTGCCTCTTGTTGCTTTATTTCTGTTATGCCGTCTTGCTGCTGCTGCTATTGTTGCTCTACTCATTCTTATTGTTTCTCTGCTCATTCTAATTTCTTCTGCCTCTTGTTTCTTTATTTCTGTTATGCCGTCTTGCTGCTGCTGCTATTGTTGCTCTGCTCATTCTAATTTTTTCTGCCTCTTGTTTCTTTATTTCTGTTATGCCGTCTTGCTGCTGCTGCTATTGTTGCTCTGCTCATTCTTATTGTTGCTCTACTCATTCTAATTTGTTCTCTTGAGCCATAACTATATACGCATTTGCTAAAATGTTTGCAAATGATAATGCAGGTTCTTCACGGACATGAACTACCAGGGTGATTGAATGAAGTTTTGCTGAAGAATCTTCTAAAACAGAATTTCATCAATTAGTTTTAGTTTCCGGGTTGTGCTACATATTCTCTAATGTTTAGTACTTTTATACTTTAAACCTAGTTAGAGACAAGGGCTTCTCTACGTACTTTAAATATCGAAGTTAATGTTTCTATTTTGATGGTTTTGTAACACATCTGTTTTTTTAAGTTTAATTGTAGTAAAGAAGTTGAAACGTACTATTTTTATTGAATTATTCAATGAATATGCTCTCCTTTTAGTACTATATAAAGGTTAATACCTAATTTCTTCAAAATGGAGAAAATTATATAAAATGTGTATTAACACATCAATATGATTTTCAATGACACTCGTTAGTTACAAAGAAAAGTCAAAAGAACCTTTTATAGACACAAAAAAAGTGTTGACCAAATATGACTATGAGTCACTAAATCTTTTTATTAACACACAAACAATGTCAGTAAAGATTCAATTATATGTCATAATAGTATTCATTGACACAATAATAAGTGTCACTAAAGTGTCAGTTTGACACAAGATCAATGTGTCAGAAAAGGATACACTGACATAAAGTAAAGTGTCACTATAGATGAAAACCTTTCACCGACTTTTGATTTTGTGTTAGTAAAGCCCTTTAGTAACTGCGGTGCTACTGACACTTTTTATGTGTGTTGGTAAATCCCAAATGGTCCTATACTGACACTTTTTAAGGTTTTTTTGACACTTTTTGTGTGTCACTAATTGGTGTTTTTTTTGTAGTGAGTTTAGAAAGGGGTATATGGCCTAATCGACAGTGCCAATACACACTTTTATTACTTTCTACACTATTACAGCCTATTTTTCCTTGAGAGACTTGTGACCTTCTCCGCAAGAAACTTTCTAAGGCTTCAGCATCAAGATGGTAAAGACCATTCTGGACATATCCAATCTGCTTCTCAATATTCAAGACTGGGTCCTACAAGATACAAGATTACTCATCAAACATTATTCTGCATTTAATCTGTTTAACAAACTTGTTAACAGATAACAGATTGTGTTCGAAGCTGGGCACATGAAGCACATCCTGTAAATGGAACTCCTTTCCCATAGTAACACTTCCTTTCGTGTCAATAATCCGAGTTCTACCGTCTGGCATAGAGACTGTATGCTTGTTGTTCAAGGATTCCTTGCGAAAAAAGTAATTACTGTCCCCACTGAGATGATATGTGGCTCCAGTGTCGATGATCCATACACCAGTTTTCCTCTGTCCAATAACAATAGCATTTAGAGTAAAATGAACATTACTGTATTCACTGGTATTCATACCTGCAAAATTACAGGAATGAGCATTCTCTTGGCCATTATTCATCTTCTGCAAAAATCCAATCAGAAGATCAATCTGCTGTCGTGAGATCCCTGAAACCTGAAACTTTTCTCTAGTTTCTTCTTTCGTTTCTATAATGACCTAATTGGCCATCTTTTTGTTTTTTCCAAATCTCCAGCCGTTTGGAAAACCATGTTTTGCATAGCAACTGTCTTCAACATGGCCCGTCTTACCACAGTAAGTACATGTATCCTTGCTCCTCCTTTCTTTATCTTTCTGTTGCTGTAATGGTATGAAATATACCATGCGGAAGGTCAAAGCGTCTACCAAAGGCAGCGTCTACCGAGGGCCTACTAGCGGAAGGACTACTATCGGAGACCAATTGTCGGAAGGCCTGCTACCGAAAGGCCCCGATGCGGAAGGACTACTATCGGAGACTCTACCGGAGGTCAATTGTCGGAAGGCCTTTCGATGGAAGCCCTACTACCGGAGGACCCGCTACCGGAAGAGTTGCTATCTAATGGATCGCTTCCGATAGAGTAACTACCGGAAGGAATGTTGTTAAAATGACGGTCCGGAAGAGTCAGTCCAAGGCAGAAGCAGAGTCCGGAGACCCGTAAAAAGATTGATAGCTATATCTATGTAATACCATCACATGTATAGGGGCTAAAGGGTAAACTTAGTGATAGAAAGTCTATAAATAGGAGTAGAAGGGCTCATTTGTAAGGGACTCAAGGGAGAAAAGGGAGCTCACATCCCAAAAGCTCTCTAGTGTTGTAAACCAAAGGATGAATAATATCTCTGTCTAGAAGTGGACGTAGGCCGGATTATTGGCCGAACCACTATACATCACGGTGTGGAAATTGTGTTGGGAGAGTAACTTCTGTTACATCTTCATTGGCGCCGTCTGTGGGAAACGAACAACCAACAATGGTGACCACGATTAGCCACGGCGGGAGATAGTCGTTCGATCAGAAAACATAGAAGGGAGGATCTTATGAATCTCCATGCGTAGAATTTCACCAAGAAACGAAAAACCAGAAAAGGTAACCACGATACAGCCACGTCTGATCGCAACTGTTCGATCGAAACAATGGAATTGAAGGATATCACGAATCTACATACGAGGAATTTCATCAAAAAAAGCATCACAAGAAACAGCAGCATCAAACTCCGAACGAAAATTCTCAATCAGAATCGCAAGAAGAGAATCAAAGACAATGGAATTCTCTCAGGTCCAGATGACGATAGCGTCGGTATCAAGAAAAACAAAACTGTGACGAATCACATCGTCAATCGCTACGAGGGGCGAAAGTAGAGTCGGATCCAAGCAAGAAGAACGAAGGATACATAGATGAAGAATTGAGCGTGTAACTCAAATTTTTATCCACCAATCTCGAAACTACGCCATCACAAGAAAGAGATTCCCTCTAGTTTCGCGTAATCAGGATCAAAACAAAGGAGTCTCGGAGAATCAGTTTGCAGAAGTCGAAAGGGAAGAAAATCGAAGGAAGTAAATCCCGAAGGAATCAACTCAAAAGTTGATTTTCGATGATCATGAAGCACGAAAACGACTGCGATAACTGCCGCATAGATTTCGAGGGACAGATCTCTGTTCGAAGGTTCAATATCGCTTCTCGATATGTAGTCATGAGTTGATCCGTGACGGCACCGCTACTGCTATGAGCGGTATATCAATTCAAGACGGAATTCCTGAATAAATTCAGACCTGGCCACGTTCTTCATTTAAAGACCGGGCGTAGCCTCTAGCCATCAAGAAGGTGCTCTAGCTACCGGTGGGAGGACAAGGCCCTGTAGAGGCTTCTCCCGGCGGTTTTGGTCGGGGCGGCATCTTAACCCCGGAGCTTGAAAATAAGATCGCAAGACGACGGTAAACATTTCTGTTCAAACCTGACAGCAGAAAGCTACCGGTACGCTTTTCAAATTGCATATTACTCATTTCTGCTGCATCGGTAATGACTGTTACAGCGGTTTAGTTTTTATTAATGTCCAAATCATCCTCTGTTTCTGCTCATTTGAAAGGCTGATTGGTTAGTTCTTAGGCTCCCTCTATTGTTATTGTCGAAGGCTTAGTCATACATAAGCCGGAAGCATTCATACCTGTGTACAGAAGGAGGATCACTTCTATGTTATCTGATTGAGCTCGTCGACTCAAGCTTTGCCGCCCAGTGATGTTAGACCTTCGGAGTTGGAAATGGGTTCGCAGTCCCCATCACCGGAAGCAGTACGCGCATCGGTATCGGTTTGTAATAAGGCAGGCGATTAGATTGATTCTCCGCAGGGAAAATGAGCCGTGAAGAACCGAGGTGACAATAGGAGCTTCCGGAGTCCAAAGCTAAAAATCAGCAACGCGTCCACATGCAACTTCTCACTCCCACCAGAGGTACGTCTTCGGCCTCCGGAAGAATCTTGATAGCGACACCGGCGGAAGTTAGGGCAAATGGTTTACCGGAGGCATCATCGCAACTTCAAAATCTTCATCGGTAGAAACATTGCGTCTTCACCGATAGTAAGCTTGTCATCCCCACCAGTAGCCTCATTCCAGGATAAAACAACTACGGGCAATTCTGATAAGGCCAGAGGAGGAATTCCAGATCAGAAACAGCTGCGCCGTTCGATGAGATCTATCAGTTCAAAGTCAGAGCTAAAAGAAAATGCGCAGAAAGTACGGAACGCACAGATCCAGGCGTCCCCGGTAGAAGATTGGGTTGTGGCCTCCGATAGAGATTTTGATATCCTCTCCGACAGAAATTTGAAAATCCTCTCCGAAGCTATTGGCGATGATTAAATGGAATACTCTCCAGACAGCTACAGCAGCGATGGCCTTCAGCGAAGTTCCTTCTCATCTTGACCAATGGTGTGGATCAGAGCGCTGAGAATTACCACCGCACAGTACTACAGTCCCGGGGCTTGGACTAGAACAATGCCAAGTTTCCGATAGGAGTTGGGATAAGTGGTTTACCGAGGCCATATCCCTTCTCGGAGGCCATTTTCTTCTCGGAGGCCAGAATCTTACGGAGGGGTATCGAGTACACTGTAGAGTTTTGCAACAGTGAAATATTCAACTCCCTCGGGTAAAGCCATTTTCTGCGTCCGGAAGCGCTACCGCTTTTCATCCATCATTGCTTCCGGTAGATTCAGTCAGCTACAGGCACAAGAAGTATGCCGCCGTGAAAACCGAAAATTCATCAAGGTCGTGAGAAATTGAGGTCGAGAAACAAGAGGCAGGGGCGAATGATTTCGGACACAGGGAAGGATCAGTCTCAGGCAGTGGTGGACATATTGGTTTGCGGCAAACCAGTTGCCAATAGGAAAGACTACGAAAGCGACATCGGACCGACTATCACAAATCATGTATAACAGTCTTCCGGAAGTCTAAACCCAGTGTTTTCAATCAAGGTCCGGACACAATATTTGGGCTACCAGTGGGACTTTCGGTCACAGGCACCTCCGGTAAAAGCATTGGGCTGAAATACGCGGGTATGCGGTAGTACTTCACCACTCAAAGGAGTCTCTTTACTTCCGGAGGCATGAGAAATTCAATGAGAGTTCCAGTACCAATCGGGATCTGCCCAAATTCATCGATAAAGCTAATCCACCGGTAATATCATTCGACCGGTAAAAAAGAGGTACCAAACTTTTTAATATTTCATTATAAATGTTGTTTTGCAACTGGAAGTTTACAAAACTTTCTCTAGAGGATTGATCACCCTCTAGTTTTCAAAAAAGAGATATTTAAAACAATTTCTGATTTACTTAAAACAAAGACCAGCGAGTCTTGAAAAAAAGAGAAAAGAAAGAAAGAAAGACAAAAAAAATGTATCCGACGACCTCACCATTGGCCATGGGAGAGTGTTTTGTATCCGACGATCTACCATCAACGATGGTAGTGTAATTCATCCGACGATCTCACTGTCAGCGTCCTGGCAGTAGAGTGTTAATCCGACGATCTCACCGGCTCAAAGTCGGTAGAGTGTTAAATCGACGATCTCACCATGTGTACAGTGGTAGAGTGTGAAAGCAAAAGTGTAACTAAGGGGTTACCAAAAGAAATCTTGGCAAAAAAAAACAACAAAAAGAACAGTCTAAAATTATTCATTATCAGAGTCTCCAACTTTTGGGAAGCAATAGAATTTATAGTAATTCTTTTTGTCCACTTCAGACTTGTGTTATCCGTGTACTTAGAAAGGCTGCTCTAAAACAACCTATAGGCTGTATATTTGGGTTTTCTATCCCCGTGATTAATATGCTCTAACTAACAAAAACTTTTGGGAAGTCCGGTCGCTCCGGGCAGCCCAAAAGACAAATATCTTTTAATCTGTTAAATTTAGATATGCAGGCCCAAGGAATGAAGTGATTCAAGCAGCAATCTGATTAATATCCCATTTATTATTATTATCTCGGACTTCTTGAGATTATTATGGTCTTCTGGAATTATTATGGTCTTCGGGAATTATTATGGTCTTCTGGGATTATTTTGGCCCTTCGGAATTCCAGATCTTTGGATTTCTTATTATGGCACGGTCAAGGGACGGAGACCTTTTCTCAGGAGAACAAGTGGGACTTCATCGCCCCCGGAACATGTGGGACTTCTTTGTTTCCGGAAGACAAGCGCTTACATAGGCTAAAATTTTAAGTTCATTTCCTTTTTTAGGCAAAAGAAAAAGAACTTGTGGGACTAGGAGATATATAGTAGAAAAGAAAAGAGTACAAAGTGTAAATTTTATCTTCTTTTTATAAGTTCCACTTTTTAGTGTTAAAAAGTAGAACTTGTGGGACTGATGTAATGGTATGAAATATACCATGCGGAAGGTCAAAGCGTCTACCGAAGGCAGCGTCTACCGAGGGCCTACTAGCGGAAGGACTACTATCGGAGACCAATTGTCGGAAGGCCTGCTACCGAAAGGCCCAGATGCGGAAGGACTACTATCGGAGACTCTACCGGAGGTTAATTGTCGGAAGGCCTATCGATGGAAGCCCTACTACCGGAGGACCCGCTACCGGAAGAGTTGCTATCTAATGGATCACTTCCGATAGAGTAACTACCGGAAGGAATGTTGTTAAAATGACGGTCCGGAAGAGTCAGTCCAAGGTAGAAGCAGAGTCCGGAGACCCGTAAAAAGACTGATAGCTATATCTATGTAATACCATCACATGTATAGGGGCTAAAGGGTAAACTTAGTGATAGAAAGTCTATAAATAGGAGTAGAAGGGCTCATTTGTAAGGGACTCAAGGGAGAAAAGGGAGCTCACATCCCAAAAGCTCTCTAGTGTTGTAAACCAAAGAATGAATAATAGCTCTGTCTAGAAGTGGACGTAGGCCGGATTATTGGCCGAACCACTATACATCACGGTGTGGAAATTGTGTTGGGAGAGTAACTTCTGTTACATCTTCAGTTGCCATTTCATTTGTAGTTGCGGACCAGTTTTTCCTTCAACAGAGTTAGCAAAAGTGGTAATATCATTCTCATTTCTTTTCTTCTTGCTACTTTCTCTCTGTCGTTCCTCAGAGAGAATAAGAGAGTATGCTACCTTCGTACTAGGTAGTGAGTTCATCATCAGTATATTCCCCCTGACGTTCACATAAACATCATTTAGCCCCATTAAGAAGCTAAAAAGCTTATCCTCCTCCAACATCTTCATTTTTTCTGCCTCTCCACAATTACAACACTTGCATCCTTTCGAGCTGGCAACAGAGTTCAGTTCATCCCAGAGTTTCTTAAATCTGGTAAAGTATCCACTAACACTATCATTCCCTTGTTCCAGAACACAGATCTCCTTTTTTAGATTAAATCTACGCGTTCCATCGACCTGATCAAATCTGGCTAGCAAACTCTCCCACATTTCTTGAGCCGTGGCGCTAAAAACCAGACTTTCACAAATATCCTTACTTAGAGCATTCAAGATCCAGGACATAACTAAGCCGTTACATCTAAGCCATGCCTGATCCTTAGCCTCATCATCGACCGGCCTAGTTATTTTCCCCTCTGTCAGTCCTAATTTATTTTTAGCCATTAGAGCTATCAACACTATCCTTTTCCACGTCTGAAAACTAGTCCTATCGAATTTTGGTGCTAGTATCATACCTGGATGATCCGTAGTGTGGACATACAGAGGATCTGTAGGATCGACTGTCGATTCTTTCGTCTTCGATCCAGTGATACTCTCTAGAAAATGCACCATCGAGACGCCTTTGGGATCAGCAGCCATGGAAATGAAGAGATCGATCGAATCAAAGAAAGAAGGAGAATGATCGCGGATGATCCGTAGTGTGGACATACAGAGGATCTGTAGGATCGACTGCCGATTCTTTCGTCTTCAATCCAGTGATACTCTCTAGCAACTACTCCATCGAGACGCCTTTGGGATCAGCAGCCATGGAAATGAAGAGATCGATCGAATCGAAGAAAGAAGGAGAATGATCGCTCCAGAACGATTGATTTCACTCTCGATGCAGATCAGGCCATCGTAGCCTGCTCTGATACCATGTCGCGATGTTTGGAGAAGAATATAAGTGAGGGTGCGAAAGAGAAAGAGAGAACTCGAGAGAGACAAATCAACTTGAGGAAAATGACATTAGGATTATTACTGTAGGATACGGACTGAGAGTATTTATAGAAGAGAGTCTGAGAGGAGGCGGAAAAATACATCCAACAAAGACAGCTGGCAACTTATTTAAAGAAAGCTAAACGCAATTAAACATAAGCAACCATATTATATCTCTACATTAAAACTAAAAGTTGCTACCATCTTGCTCCTGAAATCTTAAATCATACTTCCGGCAATATCTTTCCAAAAACTATATATGATACTATGCTTCAGGTCTTTGCTGCCAAAATATATCATACTTAAAATTCTTTAAGATATTACCAAAATTGGCTACTGTTTCAGATATTTACGCTGCTAATTTTTTTTTTTGATTTGTAATGGGTGGTGCCAGGCCTTTATTCGATATTGTTTCCAAAAATTTATGGTACATACATAATATACTGCTATCACAACCAGCAAGTTAACAGAGAGTCACCATCACATTAGCTTCCTATCCAGCTCCCTGGTGCATCCCACGCCATGCTACAGACCCAACAATGGTTGGGCAGGGTGTAGTAGACCACTATGCCATACGGAGTATCTTTCATCTTTGATATAGGCCATTCTCGTGAATAAACGAGTGTATTTCCATCGGTGGTTTAATCCCGTTCATGGAGATCCATCTTCACATTTTAACCTTCAAGATCTCAAGTGCCCCCTCTGTTTCTTGTTGCTGGAATATTCTCCGGTTTCTTATCTCCCACGCAAAGAGTAGCAATGCGCGCAGCGTTGCTCGCCAAGCCCATTGTATCTCTTTCCCCCTCACTGCATGCTCCCATTGATAAATTACATCCTTCACGTCGAACGGCAGCGTGATAGACACACCCCACCATTGGATCACTCCACGCCAAAGGCCATGGATCTGCCTACACCAGATCAGAGCATGACTAGCAGATTCCATTCTGCGGTGGCAACAGGGGCACAGACTCTCGTTGATACTAACCAGCCCTTTCGAAAATGACAGGTCCCGGGTACATAGCTTCTCCCAAAACAGCATGTATAATAATATTGTTGCTCGAGGTGGGGTAGTTTTTGACCAGATGAAGCGTTCTACAGGCCATCTACCAACTGCCGATTGCTGCATAGCTCGGGTACCCAGCCTTGCAGTATATTTTCGGTCCCCAAGTAAATCCCATGTGAGGATGTCGTGCTTGGTTGGGTCAGCGCTGGTATGTTGCAGCGTGTTCATTAGGCCAGCCAGCATCAGTTCATCATAATCGAACAAACCTCTTCTCCATACAAACGACCAAGAAAGCCTATTGTGCTCGCAGCTGAACATGTCACCTACTCTAGCTTCCTTTTCCTTCGACAGTTGATATAGTCTTGGGAAGATTTCTTTGAAGGGCCTTTCCCCAAGCCATATATCATGCCAAAATTTCAGCTTCCTTCCATCACCCACTACCCATATCACCTTCTCCTGCACATTGCTCTTTTTTACAAGCCTCCAGTCAAACAGATTACAAATTTCTTTCCACGGGCCTCCACCTTTGTAAACTATCATGACCCGACTGTCAATAACATCGTTTGGACTGTGGTTGTATATCGCACACACCAGCTCCTTCCACAAGCTTCTTTGTTCGTTGTGGTACCGAAACCACCATTTGAGAAGCATGGTTGCGTTCTTGCATTCTAGGCTCACTAATCCCAGCCCACCACACTCTTTCGGCTGAGTCATGTTCCTCAAGGCCAAAACTGCCATCTTCTTTCTGTCAACACAGCCCCATAAGAAGTTGTGTTGCAAGGTTTCTATTTGCTTGATTACTTTCTTCGGTATTCGGAATAGGCTCATATAATAGGTTGGTATAGTTTCCAGAACTGACTTTATAAGAATCATCCTTCCCGCCTTAGACAAACATCTGATCTTCCATCCACCTAGCCTGCCTCGAATCTTGTCAATCACCAACTTCCATGTTGATCATTTTCTCGGGTTAGCACCCAAAGGACATCCAAGGTATCTGCATGGGAGGACACCTTCCTCTATATCCAGCCACCGACACACCCTCTCCTTTTCCTCGTCCTCTAGGTTGCTACAAAAGACTCTCGATTTGTCCCAGTTAATATGCAAACCCGACATCTCCGCGAATAGAATGACCAGCCCTTTTGTTACAAATATTTCCTCCACTGATGCGTCACAGTATCAGTGTGTCGTATGCAAATTGTAGGTGTGATATGACATTCCTTTCCCTTCCCAACACCATTCCTTTCCTTACATCCTTCGCATGGCCCTCCCCTAGTAGCCAATTTAAGGCCTCGACGACCATAACAAATAACAAAGGAGAGAGCGGGTCCCCTTGTCTCAGGCCTCGTCTTGGATTGAATGGGTTGGATGGAACACCGTTAATGAGGACCGACATATTCACCGAGCTTATGCATTCCATGATCCACCCCCTCCATTTCGGTTGGAACCCCATTAGTTTCCCCATGCACTCCACGAATTCCCATGCAACCGAGTCGTATGCCTTCCTAAAATCAATTTTAAGGATCACTCCTTTCCGTTTCTTCTTCTTATACCAACGGATTACCTCATTCGCAATCAACGGACCGTCAAGTATGTTCCTCCCTTTAACGAAGGCAGTTTGGGATTCACCAATTAGCTTTGGTAGCACAGTTTTCAATCTCTTGGCAAACACTTTGGATATTACCTTGTACACATATCCCACCATACTAATCGGCCTGAAATCCTCCAGGTTAGCAACACCATATTTTTTGGGAATAATAGTAATCCACGTCATGTTACAACCCGCTGGGATTTTGCTTGAGTTGAAGAAGGAGGTAACCTCATTAACAAAGTCGTTACCGATGATATCCCACATACTTTGGATGAAGTTGAAATTGAAACCGTCGAATCCCGGGGCTTTGTTACCATTAATCTTCATTACAATGCCTTCAATCTCCTCTGCCGTTGGTGGGTATTCAAGAGAAGTTGCCTCATCCATTGATAGTTTAGGTCTCCCCATATGGGGGGGTTCCATATGCGATGTAGGATGAAAGGAAAACTGGCTGCGAAACTCTCCAACAATAGCCCTTTTGGTCGTAGCTGGATCTTTCACCCATACTCCTTGAATATTCCAACTCTCTATACTGCTGAACCTTCTATTTAGCGATGCCCGAATGTGAAAATATTTTGTGTTTCGGTCCCCCATACATAGGTGCTTATCTCTAGACATTTGTTTCCAAAATCTTTCTTGCAGCATCCAGGCCTGTAGCAGATTGTTGTGGGCTTCCCTTCTCTGGGACAGCTGTAACGGTGATAATATACCCCCAATCGCCACTAAATCTAGGTCATTAATTATTTTTTCAAATCCCTTTGCCATCTTGTCAATCCTCCCATATACATCCTTATTCCACTGTTTTATTATAACTTTCATTACTTTCAGTTTGCTGGAGAAGTTGCCGTTTCCCTGCTGCTACTGGGCTTCAATCAGGGGCCTGTATCTTTTATCTTCAAGCCAACAGTCGAGGGCCCTGAATGGTCTCCTGCCCCACGACACAGATTGATCCGTAAAGACTACTAGCATGCGGTGATCAGAGATGTTCCATGGACGAACCTCAAGCCTTAACTGCTCGGATTTTGCATACCACCCACCACTGACGAATGCTTTGTCCAACCAGCTCATCCTATTATTCCTTTTCCATGTAAACTCCACCCCTTGACAACATAATTCAACCACCCCCATGTTCTAGATCCATCTTTCAAACCTTCTTATTCCTGTAGAAAAACTTCTTTAGGATCCATGTCCAGCATTATATCTTTGGTCTGGATGGCAGACTTCGTTGAAATCCCCCAAGCATAATATTTCACCAGCTTCATCCCTTCTCCAAACAACTATTTCATCATACAAAATCCTTCTGGCTGCTTTCAGAGTCGGGTTGTACACAAACAGGAAGAGACTAACAAACTCACTTTCCACCAGCTTTGCTTTAACTGCGATCCACCTCTCGTTTTTTCATTCCTGTATCACCTGCACCTGACTGTCATCCCACACCAATATTAGCCCCCCAGACCTACCACTTTCCAACGATTCGATACATCCTTGACTCCTCCCACCGCCCCACATGCTGCTCAGCCTTTCCTTCCCAGCCCTCCAACGTTTATCATAGCCACCCGCATCCTCTGGGTCTTCTCCCTGTTTAGCCGCCAGCCTCTTTGATCTTCTTGAAGAGTTACATTTTAAAATAGAATGAATATTGTTGAAGGTAGTCGCTTGGTCCGGAACATTACACTTAACAATCTTTGAGAGGTCCACATACAATTGGGCTTCTTTTTCCAAGTGGAAAAAGACGTTGGGCTGGGCAATCTCCTCCTGGCTACACCTTTTCACTTTTTCGCACCCCTCTCCTCTGACAGCCAATCTTTTTTCAGTCTGTGATATCCCTTCTTTGTCTTCATATTCTTCCACCTATGTACAGCTACCGTGCATGATTACCAACTCCTTCTCTCCATCCCCCTCACACCTGCTCCCCTCCAAGCTATCGATCGGCATCATTCCCAACCTGCTTTCCACACCTTTGACATTGTTCTGGAGGTTTTCACTTTCTCCAACATCCACAGTTGCCTTCCTTACACCCATTTGACTTTCACTTTCCATCACCTGGACTTGGGCCGTCTGAGCCAAAGTCTGATCATCACTCCCCATCTGCACTACCACCTCGTCATCATTGTTTTCTTGAGCCGCACATTCCCCTTCCATCCCATCATCAGAAGCTTCTCCTTGTCCAACATTGTTAATCCTCACACTGATCACTGGCATTTTTTACTGTGACTTTCCTCTGGGTTAATGGTCTTTTCAGGGTTATCCCCCCTGTCCTCTACCTCAGTAGGCTCTTCCACGTCAATTTGATCAAGGCCAGTAGGTGAGTTCTTCGCCATGGTCGAAGGTATGCGAACAGGGGGTTGGTAGGCTGGGAAATCTGAGAGACAGGCCAATCCTCTTCAACAATCTCGCAGACGGAGACCCATGAGATTGTATCACCTATATGAATTCTCCTCTTCACCTGAATAGGCAGTAGACTAGCCGTCTCTACCCACACACATACTTCGCCAAATCTCATGAGCCTTTTTCATCATCCATGACAGATATTACTGCCCCAACGGTGCTTGCCACTGACTTGAAATTTTCAAATCCCCATCCTTGCAATGGGACTCCTTGAATAAGGACCTTGGCCGACCTAGACTCCACTTGAGTATCCGAAGACCAAGGGGAAACCTTTGACACTTCCAGACTGTTGCCAATTCGATCTTTCCACTCCTCAGGGGCAGCATTACTCTGAAGCAGCAGGACACTCTTGGTTTGGCTGATGCGTATCATTCCCGCAGCCCAGTTTACACCAGACAGCAAATTCTGTTCCATTTCCACTATCAACCTGTTCGTAGCCCATTCTACCATCGGGGCATTCTTTAACATGTCCATGAACAAAGTTGTTGGTAGATAGATGGCTTGGGATTCAGGCTTAGGGACATATGGACCACCGGGTTCTAAATTGTTTGCAGGTTTGGTGCTGAAATTTGTTTTCTCTCTACTCCCTTCCCCTGGAGATCTCGCCCACTACGCTCGAATCGGGAGCCTCCCAAGCAGTACACCTTCTAGTGCAGATATTGCGTTCTTCGCGTCACCGTAGTTCTCAAACCCAACGAAAGTGAATTCCCCGCGACCGGACTTCCTAACTCCAAGGAAAATTCTCTCCATAGCGCCAAATGGTGAGGCAATCCTCCATATTGTTTCGAGCAAGAGCCCCCGCTGGAGGTTCCCCAAAAAAACCGTATGTATGGATTTTCCATCCATCTCCATGGGATTCCTTAGCCATTCTTTCCTCCATTCACGCTGAAATCAGCCAAGAGCTGGTGTTGGCCTTGCTTTGGCTGTGATTTCCTGGATGCAGCACTTCGGGTGGAGCTCTCCGCACTCCTTGTGCACTCCGTCTTCAAATCGCCTTACCTCACCCTCTCTCCTCTCTCATCATTTTTTTGGCGGGGATTTTCCGCTGCTATTTTCAACGAAAACTTTCCCTAGTTCCTTCAATGTTGTTTAAACAATGTGTTAACATCGGGTCTGATTGTTGTTGTTGACATATCCCTATCCAAAGCTACAATGTGCTCTATTTATACATGACTCTCTAAAATTTAAACTCATTTTGTACATATTATGAATTGATTAAGATGGTATACTTCCGATTCATGCCACCATATGTGCCGCCTACTTTGACCAGTTTCTTGTTGTTACTATAATTTTGCTGCCATGATTATAAAACTAATACATACTCTTTTTCACTGCTGCTCTGAGGTAATGGGGAATGGAAAAGGCAATTAAGGAAGAGAAATAATAGCCGGAATTTGATGGATTAAGAGAAAAGAGAATAGCGTTTCCAGTTATGGCATAAAAAACGATGAAAGTGCAAAGTCAAGGGGCAAGGATCATGGAAAATAATTCAGAAATGAATAGTGGGAGGAAAATGAATAGAGAGAAAAGGCAGAAAGATGTAGGACAGGAAGCAAAACGCAAGAGCAAGGTGGATGCAAGCGGACTTGGGTACAGCAGAAAGATCGGTGAAATCTTCCGACAAAGTATGTTGTGATTTCCCTTCCGGTACTTGCTAGTTCAGCATGCAGTTCCCAGTCAAGACGGTATCACTAAATTATGAGGTTTTTGTGCAAAGAATGTCATCGCCCGAGACCAAACAAGAAAACCGGGAGTATTCTAGTCAAGAAGGGAAAATCATCTCTACCGGTAACAAATTGGAATCCCCACCGGTGGTGCTCTACAGCCCACCGGTAAGATGGCAAACCTACCGGTAGCATGATAATGTAACATTTCTACCGGGGTGGGCAAACATACAAAAGTTAGTCCAGAAGATATCGAGCTCTTAATCCACCAGAATGATGTTTAGATGGCTTCAAAAAAAATAAAGAATGGTTTGATTGTCCAAGATAGAGCAATCGCAGAGTTGAGCCACTCTCCATCTCCGTGCAAAGCTACCATCTATGTTCATCTAGACAACCTGGATTCACGTACAGCAGTGGAAGCATCAGCAACAAAAATTCACCGACCTCAAGGCTGAAAATATGGGACTTTCATCTCCAAACAATGCTAATATAACGGGAGAACAGAGAGCGAGAAGCAGTAAAAGAGATTTGAGTTGTTCTTTAAGGACAGTCAGCTCTACGGCAGTGCTCGAAAGAAAAATGTGTTACCGGAAGACATTATTGCATCCAACTCTTTCGGGCAGTATGGTCCCAGTACCGGGTGGTGTTTGACTCCAGAAGATCAGTCCAGAACATGAAAAATTCTGCCCCGGAAATGCCGGCGCATTGCAATATGGTTAAGGCCACCGCAATTTTATTTCTCTCGGGGACCGTTTTCTTCTCCTGAATAATTCACTGTCCATCCCTAGAGAAATTCGACTCAAGTCTCCGCAACTAAGTGAAATTACTCCACGATGAAATTCTCGCCCGTCTTTAGAATAAATCAAATTGGCGATTCATAACAACGACGTCTACACGCCAAGAGATCTTCATCGAAGGGGAAGAAATAAAAATTTGACAGCAGCAGATATTTTACAAAGATCACAGCTCCTCCATTCACAAAGATCAAAATTTGAAATTAACTAAATCAAGTCAGACAGAGAGATAAAAAGACAAGAAACAATACAGAGGAAAATCAGGCTTGCTTTGAATTGAAAGGGGTATCTTCGCATATCTATCACCGGGCGAGAGGAGTTACGCAGCACACTTACCGGTAGTCAGAGTTATTTTACTGGAGGAATATCATCAAAGGTATTGGGCTGGCAAACAATTTCCTTCCGGTAGCTGCCTCAACTGAAGTATTGCTGCTATTGTTGAAATATTACGTCTTCATCGGTAACAGCTTGTAATCACCACCGGTAGCAACTTCAAATTCCCACTGGTAGCAGTTTGACGTCTTACCGGTAATATCATTCCGCCAGTAATATTACTCCACCAGTAAAAAAAAGTACCAAACTTTCAGAAGTTTCATTTTGAATATTTGTTTACGAACTCTTTTTCACTAGGGGATTGATCACCCTCTAGTAAAGATATGTAAAGTTATCAAACAAATAGAAATATTTCAAAATCATTTTCTGATTTACTCAAAATCAATGGCCAAAGAGTTTGGAGAAAAAAAGAGCAAGACAAAGAATGTAATCAACGATCTCACCATCTGCGATGGTAGGGTGTATGTTCGACGATCCCATCGTTAGTATGGCAGTAGGGTGTTTGTATCCGACGGTCTCATTGTTAGTATGACAGTTGGACTTGGGATATTGTAAACTCTCTTTCCTTTAATGCAAGTTTCCGCTTTGGGTTTGAGTTTATTTGGGTTAGAGCCTTGCGTTATTAGGTAATAAATACGCAGCGTGTAACGTCCCTAACTATTAGGCCGGGTTTGGGGTCGTTATAGAACTACTATGTTACTATGTGTTTGGTTATTTGTTTGGCTTGTATACTTGTGTGTTGTACTACTAACTATACCTTAGAGTAAAAATAAACACACACGAGGAATATTCGATACGGTGACAGATACCTAGAGGATTAAGGAAAAGGTTGTACTTAACGACAATGGATTCAGGAATTCCCCGTTTTCCTCCTTTAAATACCTATTTGACACCTGACATTGCGGTGGCTCGAACTAACAATTGACACTTCTAACAAATTTGGTTATTGGGGGTTGAAAGGAAATCCAGTGGTACCAGCTATACGTAGTGTATTGGCTGGAGGACGGTATCTGTATCAGATCCGGAATCCACAAATTTATTATCCCGAAGCCTAGAGGTTGGCTCAGTGTCTTTGACTTCTACTCACTAACGCGGGATTTTGGTTAGTTATGCATCACACTGATGGTCATGCAATTTGGTAGTTTAACACTCATTCAGTAGGGTTCAATCAATACCCAGTTAGTCATGAGTCACACTATTGATCATGCAATTTGGTAGTTTAAAACTCATTAAACAGGGTTCTAATTATAACCGGTTAGTCATGCGTCACTCTGACTGAAATACCCCAAACTTAATTAGGGTGATTAAATTACTCTAATACAATATTTGAGTGTCTATTAGTGCCTAAATAATTTTGGTAAAGAAAATAATTCCAAAAGAAACGAGAAAACGCTTAAAAAGTGAAAAACGTTAAATTAAGTGTTATGTGACCGTAGGTGGAATACGACCTCGACAAGGGTCTTAGGTGGATTTAAAAGGCTGAATAATTCCTAAATAATGTAAGGGAACAATTCCGGGAGAAAACGGATTCAAATAATGTGATAAAACGCTAATAAAGCTTTAGCGCACGTTTTTCGAGAAAACCCGAAAACGTGACTTTGAGTGGTCAAACGAACCCGTAAAAATTATAGTTCACTAAATAACTATAAATAAACATTAATGGGAGCTTAATAACCATTAAAAATAAAGAAACACGAAAATTCCGGAAAATGGGCCCGGTTAGTGAATAGTGCTAAAACTGGGTAAATTAACGAGCGTTTTCCGTAAAAGACGAAAAACACTCTAGCTTGCATATATATGTGGGCCGGTTTTAATATAAGAGTCAGCCCCCTCACACACAGACTAAACTAGAAAGAAAGAAAGGAAAGAAAAGAAAAAGAAAAAAGTTACAAAAGTAACTTTATTCCCTCTCTCCTCCCATTTCTCTTTTCCCTCTCTTTCCTCCCTTTATTCTTCACCAGCCGTCTCCCTCCTCCTCTCTGGTTTCTGGGTGATTTTGGAGACCTCCATGGCTACTCCATCTTCTCCTTCATGCTCTAGCCACATACAAGCTCCAAATGCAAAATAAAATACATATTCCTCTTCTCCTTCTCAAGCTCTACACTTCTCTCTTTTTAAAATTCCAACAGGATGAACTTCATCTCCATGGGTTTTTCCCATTTGAATAGAAAATGGCACCACCTTGTAGCTTGGAGTCTTCTCTCTCTCCTAAGGTAAAAAGATTCATGAAAAACTCATTTTTCCTCATTCTCTTGTGTTGGCCGATTTTTGCCCATTCTCATGCCTTGTTTTCTTCTTGTTTTGGAGCTTTGTTTCAACCCTCCAATGGTGGAGTAACCCTTTTCTTGATTCAAGGGTGAAAACCCCTCTTAAAAAGCTCCAAAAGGTAAACCCTAACTATGGTGTTTCAAGCCTTTCATTAGATTAGTGTATTTCCAAGGGCTAAGATTTTAATTATGTGCATTTTTGTGTTCCTTGAATGTTGGGATGGAGTTTGGCAACTCCATTCCCACTTGACCGGATTTGGGAAGAGGAAGAGCAAGAGGAGAATTAAAAGAGGGACTTGTGAAGTTAAGGTAAGAAATCTACCTTAATACTTGTTTTAATTATTTTAGAACTTGGGATGGGTAATTAAAGTAATGAAACCAAAAACTTGTGCTAGTAATGTGTTTGGTTGGTATTTGAGGGAATTTATGAACTAGTGTTGATTTAAGGGCCTAAGTGCCATTTCATTTGAGTTTGTGGGCTATATTGTTGATTTGGTGAATTTTGGTTAAGCTTGTGTGCTGGTAGGACCCTTGTATGGGTGTGGCTTGTTTAGGATTTATTATGGTGAGATGGGATGAATTTGGATATGTTAGGTTTATGGGGAGGTTATGGCAAAATTTTAGTAGAAACAAAGTGTTTTAGGGGTTGTAATGAGAGATAACAACCTAGGGAATGAACTAGGTATTGTAAGGGATTTATTTGGGTTAGTTAACCATTCTTGGGTGGATATAAGAGTTGGAAAAGGAAGAGGTAAAATCTGTAGCAAATGGGTGTTGAAAATGCATTGGAAAAACTAGAAAAGAGTTAGTGTTTATAAACTTGGGAATCAAGGTTGGACTTGGGTGTAGATAATGCAATTGTCTAGGAATGAATTGGAATGGTCAAATGGAGTTAGAACAAGAGGGAAATCACCAAGAGGAAGTTAGAAATATACAAGAGTGCAAACTGTAACAGTGAGGATGGAAAATTTGTAGAAAATGAGCAAGGAAGTGAGTAAGGATTGAACCAATGATTTGAAGAGGTTTAGAGCATGTTTTAGGGTGTTTAAACATGTAGGAAACATGTGGAAAGATTAGGAAATGATTAAGGGTGAATTAGGGGTTGAAAACTGTCCAAAAACTGTAAATTTTGACAGTTCCAGGGGTGGTCTGGGTTTACAAATCGGTACACAAACCCGAACCATAGCAAAAACACGGCAGAAGATCATCCCAGGGGGTAAACCCGGACCACATGAAAAATGCACCAAAAACGTAATTCAGGGTTTGGTCCGGGTTTGTAACCCCGGACACAAACCCGGGCCACTATAAAAATTCATCAGAAAGTTTTCTAAGATGTCCTAATGATGGGGAAATGATTGGGGATGGTTTTAGATGATGTTTAGGACTTGTTTGGTGACCTTTAAAGGTCCTAAGAAGTGTAAACAAGTTTGAGAAGTGATTGAGAAAGTTGTGAGTTTAAGAACACTTAAGTAAACCGAGATAACGGGGTAACAGAGTAAGTATGGGAGTAGTAATTATGTACGTACCATAATGTCTCAATATTAATAGAACCATTTGACATGTAACCAGTGGTTCAAGAGTAAGACTCAAGGAACAAGTGTGAACCGAGGAACGTGAGAACACCCGGTAAAGTAACTACGATGGAAGGTATGATTTTCTCATGCCCTGTATCCTAACTTGGTTACTCTGATTTGTGTGCTTGTTTGATTGTGTGATCACCTTAACAAGATAAATGCACGAATCGGATTGTTTGCACCTTGTAGTGCTTGTTTGTATTGCTTGATGTTGGCTTGTATTTTGAATGTGAAGTTTGTATAATTCATGAAATGGGTGTTTGTAAATGAATTGCTTGAATGTTGATTGTGTATTGTAGTTCGACTCATAGTTGAGTCTTGTTTGTTTAGAGACTCGAAGAAAGAGTCAGGTTGTGAATTAACGAAAACGTGGAAATCCACTAAAGCGATCGAACCAAGAAACGATAAAAAAAACTATGAACTCACTAGAAGGTGAGAGAATTGTATGGGAATTAGTAAACTCCCGATAACGGTTAGAGAACTGAATTGACTTAATCCACAAAACTAATAATGGTGGAAGTGTTAAGTAACCTCTATTTAGAGGATTGATGAGTGTTCAAACTTGAACCTTGAGAGAAATAAAGTATGGTAAGGGATCACCAAACCCCTTAGAAAAGTAGTCGAACCCCAATGAAAGGAACCGACTAAAATGAATAATGTCCCGAACATGAGAGTATTTGATAAGTTGGGTAAAACCTTAAATCTTAGAATACTAGACATTGAGGAATTCCCTAGGCCAATAGATGTTATCGAGAGAGATACCTCTAGGCTAATCCATGAGATTGTGAAATGACTCCGAGAGAGGAGTTTTGGGAATTTGAGTAGTCCGGTAGAGAACTGGACATTTGAGAACTTGAGGAGCTAAATGCATAGCTCCTTTTGTACTTGTAAGCCTGGTGGTGGGTCTTATGTATGACCCTGCCCGGAGGTCGTGGCTAAGACTTAAAAGATGCCTTTAAGTATTATGTATGGACTTGAGAACTTGAGTATTTGAGTATTGAGAATTGAGTTGTGACTTGAGAGACTTGAGAATTTGAGTTTGAGTGAAGAATTGAGTTGAGTATTGTAGATCTTGTTTGAGATTGTGAGTAAGAGTACCCAAGAGAGTGGGTAAGACAATGAGCAAATGGTAGGCATAGAGAGGTAAAACCCTCAAGCCTAAGTAAGACATATTAACTAACCTCTTGATGTGTGTGTTAGTGTTTGTGTTCTTTGTTGAACCTTGAATGTGTTAAAATACATATATAATGTATTGATGCCTTACATGTTGATTGAACTAAAAACGAATCGCATGCTCTCGACCAAATAGTCGGCGTACCCTCGCTAGTACGTGGGGTATGCGAATTTCATATGCAGCAATTTTGCTGAGCCCCTAGGGGCATCGTTTTTATTTTCCAGGTACATGGATGCCGATCACCGTTCGAGAGTAGGACGGGTTATTATCAAATATGGGTAGCTGTTAAGAAATTGTATTTGTTGTATTACGGGATTGTAAGACCACACGGTCATCAATAGACTTGGGAATTGTAGATACTCGGTATAGCATTGAACGGATATTGTATTGTAAATTTATGGATTTGGAGTTGTAATTGAATTGATATTTGACTAGGGAAAGAAATGTATAGTTTGGTGGTAGCACTCGGTATATAAGACCCATCAGACCGATATTGTATTTGTATTGTTTGTTTGGATTGGGTTTAGCCTTGTTAGTCACGTTGGTGACTAACGGCATTGTATCTCCCCCGGTTATAGTTGGAATTCCGCTGCATTATGGTTGGTAATTGAGACGGGTTAGGAGATAATGACTGGATTACCGGTAGGGGTGTTACACTGATGGTCATGCAATTTGAGAGTTCGACGCACGCCTATCAGGGTTCATAAATACCCGAATATATTGACTTGGACTTGGAAGTGACAATCCCATCGTGTGGATTCTCGGAGGATAATTGACTGAGGTCGTGTTCGAGATTCCAAATATAATCTCGAGACCCAGGTTGAACGGAGAACTGACTCATTTATTTTGATGTCACGCTCTTATTTTGATGTTTGGATTGGATTGTTTAATTGGTTATTTGTGATACTTGTCGTATGTTGTGTGTTTATAGAATTTATATATTGTTGTAATAAATCAACTGCATGTTGTCGACCAAGTAGTCGTGTGTGGCCCGGTAGCTTATGGGCTGCACGTTTTCATACTCAGCAGTTGTGCTGAGCCCGTTTGGGCCTAACATTTTTCAGGTACATGATGGACATGTGACCCAACCGAGAATATGCAGGGTAAACTTTGGACCATGTATACTTTTGATTTTTGTTTATACCTTGGTTAAGAGTCATACACTCTTATGTACATTGTAGTTAAGTTGGTAACGAACTTGTATCTTTGATTTGAATTAGTAGAACTCGGTATGTTATTGTATGGATTTAAGTAGGTTACATTTTCAGTCGATCAGACCATTACAATGGAATTGGAAAGGCCTAGTTAGTCACGTGGGTGACTGACGGCGGTAACACCGGGTTGGTTTAATTTCTATTGCGATTATGTTAAGTTTGGTGTTGTTAATTACTACTAATTGTGGGTTACGAGTTTGGGTATTACATATCTAGTAGCGAAAGGGAGCATCCTTCAACGAGGTATGCAATGAGAGGTTGGTCATGCATTCAAAATGCAAGATCGGGAGCACAGAAAGAACTTGTTGATGATTTCACCAGCTTCAGAGAGAGCCAGATAACCAGCCTTGAATCCAACATCAAAGCCCTCAAAGTGAAACGAACCCAGAAGAGCTTATTTCAAAACACAAGCAGATTAAACCAAACAAACAAGGCTACGTGGAGTTGTGAAACATCCACTTCTCCTAAGAGAAAAATTGTTTGAAAGCATGCTAACAAGATTTTTGTAGGGAAAAACTATATACAAAATGGATAAAATAATAAAAGAATCCTACACCTCTATTACGGGTAGCAAAAATTCCTGGTCGGAAATAAGGGATTACGACAAAGAGTATCGAACCAAGGGGACTTAATAGAAAATTATTCCTAATCCTCGGTAATTACCTATTCTAAACAAGGAGGGGATTGAATAAATGACTATAAACTAAAATAACTAATTAATAATCCTAGCTAAATGGATTATCCTTGATTCAGAATAATAATCATATAAAACAAGTATGATCACAAGTCAATTGGCAAGTCTCGAAATTAATCTCACAAAATGAATTTGCTGGATGTCATGCCGGACTTTGGACTCACGGCACATTCAAGGACTTTGAATGTGCGATATCCTCCATCCGGCAGTACACCCGGCATCTTCAACTGTTAATGGTATTTCAAGTTCAGGGTATAACAACAGAAAACTCATTATCCATAATCGAATCGTGCATATTTAATTCGCGTAAACGACAAGATAATGGAGAAAAATAGATTAATTCCAATCTTAAGTCATGTTGCCCAATTTTTAAAACAACACAGTTAAAGACCACTAAGATTCCTCAACCCATTCTACTTTTGTCTTGTGAAACCTTAATAGAATTTTGAAGTAAGGAGAACAAGTAGTGACCTTATTCTACTTTGCACGAAGATCAAAATTTTGGTTATGAAACTTGCAAATTCTATTAATAATCACAAATGTTTTACAAAGACAATCACCCCTAACCAAAGATAACAAGGATTTCTACTTCACCATCCACACAAATGAAAGAAATAATACAAGAAAGGGAGAAGGAAATGGTCTTAGCCTTACCCGACAAGGATCTTATTTTCTCTTCACGTGGATGGATCCGTAGAACTTCCTTGGACACCAACACTTGGATGGATGGAATCAGAGTGTGAATGGAGTGTATGGGTGTGTTAAAGTGTGTGAAAATGTGGAGAATGTCGAAGAAAGCTGGATCTGAGAAGCTGAATTGAGAAAGTGGTGTTGTCGGCGAGGCGGCGATGATAGTGGTAAGGCGGTGATGAGGCAAGGCGGCGATGTCGGTGGTGGGAGAGGAGGTGGAGAGGGGAGAAGCGAGGTAGACCCACTTCTGACTTTACACCAAAAACACAAAAAATTATGCTCAACTTGAAGCTCTTGGCGAGATCTACATGGTGGTAGCAAAATTCAAATTATTTGAGAAGGATCATAAAAAATTTGGAGGATGGTGTTGAACAAAAAGAACCGAGAAAGGAAAGAAAAAGGGAGGAGCAAAGACGTGTGTCCCCCACCTCTGGAAAGCTTCTCTCCGCTACATGAGGAAATGAATGTATAATATTTCGTGAACTATGATAGAATTGGACTTAGTTTATGTAACTATGTTTGATTATAGTATGTGTGGGTGACTCTAAAACGGGTTACTAGGTAAGAGCCCTTAGTCTGTATAACGATCAAGGTGTTTGGATTGTACATTTTTCAAAAATAATAGGTGTTTGGCTTCTAGTCTTAAGCCAACTTTATGTATAAACGATGAATGAATCTCCAACGTGAATGCAACCTTCTTTGACGTGCGGTACTTTGGCCTTGTCTTGTGAAAAAAAAAATGTAGTTATTTGATAGAGAATAGGCTTTCTCGGTAGTTCAACTGTTTAGCTGCTGATACCAATGCATTTGTGGGCCATCAATTTTAGTGTCGGTCTCACAATTTCTTTTCTGTTTTATTTTGATTACTGCATTGGACAGATGACCACTAATAGATCCAATGATACTTTTGCCAGCGTGTACCATCAATTTTAGTGTCAATTCAACTATTTCGCAGCTACTTTATTCTAAAAGTTGCATCTAACGTTCACATTAATTTTACCGTCAATCCCATCATATCTCCCTGCTTTATTTTTACAACAATCCTCCCCAATATGTGGCTAACTTAATAAATTAACTTTCATATAATCATTACTTATAATTTAACACTTTAGTCTATAGATTAGATATGTTATAACTGTAGAAAAATAGTCTCAAAAAGTTCAAATACAATTTTCAAATTTCCCAACCTGGTCTACAGTTATTATATTCTTGGTTATGTTTAATAGAAGTGATCAAGACATTAACCATCAAATTATCTGTTTAATATTAGAAGATCTAGTTCATAGATAAGAAAAAAATTAACCATCAAGTAATTAATTGGTGGTTTATTAAGAAAATGAAATAGAATAAAATCATAAAACCATCTCAATTGGATCGCTACATATATTAAGTATTAATAGATAATTCACTATCTGTTAATGTACATGGAACTGATTTGGTACGTATCTATCCTAAAAAAAGGGAAATTTTACGAGATACTCTGGGGTTTGAACGAATTTTATGAATCATGTGGGGTTTCATTTTCATTATGAGATACCACTAAGTTTTCAATTTCATTACAAGATACATCTTCTTTCAAATGCTGATATATTATATTGTTAATATTGTCATTTTACACTCACATCATATACTCCGCAATAACTTCAGGGGTTTATGGTTAATTCTTTTTAAATTTAAAATATAAAAAAACCACACAAAAATAATTAAAGATCATCTAAAATTTGAATTCAGTTTTAAAAAATGAATATAATTAAATAAACAAACATATTTAAATCATATATTTTTTAAAATAAGTAGAAATGGTAAAAAAAAATAAAAAATTAATTTAATAAATTGTTACATAATTTAAAAACTATTGTAATGGAGACTTAAAATCGTAAAATACTTATAATAAATACATTAAAATCACAAGAAAATTGATTATATTTTATATTACTTTATACTTTGTTTTTCTAATTTTAAATAATGAGTTTTTATATGTACCATATAAAAAATGAAATTGTTACTTTTAATATTTTTCATATTATTGTTATACTTTTATATGCCTGAAGCCGTTACATTTTAAAAATCTATGTTTATTTTTCAAAATAATTTATTGTTTTATTATTTAGTAATTTCCATTTATTCAACTATTTTATTTTTTTTGTATATCTAATAATATTCATTTTAAAAAATTGAATTTAAAATTTATATGATCTTTATCATTTTTGTGTATTTTTCTATATTTTAATCTTTTTAAAAATTTAACCATAAACTCTGGATATATGTTGTGAAGATAAAATGAGAATATTAACAATATAATATATTAGAATTTGTACGAATCTTGTAATAAATTAAAAGCTCTAAGATATATTATAATAAAAATAAAACTCCATGCTTATGTTCTAATGAAAATGAAACATGGGTATCTATTGAAATTTCACTTAAAAAAACTATTAACCAAATTTTAATTTCGGAAAGAAACATGTTGCAGGCAAAGATGAAAAACTTGGACGAAATTCGAGCAAAGAAACTCGGTGATAAAGACCCATGCAGCAAATCTACATCCCTGTCTTTGTCGATTCTCTCCCTTTGATTCCCTTCCCTCCTCATCGAAAGAAAAATATCCCTTCCCCACCTTTTTCATTCTCTGTATTTCTCTGTTATCACCCAACATCGATCATCTGCGTTGAGAAAGAGGAGAAGAGCAAACGCCGAACGCCTTGCTCGTGATACCCTCGTCATTAACAATGGCAGAATCTCACGCAGAGCATTCTTCTACTACCGACAGGTGCATTTCTTGACTATTTTGCCTTTGTTGTTTTAAAAGTTTCATAATCTTGGATTTCGAGTATGGTTCCGTTCTCAGCATCTGGGTATATATGATCTCTGCTTTTGGCTCTCTTTTCTGGGCATATGTTCCCAGTATCATTTCATTTGGGATCATGTTACACTCCGATCAATTTCTGTGCTGAAAATAAAAAAAAAAGTATGGATGGAACATGAAGCTCAATGAATGCCAAGCGGCGCGAGCGCGATCCAAGAGGGCGTGAATTGCATTTTTCTTGTTCTCTAAACATGGGTCTCTATCGTTTCCGTAGCCAACTCTGTACGATCAAATATCAATCAGCTAAAATGTTAAGCTACGCTCCATCCTGACATTATGGGTTGCGATGGAAATACAACGAGATGTTTGAAGGAAGCATTTGATTAGCCTTTCCATGGACCCAAGGAGGGATGTCTAAGACTCTAAGGCACTTTTGGGAGAAAATATTTGCACTTCTGGGAGAAATTACCAATCCTTTCGACATTGATCGTTCATAGAAAGTCTTATGGGTGTCGTATAAGGAACTTATCATATTCATGCGCTTGTATTTGCAGCCAAATTCATGATCACTTTAGTTCTTTTCATAACCTGTGGCAGCATTCCATTCTATTCTGTTATAATGAAGCTGAGAAATGAAGGATCCTTATCCTGTGCTGTGCTGAGGTTTGACTTTTGCGTCAATTTCTGAGTATCATACAAATCGTAGTGGAAAAGTCATTATCTAATTTCCCACGTTTTATTTTGTGCTTCTCAGTATGCCTCTCTTCCTAGCTATCTACGATTTTGCTAGCCTCCCAAAGCTGGTGTATAAATGTCACCAATTCGATATCCCTTGATGCTTTCTATTAGCTTTATTACAGTGGTCATTCATCGTTGAGACCTTCACTTGCGATGTTAACATGTATATCATACATTATGTTGGCTCTTTGTGACAGCCCTGAGGAAAAGGAATATTCAGCATCCATTTGTGTCCTCAATAGGCTTAGAACACTGCGTCATCATGGTAACACCTCCTACCATCATCAATTTACTATCTTATTACTTGAATGTTTACTATTATCGCTTCCTCTGTATCTAACTAACCTTACTCAACTTTTTCTCCTCCTTAAATTCCATTGTACTCAACTTAGATTACACGGATTTTGACTTCATGGGGATGGTAGAGACAGAACCATTCTCTGCTCGAGCACCCTCTGAGGATTCTGCAGAGTCCAGTGCAGTTAGCACATCAAATTCGGAGATTCCAATTAATTTAGCAGCGGCTCAGTCGTCTACCAGTTGGAAAGGGTTCCTTGACATGTTGAAAAAGGGTCCCAAGCGTATCCAAACAATCCATGCACCTCTCACCATCCCTAGGCTCTCAAGAAGGAAGAGTAGGAGTGCCAGACATACCATGATACCACTTATACCTGGCCTAAAGTCTTCTTGGAAGATATTTCTCTTCACGAGATCCACGCTGCTGCAACAAAAACTTTAATCCTGGTACATTCTTTCTTTCTATTTTCACTGAAATATCTAGCAATAGCATCATTGTAAATTGGGACTTGATTTTGAAATGTAAATAAACTCGCAACTTTCTGATTTTGATTAGTATAATAATCAGCTCTAACTGCACTTTACTTCCGCCCGGTTTCTAATGCTATGCTTAAAGTTGACCCAAGTATCCACCTAATAGTACAATCCATCCCTAGTCAGTGACCTTTTATTTAGCTTGAAACCGCTAACAATTTCGGCCTTTTGATGAAGACAATTTGATTGGCGAGGGAGGATACGCAAAGGTTTACAAGGGGGTGATGCCAGACGGACAAATTGTCGCAATCAAAAGGTCGACCAAAGGGGACATTGAAGAGATGGCATCTGATTTTCTGTCGGAGCTTGGGATTATCTTACATGTTTCCCATCCTAACATTGCTCAAGTCATAGGATATGGTGTGGAAGGAGGCCTGCACCTTGTTCTTCAGTTGTCTCCCCATGGTAGCTTGGAGTCAGTACTACGAGGTGATCTGTTTGTTGTATTAGTGTTTTAGTTCCCATAATCTGGTGATGTTAGTGTAGCAATTGTTCGCTGATTAACATTGTTTGTAGTCGATTATGTAACCTGTTCATTGTTATCACAGGCTCAAGAGATCAGCTACTATGGAGTATAAGACATAAAATTGCTCTCGGTGCAGCTGATGGACTAAGGTATCTTCACGAGGGCTGTCACAGAAGAATCATACATAGAGATATTAAAGCTGCAAATATCTTGCTTTCGGAGGATTTTGATGCTCAGGTAAAAGAAGTGCCTATGATCTTCACACATTAGTTAAGTTCTTGTGAATTATCTGCTTCGATCACATTTATAGTATCAAGTCTGTTAGATTCCAATGTTGTGACTTCAGATAATTGAGTGCAGATTTCTGATTTTGGGCTGGCAAAGTGGCTTCCTGAACAATGGACTCACCTTGTTGTCTCAAAAATTGAAGGCACATTTGGGTTTGTTGTGCTAAATGGGATTATTTGTTTAAATCCTTCACTTAAATTTGGTAGCAAAAACTTTCTTATCAGCTAATTAGTTTACATTTTCGTGCTGTATTTGCGTTTGAAACCCAAAACAGCTATCTTCCACCTGAGTTCTTCATGCATGGTATAGTTGACGAGAAGACTGATGTTTATGCTTACGGTGTGCTTATTTTGGAACTGATCACCGGTCGTCTAGCTTTGGATAACACCCAAAAAAGCCTTGTCATGTGGGTAGGTTCCTTGATATAAACAAATAACACTGAATTGTTCCTGTTTAAGTCATTATGTTTCATTGAAATCTTTGATCTGATTGCCAGGCTAAGCCTTTGTTTGAGATGAATAAGTTCAAGGAACTACTGGATCCTACACTTGGAGACAGCTATGACTTAAACGAAATGAAGGTCATGCTCTATACTGCCATGATGTGTGTACATCAATCCTCTGTTGAACGGCCGCAGATGCATGAGGCAAGTTCTTGTCAGACCCATCCCTGAAGTTCAGTTTAAGAAAACCTAAACAAAAAGAATCCATATTAAAGCTAGAGTACTTGCCACTAGCTTCATCACAATGGTTACATACAGTACTTGATATTGTAGGTGGCAAGGACTAAGCTCCAGCAGCCATAAAACCTTATGGTCTTTACCAATAAATGGATCTGTTTCTCCTTGCGTTGTCGTGCAGGTGGTAGATATTCTAAATGGGAAGAAGGACTGTACAGAGCTTGAAAGCCATTTTAAGAAGCCAACGTTGAAGAGGACTTACTCTGTGGAACTCGACGATGCAGAAGAATACAATTCAACCAAGTACTTGAACGATGTCAATCACCTTATGCAAATAGCTTTTGAACTATGAAAAATATCCTAGCAAGGCTAGAGTGTACAATCCAGTTGCCAAAGTTTTTATCTGTGCTTCATGCTTTGTTGTTGAAGTCAGTGTGTACATGTTTGCTTGGAATCACCTCAATAGTTCTCCTGGCTAATGTATCAGTTAGTTTTCGTTTTTTCTGGTTTTGGGTTCTGTAATGAGCTTCCGTCTAATTGGTAGATAAAAGACAATTACGATATGTTTTCTGTGACGTGTAGTCGCCATTGTTGTAGTATAGCATCTATGTACAAGTCAACGAGGTTATCAGAATTTTTGGTTTTCTGTAACTGGAGAGATCAACATCCAAATTTGATTTGGATATTCAGCATTTTCAACGTATTCTTCCCTAGCCATAACGAATCGTAATCTACCTCCTAAAATATTCCAGAGTATATGTCATAAAGTTACAATATTCGCATACAGACGACTTTGAACAACTTGCTGCAGAAGCAAGTTGAAGTTGTAGGACCGCCAAATATTATGTAGTGATTGCACAGGAGTGTTAGAACATAAGTCCATGTCTTTATTACCCATTTCTATTGTAAGTCGTCAGCCCACATATAAACGCCCGCATCAGTTTACTTGTATAAATACATTACTAGTGCTTAAATTGTTAAGCATGATGTTCAATAATAATACAATGCTCTTCGTTTCTCATGGTATCATATGTTAACAGAGATTAGAGCACCACAAACATATTGTTATACCCAAAATTTTAACCCCCGGAAGAGAGTCTGTTGAGACGCAGGTGCTAAAAGGTAGCTTGGTCAAGTAGCAAGGATTCCCAGTTCGATCGGCACATTCCGGAGTGCTAGGGACAACTTAGTATCTTCAGGGGCGTTTTCGTAATTTTTTAAGGCCCCTATAAGCCCTCTATAAGTTTTCTCCCTCCTCTGAAAATGGCTTAAATCAACTCAAAATGCTTTCAAATTTTAACCCATGATAGAGGATGACATTTTGGGCACAATGGCATTGGAATTTTGATTTTTTGAATTTTCAATAATTTTCTAGTAATTTCTAATTGAATTTGACGAGAAATTGAATTTACAAATATTCCAATATCTAAAAATTCGATTCCACCTTGGAAAAATCAGAAAATCATCCTTTACACATGGTTAAAATTTCATGGTCAAATTCCTTTTGGAAACCTTTGACCTAAAGTGTCAATAACATCTCAGTTTTTACTGAATTTTTTATCTTTAAGAAAGCCTATATAAGGAACCTTAACCCTTGATCAAATCAGAAGCTCTCAAGCCCTAGAACATCAGCCAACACGGCCGTCTCAAGTCTCTCTCACTTTTACACTTCCGAGCCCCGAAATCATACCAAAATCCTTCCAAAATCAACACCAAAACACGTTTTTCAACTCCCACTACATCAACAATCATCAAACCTCCACCAAAACACCATCAAGACGTGAAAACACCATCTACAATCAGAAGCCAGGTTCGAACTTGATCCAGAACAGACTTCGTCGAAGCACTGAAAAACTTCCAACGTGAAGAATCATCGTGAATTCAAGGGTAAAACAGGTGGGAATTTTACTTTTCTAACTCCCCACGGTTTTATTAGCCTCCTCTCAAAATTTGGGTTCAAACCGACTGTTTTCGGCTTCTAAATTGTTATTCGTTTTCGTTTCTACCTTGTTACTTGTTCAATAAGTTTCGACTTTAATTCGTTTTCAAATTGAAAACTTTTGATTACTAACGTGTTTAGAATCTTTCAGGCTACCTACCCATAAAATTTAAGCCGAAAACACTACCGGAAACCACCAGAACGCCGCCGTCCGATGGTGGTCCGTGCCTACGGATAGCCTGTCCGAGGTCACAGACACCCCCGAACCGCGGCGGGAATTAGATTTTCAAATGTTTTAGGGTTTTTCAACTCATGTCCGGGCCCACAGACGTCCTGCCCGTGGCCCTAGACTTTTTAAAATTGTGTTTTCTGTTTAATTCGACTTTTATTTTCACATAGGTTAACTAGGGTCCGTGGGTTCGGACATTAGGTCCGTGGCTACGAACGGAAACAAAATTTGACCTAATCTTGCCTCCGAAACCCTAGTTTAGGAAACTTCAGTTTTCACTTTAATTTTCTGTCAAAAAATGATAAAAATACAAAAAAAAAATCAGAAACATGTGCGCTTAGGTAAAACAAACTCGTAAAAAGCCATAAATAACCTAAGTAGGAGGAAAAACAACCTATGAGGGGTAATGAAAGAAAGTAATGAACCCTGAATAAGTCGAATACCAAGCCCCCGAACCCAAACTCTAGGTTAAAATTAGGTGGCGACTCGTAATAGGTTCCAGTGAGCTAACTTAGGACTTAAATTAATGTTTTATGACATAGTATTAAGCTTTGGATATAAGTGGACCTAGAACCCGACCAGATCCTAATCAACTTGAATTAACATAAGATAGGGTTCAAAAATCGAGGCTCACATAATGGCGACTCTACTGGGGACAAACTCTTAATTTTAAACTTGTTTAATTTTAAGAAAGAGGGCTTAACTCAAAAATTGTTTATTTATGGCTTTATGTTGTTTGTTTACTTTCGTGCGCAATTTAAATTCATATACTTTTGCATCATATGAGAGCGAGGGTCCACACAAACCATTTCACCCCGGGACCAGCCTTAGGGTCCCCTATCAGGGACTCACACCTTTTATGGTGATGTGCATAAGTGGGGGAAAAGAGGAGGATGTCGTCCACATCCCTTAATACCTAGGCTTTAGCCCCAAGCATTTTCCTGGCAGTGCCCTTACCGACCCATGTTTGGTCATTCAAAGACCCGACTGTAGACGCACACCTTTAGGTGATGTGAAAAGAGTGGGGAAGCCCAAAGATAATAGCTTGCAAGCCCTATTCCTTTGTGGTGACCTGGGCCCACGCCCCAAGCACCTCTCCGGATCGATCCATACCCATTGATCAAAATCGTCTAGTGAGGACATGTTGAACTTGTGTGAAACCTTGCTTGTAGGATTGGCCCACTACCAGCCTAGAAATTGATAGGAACTTTTCCTACACCAACTCAACCCATCCTGAATTTACGGCTTTATTATTTGCAGCCCAAAGGCCCTGTCTGGTTTAATATGTGATTCATTTGGGCTTCGGCCCAAAAGTTTGTTTAGGTGATATCTTTTTTGGCCCAATTTGAATTATCAATTTAGTTCTAGGCCCATGAAAAAGAAATCCACTTAAAGTAACCCATAAGACATGGAAATCAATCTGGCCTTTCCATTTCGGCCCAAGGCCCATTCAAGTCTAGGTAAACTTTTATTCGGACTCCGACCCAAAATCCTAGATCTAGGTATCATCTTTTAGGCCCAATTAGAACCATTTGCTTAGGTTTTGGCCCATTTGAATTCAAGATAGTTTGCGTAACCCATTCAACCTAGTTTCTAGTCTGAAAGCCCAACAAGAACTTCAGACGAATCTTGGATTTCAAAGTTTCACTCTCGGCCCAATGGCCCATTCACAGTCCATACAGCTTCCTTCAGCCCGTATGCTTCACTTCCAGATTAAGGGTATCCAGGCCCACACATTTGTTCCGGTCTAGGAATCACTCTAGCCCATGCACTTCATTCTCAAATTGGAAAGGATTCAAGCCCAAATGTTTGATACACAACCCATAGGTCTTCCTAGTTCATACTTTTCACGCGGAGCTTACTCGGAGTCCAAGAAAAGGACAATCATGGTCATCTCAATGGCGTCTTGACGGTCGAGAGTTTGAGTCCTCAGTACGTTGGCATCAGGCAGTTCATCATCATTTGAAATTGCTATTTTAACAGTTTTCTCAATCGAGTAGTTTTCTTTTCTCAGTCGTTCTTCTAATTTTATGGTAGCTAGTTTCCTTTATCATTTTAGGTAGTTTTCCTGAGATTAAAATTTCCAGCTATCTTTTCATTAATGAATAAGAGCATAGTTCCATTTCATAATTTCTGTGCATTTATTCAACAAAAAGAAAAGAAAAAAAATGTCGTCACATAGAACACACCTGCAAGTATCATAAAATAGAACCTTTGTTTTCACAAGTTCTCCTGTACAAAGCAACCACCTTCATCACATGTATCACGTGTGGCTTACCACTCCACACCAATGCATAAACCACAAAACCCCAAAAAATGCCATTCAATCACAACATCACTCCATCATACGCATACGTCTTACCACTACATCACTTCACCAAAGCACCAAAAAATGAATGAGTCATCACATCACTTCACCCACATACACCACCTTCACCAAAAGTACCACGTGTGTCATACCACTTCGCCATTTCACCAAAACATAAACCCAAAAAAAAAATTGCTTTCACAAAATCACCCATCACCTCCTCACAAGAGCATCCTGTCATCATTTACCACCACACATAATCACCCTTCACAATTAACCAAGGTATTCAGGCTAGTCAAAAGACCCCAAAACAATACTAGGGGCAATCTAAGTTAAGGATCGATAACGTTTATTTCTTTTGTTTAAAGTGCGCGCACAAGTCTCTGAGTGAACATTTCACGAGAGTGCCTTGAGCGGTAAAACCAAAAGTGAAGAGCGAGTCATTTTTACACGACTCCAGATAGATCACATTCAAAGGGGAGGTAAATGGCATAACTCCAACCGAAGGAGAAACTTTGTAAATTTACGCTTAAACCTGTGAAAAGTAACAGAGAACGGATACACAACTGCTAGGGATGCCGAAGCACCTAGGTACAGCACCACACAGCCAAAAGCTTGTGAACCCTGACATTACACCTTAGGCACCCCCACTGAGCTTTTCGTATATCTCCTCTTTTGCAACATTACAAACTCCACAAAACAAGCCAGCCAATGATGAATAACCGACCCGGTGACCAAAGGAAGCAAGGAGCCCGACTCCCGGTCAGCAACTTCACAAGTCCAAAGAAGCAATGCCGCTACCAAGACGATGAAATGATCCGCAAATGGTCCCAATGCAACACAGGATCCAAAGAGCTCACATCAAAAGACAACTCTCGAAGTTCAAAAACGAGAACCACAAGAACCCTGAAAAAAGTAAAGGATGCAAGGCAAATCTGAAAACCTAAAGGAAATCCCAATCTAAAACCAAAAGAGAGATTATAGCTTTAAAGTTTCAAGTCCAACGTCCAAAAGCAAGATCAACACGAAGTAGCCAAACGACTTCAAGACAAAGAAGGCAAGTCCAAGATAAGGTGCAAGTTGCAGCTTTGGTCACCCTTAAAGCTCCACATATCCCAAACATTCCTCCATGGTCCCGTTGTCATTCATCACACCCATGGCCATGTTATAAGCTTTAAAGACTTCCGATCTAGTAATTGTGTATCCAGTCACGTGTGAAAGTAACAGGTTGAACGCGTAAATCTAACAAATGTGAAATTCAATGGTTGAGATGTTTTGACCAAGAGGAGAGCACGAGTGCAAGCACTAAACACTTCGAGTGTAGGATAGAAAGCACCACATCAAGATAAGCCTTGACCTTGTGAGAGCGAGACTTGTTTTGCGCAATTAATCAAGGAAAATACTGGGGGCAATCGATCGTCCCGATTGATTGCCACAAATCTTAAAACTCAGATTGCCTTAAGGAAAGATACTGGGGGCAATTGTTGGTTCCAACAATTGCAAGAACAATTCCAATTGAAACCCAAAAGCTCAAACACTACCATTACAAAAGACACTTCTCAGGCACACATAAGCCCTTCCATCACAAAAAAACACCTCCTCAAGCACACATAAGCCCTTCCATCACAAAAAACACCTTCTCAGGCACACATAAGCCCTTCCATCAAAAAAAACCTCCCCAGGCACACATAAGCCCTTCCATAACAAAAAACACCTCCTCAGGCACACATAAGCCCTTCCACCACAAAATACACCTCCTTAGGCACACATAAGCCCTTCTATCACAAAAGACACCTCCTTAGGCACACATAAGCCCTACCTAGCATTTCCATTTAGGCACACATAAGCCCTACCTTCCATAAAGTCATCCCTAGGCACACATAAGCCTTATCTTGCATTTCCCTCCTTGTATAGAAACCATCATTAGGCACACATAAGCCCTTCCTTGCATAGAAATCATCCTTAGGCACACATAAGCCCTACCTACCATAAAATCTTCATTAGGCACACATAAGCCCAACCTACCATAAAATATTCATTAGGCACACATAAGCCCTACCTAGTATTCCCATTTAGGCACACATAAGCCTTACCTTGCATAGAATCAACCTTAGGCACACATAAGACTACTTTGCATCTCCTACCTGACATAGAATCACTCTTAGGAATACATAAGCCCTACCTAGCATACTGCATCATCAAACATTCCATACCATCTGCATGACCCAGGCTCGCATAAACCCTAGCTATAGAAGTGGACGAGGTGATGTCAATAAATCCTCCTAAGTTATGTTAGCTTATTTCGGGATCAACGAATGGTGGGCGAAGGCAATAAGTCCCTAGGGTTTATAGTAGGAGTTATCCCTGCACACCGGTTTGGGGGGCAATGGCAATAAGTCCACATAGGGTCCAACCAGGAGCATTGGCAAGGGTTTTGGTCCCTAAATGCACTGAGCATCATCTGCATACCATCCTCATTTGCATGTCATTCGCATTTTATTTTAAGTAGCATGTCATACACTCATATCTACATTCTACTCATAGGTTCTTGACACCTTCATTACACTTTTTTCTCAGTTCAACTCATTCCTCGGGTAGCTAGCGCCTCATAATAGCACAACATAATCATTAGACTTTCATCAGAAATCTAATTTCTTCCTTAATACTAATCAAACTTTTGGGGCATCACTCAGACATCAACCAGTCTTTTCATTCTCATTACAAAGACAATTTGATGAAGGGCAATCTGTTATACCCAAAATTTTAACCCTCCGGAAGAAAGTCTCTTGAGATGCAGGTGCAAGAAGGTAGCTTGGTCAAGTAGCAAGGATTCCCAGTTTGATCAGAACATTCCGGAGTGCTAGGGACAGCTTAGTCATGTTCAGGGCATTTTCGTAAGTTTTCAAGGCCTCTAAGCCCCTATAATTTTTTCTCTCCACTGAAAATGGTTTAAATCAACTCAAAATGCTTTCAAATTTTAACCCATGATAGAGAATGACATTTTGGGCACAATGGCTTTGGAATTTTGATTTTTTTGAATTTCTAATAATTTTCTAGTAATTTCTGATTGAATGTGACGAGAATTGAATTTACCAATATTCCAATATCGAAAAAGTTCGATTCCACCTTGGAAAAATCATAAATATCATCCTTTACACATGGTTAAAATTTCATGGTCAAATTCCTTTTGGAAACCTTTGAGCTAAAGTGTCGGTAAAATCTCAGTTTTTACTGATTTTTCTATCTTAAGAAAGCCTATATAAGAACCTTAACCCTTGATCAAATCTGAAGCTCTCAAGCCCTAGAACATCAGCCAACACGGCCGTCTCAAGTCTCTCTTGTTTTTACACTCCTGAGCCCTGAAATCATACTAAAACCCTTCCAAAATCAACACCGAAACATGTTTTTCAACTCCCACTACATCAACAATCATCAAACCTCCACCAAAAAAGCATCAAGACATGAAGAACACCATCTACAACCAATAGTCAGAAGCCAGGTTCAAACTTGATCCAGAACCGACTCCGGTGAAGCACCGAAAGACTTCCGACGTGAAGAATCATCATAAATTCAAAGGTAAAACAGGTGGAAATTTTACTTTTCTAACTCCCCACGGCTGTATTTGTAACACCCCTACCGCTAATACCGTCATTACCGTCCAATCTCCTCATACTTCCATACTCACGCAGCGGATACATACTTACACAACGGAGGGATACAATACCGTTAGCCACCCACGTGACTAACAAGGCTTACTACTACATACATCATCGGTCTGATGGACCGGAATATCCGAGTACTACACAAATACAATACACACTCCAATTACCAACCAAGTACTGCAATACTCCATTCAATACAATACTCCATAATTACAATACAACATACCGAGTTTACTAAGATCCAAATACAAATACAGATACAATAATTCCTTTAAGTTCATACTTACTGTACAAGTAAAAACATCGCCCCTAGGGGCTTAGCTTACGCTGCATATGACTTCCGCATACCCGCGTACTAGCGAGGGTACGCCGACCACTTGGTCGAATACATGCAGTTCATTTTACAAATACATACATACATGCTTTCATACATAATACTACAATACTCCACAAAGCATACATACGCATAGATCAATACATACAAGGAAGACAATACAAGTCAACCAATACTTACTTACCTTTACCGAAATACACATACGCAATACATACACAATACTTGTTAGCTCCATTTGTCCACCCGGGTTAATCGGGTGGAGATTACTCTTTACTCGGGGTCAATGACTTACATCAGCCAAGACCATTACTCATACAATACTTGTACTTACTACTTACTCAAGTCAAGTAAGTTGTCAGGACCTCCGGGCAGGGACTACACCGTCCCACCACCGGGCTTTACTTGGCTCACTAATCCAGGATGCTACCCATTTAAGGGGTTTGGGCCGTCGAAAAGTTTAAGAGCTAGGAATCGGATCCAACCTCTTGTGTCTCCTCATCCTCACGCGTGGCCGAAACTATATCGGACTTCTACTCATTCCAATTTACTCAATACTTACGTTAGGAGTTAGGTAATTAGTAATTATTAGAAGTCACACATCCAAGCCACACAATAATACATTACTTACATCCACATCCATACAAGCTACATTACATTACACAAGTACATTACAAGATACATACACACTTCATCTTCATCCATTCATTTCATGAATTATACAAACTAAATGTTCAAGACAAATATATCAAGAACAATATAAAACAAGCACAAATAAGTGCAATAAGGTCCGATTCATGCATGCATTTATCTTATTTAGGTGATCAAATAAGCACACAAATCGGGGTAACCCGGTTAGGATACAGAGCATGAAGAAATCATACCGTTCACCGTCGTATTTGAAGTCTGACTTCCTTCGGGGTTCAACTATCCAAGTCATATACATACATAGGGTTGTATGGTCAATAATCTATTATTGATCCAACTTATCCTTACTTTACTACTTCCTTTACATACTTACTAGTTCTTCTTACTTCCATACTTTATTTACGAATCATTCTTTACTCATTACTTCTTGAACTTACTTTCTTACTATATACTTACTTTCTTACCATTTAATGTTTTTAATGGTGTGTTACCAAAGGCCCATATATATGCACATATCTATATATATATACATACATATGATTACTATATTATTATTATCATATTTTTTTTGTTTTGACTCGACCGACCTTACCCAGGGTCGGACCCAAGGTCGGTCGAAGTCAGTAAGTTTCATCGCTGGAAAATTCAGGCCCGACCGACCTTGCAAGTCCGGCCTCAAGGTCGGTCCATTCCAATGAGTACATTACGAGAAATTTTAGGACCGACCGACCTTGCAAGTCCGGTCCCAACGTCGGTCCATTCCAGGTGTTCTGGGTTCGAGATTCTGGACTCGACCGACCTTGCCAAGTTCGGTCCCAAGGTCGGTCGAAGTCAGAAGACTTCCCGTCTTTGTAATTTAAGGCTCGGACCGACATTGCAAGGTCGGTCCAAAGGTTGGTCCGGCCGAGTAGAGGTAGTACAGTTCTAAAACATCTGTTTCAGTTCTTACTTTACCCATTGCTTCCCCAATCTTCCTACATGTAATCACCACTACATGTTTTAACACTACTTAGGCCCTATAAATTGCCTTAGTTCATCCACCAAATTCCTTACTCATTTCTAATTCCACTTACATAATTTTCCTAACTTCCTTTCAACACTTATAAGAGTTTTCATTTCTCTAATGCTACAGATTTTTGTTCTAACCTTTACCATTCACTACTCCCTCTAACAATGCTACTCCTAGTATCCTCAATGCATTACTTCCATCCCAATTCCATCCCTTTACCTAGCTCTTCTCCAAATCTGTTTCAAGGTGTCCAACCACTCACCTAAGGTTCTCCAAATACACATAGTTCCTTATAGTTTCTCCAATGCATTTTACACTTCTTGCTACAAATTTTACCCCTTTTTATTCTTATACTACAACTACTACTCCATGGTTACTAAACATCTCTACAAACCCCAATACACACCTTGGTTCTCCCATTCACCAAGTCATCGACAAATGCATAATTCTTACTAAAATTTTGCCATAGTTCACTTACAATTCTTACTTGTCCATATACATACTTTCTCGCCAAATTCATTCCTAAACTAGCCACACCCATACAAGGGTCCTACCAGCACTTAAGTCAATACCATTTCATCAATACTTCCTCAATCCACAATACCAATGCACATACACAATTTACATGGCTTTAAGGCCTACAAATCAAATACTTAGCTCACAAATACTCAAACTTCCATAACTACAACACTAGTACACTATTTGGGTTCTTTAAATTAGTTTACCCATTCCCATTACTATAATGCATTAAATTTCGCATTAAGAAAGAGCTCTTACCTTAAGCTCTTAATTTCCTTCTTTCTTTTCCAATTCCCTCCTTCTCTTTCTTGCACAAATCGGCCATATGGGGAATGGAGTTGCCAAACTCCATTCCCATCACCCAAAGCACTCAGAACAAGTGTAATTAAAATACTATCCCTTAGATTTATACTAATTCATTGAAGTGTTTAAAACACAAATTCTAGGGTTTACCTTTGGGGTGTTTTAGGAGGGGTTTTAGTCCTTGGTATAAAAAGGTGATTCCACCACAATTGCAAGGTTGGAATTATGCTCAAAAGAAAGGGAAAAATAGAGCATTACAAAGGGGTAGAAATCGGTTACAAGGAAAGATTGAGAAAACATGAGTTTTTCATGGAGATTTTTACCTTAATGGAGTCCACTCCAAGCTACCCATTGATGCTATTTTCTCTTTGAATGGGGAAAACCCATGGAGACGAACTTCCTCATTTTGGATTTTTAAAAGAGAGAAGTGTAGAGAATGATGAGGGGAGCGAGAATATATATTATTTTTGCATTTAGAGGTCACATGAGGATGGAGCATGAAGAAGAAGTGAGGAAGCCATGGGAGCTTCCTTTGGAGCTTCAAAATCGCCAGCACAAGGGAGGAGGAAGAGAGAGAGTACGGTGGGGGAGAAGGAAGGAAGAGAGAGATGAGTGAAATGAGAGAGTGAGGTGAGAGAAGAGGGTAAAGTAGCTTTTTACTTTTTTTTCTCTTTTGCTTTTTGATTCCCTTTATTTGTTAACTAGTTACATGTGGGTGTGAGGGGTTATTTGACCCATTAAAAACCGGACCCCTACTGTTGTACTAGTTGGAGCGTTTTTCGTCTTTTACCGAAAACGCTCGTTAATTTACCCGGTTTTGGTACTATTCACTAACCGGGCCCGTTTTCTGGAATTTTCTCGTTTCTTTAATTTTATTGGTTATTAAGCTTCCATTAATGCTTAATTATTGTTATTTAATGATTTATAATTTTTACGGGTTCGTTTGACCACTCAAAGTCACATTTTTCAGGTTTCCTCGAAAAAACGTGCGCTAAAGCTTTATTAGCGTTTTAATACATTATTTGGATCCGTTTTCTTCGGGAGTTGTTCCCATACACTAACTAGGCATAAACAAGCCTTTTAGAAACCATATAATACTCTAACCGAGGTCCCGTACCTCCTATGGTTATTTAACGCTTATTTAGCGTTTTTTGCTTTTTAAGCGTTTCTTCATTTCTTTTGGATTTATTTTTCCTTACCAAAATTACTTAGGCGTTAATAGGCCCGTAAATATGTATTAGAATAATCTTAATCACTATTTTTAAGTTTGGGGTATTTCATTATTAGCCTCCTCCCAAAATTTGGGTTCAAACCGACTGTTTTTGGCTTCTGGATTGTTATTCATTTTCGTTTATGCCTTGTTACTTGTTCAATAAGTTTCGACTTTAATTCGTATTCAAATTGAAAACTTTTGATTACTAATGTGTTTAGTATCTTTCAGGCTACCTACCCGTAAAATTTGAGCCGAAAACACTGTGGGAACCACCAGAACGCTGCCGTCCGAGGGTAGTTCGTGCCTACGGACAGCCTGTCCAGGGTCTCGAACGGCCCGTCCGAGGTCATGGACACCCCCGGACTTTTCAAATGTTTTAGGGTTTTTCAACTCATGTCCGGGCCCACGAACGTCCTTTCCGTGGCCCCGGACTTTTCAAAATTGTGTTTTCTGTTTAATTTGACTTTTATTTTCACATATGTTAACTAAGGTCCGTGGGTTCAGACATTAGGTCCTTGGATACGGACGGAAACAAAATTTGTCCTAATTCTGCCTCTGAAACCCTAGTTTATGTAACTTCAGTTTACACTTTAATTTTTTGTCAACAAATGATAAAAATACAAAAAAACAGAAACATATGCGCTTAGGTAAAACATACTCGTAAAAAGCCATAAATAACCTAAGTAGAGGAAAAACGACCTAGGAGGGGTAATGAAAGTAATTGAACCCTGAATAAGTCCAATACCAAGCCCCCGAACCCGAACTCTACCTTTCCTAATTTACCCTAGGTTAAAATTAGGTGGCAACTCATAATAGGTTCCAGTGAGCTAACTTAGGACTTAGTAATTAATGTTTTATGACATAGTTATTAAGCTTAGGATATAAGTGGACCTAGAACCCGACCAGATCCTAATTAACTTGAATCAACATAGGATAGGGTTCAAAAATCGAGGATCACACATATCATGTTCATTACCGGCAAATCAAGAAACATTGACCTACCTTTACTTCCTTGACATTTCCCAGTGACACCATGGCCGACAAAAATCCAAAAAGACCTCCCGACAAAGAACAACACACTCAAAACTCTGAATCTTTCTCCGGCGATACGACAAAACTAGAGAAAGATAAAATCCTCTACATTCATCCCTTCGACAGTCCAAGTTCTCAATTAGCACCTAAATTCAATGCAAAGTTTTACTACCTGGTAGCGGTCATTCCTCGTTTGTTTATCCACCAAATGCAAGGTCGGCTTTCTCACCAGCAATGTTAAATGCAACGACTACGACTCCAACAAACAACTTGACTAGGACAAAGTGAATAGTATGGTTCTTGCACTTAGCTTTTTAGTGCTCTGAGCGAGTCAATCAAAGAGAGCGTAGTATACTACATAACTGCAGCTGAAGCCTGGGCAAATCTCTGTAAGAGATGGGATGAACCTGCTGGAACTTGGCTCTATGCTCTTCGCCATGAGTCACACCACATCGAACAAGGTAAATGACAACATCAATGACTACTATTCTCGGTGGATAAATATCTAGAATGAACAAAATGAGTTAGTTAACATTTCCACCTGCACTTATGGATCTGTCGTTCAACTCCAGAAGCATCGTGAAAATGAACGCATTTTCGATTTATTGATGGCCTTGCATGACTAGTACAAATCTCTCTGTAGCAACATTCTTATGCTAGGCCCTCTTTCTTCCCTCGATCGAGTCTACTCAATGATGCACCAAGAAAAAATCATCGTCTCTCGCGCAGAACAAGGAAAGATGAAATGGACGAGGGTCTAGCTTTTGCAAGCACAAACCCTAATTAGGGATATCATCCAAACCCAGCCGCTCAGGAGACTACCCCATGTATCGACTCAAAGAAATCAAAATGCACACATTGTAAGAAACTTGGACATACATACGACGATTATGACTAGGTGGAAGGAAATTTTCCAAGCTATTGGCGTAACAAGCACAAGAAGCCCATCTCCTCTGCAGTCAGAGAAGATTCCACCAACCCGGAAGACACCGACACTCCCGTTCCAGGATTCAATAAAGAACAAATCCATGCTCTAACCAACTACTTCAAAGACAACAAATCTTCAGTTCCGGGCGACAACTGGCGTCATTAGGAGCATACCTTGAAAAAAATTACAAGATTCAGAGGAACAAGGAACTAATTTTTACAATCAGTTCACATGTATTGGTGTTTCTTCTTAAACGCAACCATAATACATGATTTTACAAATACCTGGGTGATTGATTCTGGTGCTACAAATCATATATGTGGCAATATCCATTTGTTGATTTTATTGCCTGCCATAACTCAGTAAGAATGTCTGATGGTCCTAATGGTTGCATTAAGGGATATAGAACTGTAAAAATTTCACACAATTTCTTTTTGCAATCTATATTATATGTTCCCACTTTTCAATTTCATTTAATTTCAGTTCGTAGGTTTCTGCAATAGATAAATGCTAGATTGTTAATATATCCAAATATATGTGCCTTGCTGAACCATGATGCCAAGAACTCTATTAATTTTGCTTTTGAGAAGAAAGTAGTTTATGTTCTGGATTTAGTTCATTAGATGTTTTTTTGTCTAAATGTAACCAACTTTGTAATTCCCAATATCTACCTTCTACATATGTTGATGCTGCTCCTATACAAAGTTTGAATGCAGACATGAATAAAAGCAAAGTTCTATCATCTGTTAAAGCTGATATTTATCTCTGGCATTTAAGATTAGGCCACACACCTCTACAAAACCTTGTTAAACTTAATTTAATCAAACGATCTAACATAGACAAAGATTTCTTTTGTGATAGTTGTAACCAAGCAAAGAATCCTCCATTGCCCTTTTCTCGCTCTGTTACAACCAGTTCTAACACCTTAGATCTTGTCCATATGGACATTAGTGGTCCTTATATACAGAAAAGTCATGATAACAAAAGGTATTTTCTAAGCATATTCGATGACAAAAGTATAGCTCTTTGGATAAAACTCCTACAATTCAAATATGAGGCATTCTCTTTCATTACATATGTAGAAAGATAGCTTGATTAGAAAATTAAGTGCATCCGCTCTGATAATACCTTAGAGTTAGGAAGTTAAAATCAAGGAAAACATTACTTCAATTCTTTAGGAATCATTCATCAAACATTATGTCCCCATACTTCTCAACAAAATGGAATAGTTGAACGAAAACACCTATATTTAATGGAAATAACACGTGCCTTATCTCATCAATAAAAAATTCCATAACAATTTTGGGGTGAATGTCTCCTAACAGCAACTGACATCATCAATAAAGTTCCTTCCTCTTCTCTTCAAGGAAAAACACCTCATAAAGTTCTGTATAACAAATTAGTAGAATACAATAACCTTAAATCCTTTGGATGTTTAGTTTATGCTCTTATTCTAGGTACAAAACAAGGAAAATTTGGTTTCAAGTCCATTCCATGTGTTCACCTAGGCTTAGCTGAACACCAAAAGGGTACAAACTTCTCAGATTAGAAGACTACAAAATTATAACATCGAGAGATGTTATTTTCCATGAGTATATGTTGTAACCCAAGGTTTTGCTGATAATGGCAACAGAGCAAGTCTGGAGACAAAATAAGCATCACTGATAATAGCATCAGAGCAAGTCTGGGCGACAAAGGAGTCTGACTGCACAAGAAGTTGTTCTACGATATAATATTCTTCTGGAAAGTTCTAGAAGCTGTGAGGCGAACCTCTACTATTAAAACAGGAGAAATTTAAGGAAATAACTGCTACACACGTTCATATATAACCAACTTTGAAAATCAAGACGGTCAAGGTTAAAAAGCGCCAGAACGAGTCCCTCTGTAGAGCAGTTGAGATCTTTCCCGCCCAATGCGTAGTGGAAAGACGTGAGACGTTGTGGAAACACCATTTTACACATCATCAGAGCAGTAACTTTGGGGTTAATCAGTATTTAAGCAGGTAGAAGTCATTTGCAATACTTGGAGCTTTCACTTCCACATTTCGAGAGAGAGTCATATTGAGAGAGAAAGCATTTTTGAGAGATCTTAGTGAGACTTTGTCATTTTAGCTTAGGTATCTATTACCTATAGAGCACACAAAACACTCCCTTTATTCCTTATTTTGCATTGATCTACGTCTAGAGTAGAACGAGTGTTGGATGAGATAGAATTCCTGAAATACCCCAAACCTTGGTATGTTGTGTAAATGTTAAACTATGGTATTTAAAGGCTAAAAAGTGCCTTAGAAACATAAACGAACCATTTAAACCATGGTAAAACACAATAAAACACTAAGACACGTTTGAGCAAAAACATGCTCTAAGCTTGGAGTGAACTTGGCTAGGACCCAAAGAGCCTACCAAGACTTGATAATGTTTAATTATGACTTTATAAGGCTAATTAAGTCCTTAGGAAACTTTGGTTGACAATGAAACCAAACAAAACACAAATAAATACCTTAAGGTCAATATGGGCTAAAATGTGCTCTAAGCTTGGGATAAATGTGTATAAGACCTAATGGTCATACCTATGCCTTATTTATATGTTAAGGAACATATTAAATCAATTACTAAAGAAAACCAAGCTTGAAAACAAGTTAAAACGCAAAATGTGCTTTAAGGAGTCTTAAAGCACGTTTTTGAAAAATTGTCTTGTAAATGAGTTTTGAATGGCTAAATGTCAATCATTACTCTTTAATTAACATGTGTACTATATAGTATCACATTTGGGTGGCTATATCAATGGGAAATCAAAAATTTCACTTCTATGTGCCTTGTTTTTGGTGAATAGTGATTTTTTAAGCTAGTTTGTAACATATGTTACTATAAGTGAGACAATTGATTAATAAAGTCTAAAATACCCCTAGGTACTATTTGGGGCCGGTTTTTAAGGTGTGTGACTCACCACCCTTGTTAGTTTACTAAGAAAAGAAAGAATGACTAATTAATGTACTATTTGCTTTATAAGAATACATATCTTAACAAAAGCAAACTTATCTCTTCATTCTCTTCTTTCCTTTCATTTCCCACGTTGGCCATCTTCTTCCTCCTCTCTCCATCGGTTTCCACAGAACCATACCATTCCTCATCCTTCTTCACTTGTAACTTATGACTCCATGCTCCGAATTTAATTCCGAGACTACCGTTCTCTTAGTTGGAGCAAGCTCTACAACATTGTCCTTTCAAATCATCAAAACCACCATTTCGGTGCCAAGGAGAACTTCCATGGAAGGATCTTGAGCTAATATTTTTATGCCTTGTTGATCACCTTTGCTTCAAGGTAAGGAAAAACCAAAGAAAATTCCATTTCCTTCATTTTTGGTGTTGACCGAAAATGCACCTTGTAATGGTGTCTTCTCTTGTCTTGTTTTAGCTTCATTTAAATCTTCCAAGGGCTAGGAGGAGTCCTCTCTTGATACTCATTCAAGCTCTCTTTCCATTCAAAGGTAAAACAATTACCTTGATGTGTTAAAACAATATATGTAACTAGGGTTTACAATGAGATGAAGCTTAAAGCTTATATACTCATTACAATGTTGGTATATTGTTTAGTTGTTGACAAGGAATGAAATGCCTTACCGGTTTTATGAAGAAACGAGAAAGAAGTTTGAGTGGAGAAGAGGTAAATATGCTATCTCAATGTGGTTTAATGCCTTAGGAGAAATGAGCTTATAATGCTTGTTAAAAACTACCTAAAGAGCAAATGGTGAATGACTTAGTAAGGTGTTCTCAAGGAGACTAGTAAAGGAACATATGTCTTGGTGTGTGTAATTGCAGGTCAAAGGCATTACTTATGTGGGAAATTCAGTGTTTAAGATTTATGCAATTTAAGGGCCTAAGAGCCATGCATTTAAGGGCCTAAGAGCCAAGCAATTTAAGTTTATGCACTATATTGTGATGTAGTGTAGTTAAAGGCTTAGTTGTGTGTAGAGGGCATTTCCTGTAAAGATGAATGTCTTGAATGGTTAAAGGATGAAAAACAATATATTTGTGTGTAAGGAATGTGTATTAAGTGATTAAGTGTTCTTGGTTGTCTAAAGGTGAAAACCTAAGTGTTTGGGTGTGAGAGTTTACAAGAGAAGCTATGGCAAAATTTAGTTGATAAACAAAGGAGTTTATGTGATGAAATGAGATTTTAAGACCTAGAAGGTACTAGGAACTTGTTAAGTGTTAAGATGGTGGAAGAAGGTGAATCATGGTGTTCTTAGGTGTTAAAGTGCCATGGGCATTGTCTTGGAGGATTTAGAACTCAAATGGGTGTTTTGAACACACCAAGGAATTGTTATGTGAAGTGTTAAGTCTTGTTCAAGATTTGGTAAACAAAGGAAAAGAAATCCCTAGTGAAGGTCTAAGTGAAAACTTGTGGAAATTAGAAGCAATTGTGCAAAAGAGGTGAGTATGAGAAATAATGCTTTTGGAGTGGTGGTAATGTTTGTGAGACAACACCTTGGTTAGTTGAGGTAGTAGGCATGATGTACCACTTAGAAATCTAAGAAAAATGTTATAAGTGCTAGGAATTGTTGTAAGGAATTGAGTAACCAATTAGTGATGATTTAGGAAAGTTTAGTGCTTGTTTTAAGGTGTTTAAACATGTAGGAAACATGTGGAAAGTTTATGGAATGATTAGGTAAGGTTTAAGGTTGGTTTAGGGGTTGAAAAATGATGTTTTGACAAGTTAATAACATGGTCCGGGACCTAGCCCTTGTATAGGTACCCGGACCACCCCTTAAAAAGAGCCGAGAGTGAAGTTTAGAAGTGGTCCGGGTCCTTAGTCCAGGACCAAGACCCGGACCAAGGGTAAAATAAGGCCGAGAGAACATTCTACAAGTGGTCCGGGACCTTGGGTCCGGACCAAGTCCCGGACCAGGTCAAAAGTGTTGCAAAATCTGTTTTAAAGGCTTCTAATCATGGGGGATTGAATGGTAATGGTTTTAGATGATGTTTAGGCCTTGTTTGGTGACATGTAAAGGTCTTAAAGTGTGTAAACAAATGTTAGGTTTGATGTGAGAATTGTGAACTTAAGATCACAAGTGTAAAATTAAATATAACGGGATGACGGGGTAACTATGGGCGCATTAGACGTTAAACAAGCATGTTACTCCAATGTTAATGAAAGTATATGTAATGTTATCAGTTGTTCGAGAATTGCTCGAGGAACATAAGTGGACGTGGTAAAGTGGACTCCGGTGACAGGTATGGTTTTCTTGCAACCTGTGTCCTACCGGATTACACCGGCTTGTATGCCAATATGTTTTTCTGAGTGTTTGCCACCTTGTAAGATTAAAACATGTAATGAGTTTTTGGTAATTCATTTATGTGGCGAATTTGGCCTCCGATACCATTTAACCTCAAATATGTGTTAAACCTTAGCTAACCAAAACTAGGAACACATGAGTGATCGGTATTCGGAGTTGACGGCCCAAACCTTGGGAACGTGCTAACCACGGCTATGTGTGAGTTAGTTGGACATTGTTGTTGTATGCAAGTGTGTGAACCTCCCTTGTGTGTTAACTCGGTTATGATACCGTATGGTGTGTGGATGTGGTAGGCTCCATAATGGATCTCTAACTACTTATTTATAAGTGTATGGGTAATAACGGGGGGTGAGGAGTCCGGTTGTTCCGGCCACGCGTGTGATGGACGGGAGTCGATATCATATCCAGTTCGGCTCTCTTGGTGTATGTATAGGTGGTATTCCAATTTGGTTTCTACCTTCCCTTAGCTTATCCAAAGCTAGTTACTGACTCACGTCGGGCCACAGGGGCATACGAATGTTATTTCGGTGTGCTTGGGATTACTATATCCGACACACCTTGGGTTTAAGTTAACCGTTCGATATAACTGGACGGTAACGAGGTTGGTAACGGGCTTAGCATGATATTTGACAATAATCTCTAGGCTCACTATATATATAATAACTATGGTGGAAGGTTCCTTGTGTGAACCGATCTTATGTCTTGTGTTGATATTGTGCTAGGCAATTTCCCTTGATATGCTATGGATGTATACGTTAGATTTAAAATGAATGCGATGTTATCTTGTGTACGTCGAAACAAGAAAGGAGTTGTTATGTTTTTTGTGAGGAATGAGGTATGTTGTAGGATATGGAGTGTGTGGATCATGGAAATGAATCCCAGTTTGTGACAAGAGGCGTTTAAGATACCCGATTAATGGGTACGTGTCGTTCATTAAGGAAGTAGCTCCGTTTAGAGGAGAGCCACTCTAGGGTTTAAGGAATCATTGGATGGTTTGTTAAGTGTGGATGTGTTGGTTATAGGTTGAGCCCATTGAGGCGAAATGTTATGTGTTGTAAGTTTATGGCTTGTATGCATGATTTAAATATAATCAACTGCATGTTAAGATGACAATTAGTTGTGCGTGGCCCGGTAGCATGTGGGCTGCGGGATTACCATACCAGCAAAGGTGCTGAGCCCCTCGGGGGCCACCCCTTCTCTCCTTTTCTATTTCAGGTACAAGGAGCTGGAAGCCGTTCGAGAGTAGGACGGGGTAGATGTTATACATGGGTAGCCATTTAAATGGCGTAAGCATTGTAAGCGTAGTAAGACCGAAATTGTTATCGGCATTAGTTTTTGGATACTCGGTACAGTGGGAATGTATGTATATAATAAATGTTGAAAATGGAATGAGGACTGTATTGTGTAGTTGCTCGGGAATCTAGTCCATCAGACCGATACAAATGTATATGTATTAGCCTTGTTAGCCACGTGGGTGGTTAACGGCGTGTAACACCATTGAATTAAGTAATGTGATGAGTTGAGTTTCCGCTGCAGATTGTTGTTATGTGTTTGTTGTTGGATGGGGTGTTACAAAAAGTGGTATCAGAGCGAAGTATCGCTCTGATGACTGAATTACCGAGCTTAGGGAATACCGAGTTAGGATTTAAGTACTTTGGGTTAAGGGTTGAGTGATAGCGTGAGAGATACGCTAGTAAGGAACTACCAGTGAATACTGGAAACCTACTATATCCTTCCCGCCCTCCACAACCCCTGTTATATAACTTGGGAAACAACGCCAGAGAGATGGAAGTCCACTCTTACTCGGGAATACCCGATCTGGCTGTTATTAAACACATCTAAAGGTACGGAGAACCTGTCATACGGTAGATCCCGAAAACTGGGAATCCCGGAGACGGTTCCCATCTAAACAGTGTTAACCGCATTTCATAGCGAAGAGCGAAGAATCAGTGTACAGAAGAACAGAATTTCCGGCAACCTGGGTCGACATGCAGAGCAGTCGAGATAACCAGCTTGCAACGCACTTACCGTGCCAACAAGCAAGAAGTGGATTAGGGAAACCCGAAGAAATGTCTATGGCCCACAGTTGGTAAGTAATACACCAACGGCATGCCAACAAACTAAGGACTATAACGTAGTGCCCAACCAAGAGACAAGTCTCAGTAACCACGACGATGCGTGGAACGGGCTACAAAAGAAAAATGCTAAGTAAAAAGGGGACTCCAAGAATGGGACACCCCAGTTGATAACTATTATGTGAATACAGTGAGAAGTTACCCAAAGGTTATTGTCGAGACCGTAAGAACAAGTAAGGGCCAACCAGGCCACTGATGATAGTGCGGGTAAACAACCTACAACCGGTATGTGTTGAACCGATAGCCAGTTAGCATGGCGCACTTGCCATAGCAAGTGCTGCTATAACAGGGCTATTCGGGAAATTTTAACCACTACAAAGTACTTGGAAAAGTACAATAAAGTTAAATGTGATTGTCATAACAGTGGAAGGGCCTGCTAGCCTAACCTCTGTAATTGTAAGGACACCAGTCAGCAAGAAGCTAGACTTGGCTAAGGTAAGAAGATGTTGTGAAACCATGAAAATTTTCTTTCAACTCAGATTTATTCAAACCCTTTTCTTTTCAAAACCAGATTTTCTTTCAAACCAACACTTCTTTCTACCTTCTTTTAAGAACCAAATCAGTAAAAACCCAAGGGTTGATAAATACAACAGTGGATAAACTTTCCCTCGATTAAGTTCGGGAAGCAAGGAACGAATATTGTCACGGGACAATATAAGGGAGTTGACAACAGAATACTTCACCTAGGCGTGTGACGGACACTACGAGTGTACCAACTGAATTGTGGGACGACCGCACTCCGATAGGAGCTTGTGGGCCTGACAGACCTACTTATGGGTTAGTTGGGTAAGTAGCAATGTATCAGTATGATGCCCCATATATGTATACAAGTAGAGTCCGAAACACGGGAAGTAGTCAACTCCGTACTACGGTCAGCAGTATAAGTCAATCAAGAGCTAAGGATTACCATGAATGGTTGAAGTTAAGGAACCCAGTTAAGTTAACGAGATTAAAAGGATTAGTGAATTCCTTTCAAGGAAATGTTTAAGAGTTAGGAAGTGCGAAGTGCACAAACTGTTAAGTAAAGACATAGCATATGTCTTAAGGATCCTCAGGGATAAACATGATAGCTGGAAAGCAGGGAAAGGCAGATGCCTAATGTGGACACATTAATGTGCAATGAACGGGATGAAACTCCCAGAATCAGTACCTACACTATCTGGAAATGTTGATCTTTACAGAAGAAAATAATAACCAGTGAAGAACGCAAAAGGCGTGGCTAACGGAATGTACCCATGAGTGCAAGCCAGATGTAATGGCATATTTTAATAACACTCAGGAGCAATCCTTGAGGGGTATTTGGATTAAACATTGTCAGATGGAGCAATATAACAGAAGCACAAGATTTGGAACAATTACCAGGATTAAACACTGAAGGTAAACCCACTTAAAAGTAGGACCCTAAGTTGCCAGAGAGATAACTTGGAAGGAATCGCGACAGTAAGGCTTATGAGCCACAACAACTTGTGATATGTAAATTTGATCGGTTGCAGAAGTATATGTTACACAAGGAAATAGAGCGGAGAACGAACCACTGCTTTAAGAGTGGGGATACCTCTCGATATTGTGAAACCGCGAGAGCGGTAGTTGTGTGGACCAAGTTCAAGAAGTATGTGGAGGATAGACCACGTTGTTATTACCCCAGGATGATTTGAATAAAATAATACGAAAAGAAGTGCTCGTACCAGTTGTGTACACAGAAAGAGTAGTAAGTCTGATAGCAATCACCATAGGTGTGTGAAGCTAAATGTGTAGCGAACAACGCTCAAAGAAACATAAAGGCTCAAGAAAAATAGTAGTATATTCAAAAATCAGCCAAATAAGTGGCCAGATAAACCTAGCGTAATAGCGGAAGCTAATATAATAGCGGATACAGTATAAGTTGATGCTATATAATGGAAGAGGATACGGTGTGCAATAAGCGACCGTTGTATAAGTATTGCTAAGTGATGGTATGACAAATAAGCAGAGATGTGAGTTAACCCCAGTGGAGATACAACAGTAAATGATATCAAATGAACCGAGCAGTAAGCCGGTGACAAGTATTATGTGATAAGAATTTCGGTAAAACACAGTGTAGATTCCTATCACAATCGCATGAGAGATTTACTGTCAAGAGTTTACGCCTCTGCACTCTGTATGACTGAGTGTTTTGGTATTGCACTTGCGCAGTAATGATCAAGTGGGATAGCTAGGAATCAGAAGCATGGTAATTGTGGAGGAATAATGTTATAATGGCCGATGCATAGGTAATGCAAGGCCGCAGGAATGAAAGAATACATGTGCAAAACCAAAGGTGGAGACATGATTAACAGTAAGTGACTACAGTAACACTAAATACCAAATGTCAGTATGAGATATACCCCAGGTGTGGGAAATAACTGAGAGAGCACTACACATTAGGTAGTAGCTCAATCTCAACCGACAGTAAGTCGGTAGAAGCTAGTCAGTCATTGTGAATTACATAGTAGTTTACGCTGTAAGCTATTGGAGAAGTGGATGGAAAATTGTGAAACTCACCGAATTCGCTCAGGTAAGAGATACCATACATTGGAGATGTACAATACAGTAACAGTAACGAATGGGGCAAAATAGCCCTATAATTATCAGAATGGCGCAGCAGAGGCCAGTGAGCCCATGCATCAAATGCCGAATATACATGGTGGATATGAAAAATGGCTAGCTATCAATGCCTAAAAGCCTCACAGGCCAGGACCGAAACCGGTCATGAGTTACAGCTCCAATGCGAATTCTTGGTTTAGGAACTAAACCGCTAATATGGTTAAGATCCTCTAATCAGAATCCATTGTGTAATGGACCGCGTGGAAGTCAAAACACTTCACGACGGCAGAACATTTTTAAGCCAAGGTTTAGTGATTGATTACGTGGGCGTAATCCCTTTTAAGGGGGGTAGAGCGCAAAACCACTTAGTGTGTTTTACCGTACAAGTGTACGTGAACTGGGTTGTGCATAGCACAAAATAATTTGTTATGATGGTTGGCGCGTGTGTTATATAAACATACGCATTTATTTGTGGTTAAATTGTGGTAATTGCGCACAGAAGATGCGAATACCACGTGTGTTATATAAACATACGCATTTATTTGTGGTTAAATTGTGGTAATTGCGCACAAAAGATGCGAATACCACGTGTGTTATATAAACATACGCATTTATTTGTGGTTAAATTGTGGTAATTGCGCACAGAAGATGCGAATACCATTGTGGGAAGTGTGTTTATCTTGTTAACAGTGGTGTGTGAGAGTACAAGTGGAGGGGAGTAAAGAAACTCCCGGGGAACTAAAACCCCGACGGTGCATAAATGTAAACCATGTATTGTATTTTGATAAAAAAATATATGTATATATATACAGTGTTGTGATTTATGAAGGGTTATAAGACCGACATAGAACCTAGTGAGAATTAAATTCCCTAGGTAACTTGAATTAAGTTGGATTTGGGTGATGATTGATAGACGGAGTTCTATCCCTTGGAGATGTTATGATTATGACTAGAAGGATTCAAAGATAGAAAATGGGATATGCTTGAATTAATTGTTGATTGAAAAAGAAGTGGGAGGTGAAACTTGATTATCATGAGATCAAGGGAAGCCGAACACAATTGGGGTGGAAAGATAGTTCAACACTGATGCTGATCACATCAGGGTTGGATGACTCCTGAAGCTCCCTGTAAGTGGTCACAAACAACCAAGTTAAGAAAAAATACAAGGAGCATAAATTGGACTTGGAGTTGTGTGGTGTTTTCAAAAGGATTTTCAATTGGTGTTTTCAAACAATCGATTAATGTTTTGAATAAAAGATCTTCTTATACTTAACTTAGTAAAGAATATTTTTGTAGTACTTGCTCACGAGCTGAGGACGTATGAGCCTTTGTCTTCGGACCGGTGACATGAGAAGTACATATGTTAAAAATTAAGTGAATGTTTTGATCTCCCAAAGGAACGGGGACCAGAAGGTGTCCATCGCGACTGGGTTCTGCGGGATCACAGCGTATATGTACTCAATGTGGGATTCGAACCCATGGAGAGATGGAAAAGGTATTTCTGTTTGATATACATGCTATGACATGTTGTTTGGTATGTGTGATAAAGGTTATTTTGACTTTGATCTCCTAAAGTGTATGCTATCAAGACCTATGAGTCTAAATGTGTTGTGTTACATAGACCTATGTGTCTAAATGTGGTTATGTCACCCAGACCTAAGAGTCTGAGGGATATTGTATAGGTGCAAGTGTGGTGAAGGTACCCGGACCATTAAGTCCGAGGTTACCATGTGAGTATGATATTTTATGTATAATGTGGATATGTTGCCCGGACCATTAAGTCCGAGGTTGGATGTAAAGGGTGGTTGGTAATGGAAGTTTTATGGCTATAAGTAATTCCCGTATTCTAATCCAATGATGCGAGGAAATGTGAACTTCGAGGACGAAGTTCTTTTAAGGGGGGGTAGATTGAAATACCCCAAACCTTGGTATGTTGTGTAAATGTTAAACTATGGTATTTAAAGGCTAAAAGTGCCTTAGAAACATAAACGAACCATTTAAACCATGGTAAAACACAATAAAACACTAAGACACGGTTTGAGCAAAAACATGCTCTAAGCTTGGAGTGAACTTGGCTAGGACCCAAAGAGCCTACCAAGACTTGATAATGTTTAATTATGACTTTATAAGGCTAATTAAGTCCTTAGGAAACTTTGGTAGACAATGAAACCAAACAAAACACAAATAAATACCTTAAGGTCAATATGGGCTAAAATGTGCTCTAAGCTTGGGATAAATGTGTATAAGACCTAATGGTCATACCTATGCCTTATTTATATGTTAAGGAACATATTAAATCAATTACTAAAGAAAACCAAGCTTGAAAACAAGTTAAAACGCAAAATGTGCTTTAAGGAGTCTTAAAGCACGTTTTTGAAAAATTGTCTTGTAAATGAGTTTTGAATGGCTAAATGTCCATCATTACTCTTTAATTAACATGTGTACTATATAGTATCACATTTGGGTGGCTATATCAATGGGAAATCAAGAATTTCACTTCTATGTGCCTTGTTTTTGGTGAATAGTGATTTTTATAAGCTAGTTTGTAACATATGTTACTATAAGTGAGACAATTGATTAATAAAGTCTAAAATACCCCTAGGTACTATTTGGGGCCGGTTTTTAAGGTGTGGTGACTCACCACCCTTGTTAGTTTACTAAGAAAAGAAAGAATGACTAATTAATGTACTATTTGCTTTATAAGAATAAATATCTTAACAAAAGCAAACTTATCTCTTCATTCTCTTCTTTCCTTTCATTTCCCACGTTGGCCATCTTCTTCCTCCTCTCTCCATCGGTTTCCAACAGAACCATACCATTCCTCATCCTTCTTCACTTGTAACTTATGACTCCATGCTCCGAATTTAATTCCGAGACTACCGTTCTCTTAGTGGAGCAACTCTACAACATTGTCCGTTCAAATCATCAAAACCACCATTTCGGTGCCAAGGAGAACTTCCATGGAAGGATCTTGAGCTAATATTTTTATGCCTTGTTGATCACCTTTGCTTCAAGGTAAGGAAAAACCAAAGAAAATTCCATTTCCTTCATTTTTGGTGTTGACCGAAAATGCACCTTGTAATGGTGTATTCTCTTGTCTTGTTTTAGCTTCATTTAAATCTTCCAAGGGCTAGGAGGAGTCCTCTCTTGATACTCATTCAAGCTCTCTTTCCATTCAAAGGTAAAACAATTACCTTGATGTGTTAAAACAATATATATAACTAGGGTTTACAATGAGATGAAGCTTAAAGCTTATATACTCATTACAATGTTGGTATATTGTTTAGTTGTTGACAAGGAATGAAATGCCTTACCGGTTTTATGAAGAAACGAGAAAGAAGTTTGAGTGGAGAAGAGGTAATATGCTATCTCAATGTGGTTTAATGCCTTAGGAGAAATGAGCTTATAATGCTTGTTAAAACTACCTAAAGAGCAAATGGTGAATGACTTAGTAAGGTGTTCTCAAGGAGACTAGTAAAGGAACATTCTTGGTGTGTTAATTGCAGGTCAAAGGCATTACTTATGTGGGAAATTCAGTGTTTTAAGATTTGCAATTTAAGGGCCTAAGAGCCATGCATTTAAGGGCCTAAGAGCCAAGCAATTTAAGTTTATGCACTATATTGTGATGTAGTGTAGTTAAAGGCTTAGTTGTGTGTAGAGGGCATTTCTTGTAAAGATGAATGTCTTGAATGGTTAAAGGATGAAAAACAATGTTTGTGTGTAAGGAATGTGTATTAAGTGATTAAGTGTTCTTGGTTGTCTAAAGGTGAAAACCTAAGTGTTTGGGTGTGAGAGTTTACAAGAGAAGCTATGGCAAAATTTAGTTGATAAACAAAGGAGTTTATGTGATGAAATGAGATTTTAAGACCTAGAAGGTACTAGGAACTTGTTAAGTGTTAAGATGGTGGAAGAAGGTGAATCATGGTGTTCTTAGGTGTTAAAGTGCCATGGGCATTGTCTTGGAGGATTTAGAACTCAAATGGGTGTTTGAACACACCAAGGAATTGTTATGTGAAGTGTTAAGTCTTGTTCAAGATTTGGTAAACAAAGGAAAAGAAATCCCTAGTGAAGGTCTAAGTGAAAACTTGTGGAAATTAGAAGCAATTGTGCAAAGAGGTGAGTATGAGAATAATGCTTTTGGAGTGTGTAATGTTTGTGAACCACCTTGGAGTTTTGAGGTAGTAGGCATGATGTACCACTTAGAAATCGAAGAAAAATGTTATAAGTGCTAGGAATTGTTGTAAGGAATTGAGTAACCAATTAGTGATGATTTAGGAAAGTTAGTGCTTTTTTAAGGTGTTTAAACATGTAGGAAACATGTGGAAGTTTATGGAATGATTAGGTAAGGTTTGGTTGGTTTAGGGGTTGAAAAATGATGTTTTGACAAGTTAATAACATGGTCCGGGACCTAGCCCTTGTATAGTACCCGACCACCCCTTAAAAAGAGCCGAGAGTGAAGTTTAGAAGTGGTCCGGGTCCTTAGTCCAGGATCAAGACCCGGACCAAGGGTAAAATAAGGCCGAGAGAACATTCTACAAGTGGTCCGGGACCTTGGGTCCGGACCAAGTCCCGGACCAGGTCAAAAGTGTTGCAAAATCTGTTTTAAAGGCTTCTAATCATGGGGGATTGAATGGTAATGGTTTTAGATGATGTTTAGGCCTTGTTTGGTGACATGTAAAGGTCTTAAAGTGTGTAAACAAATGTTAGGTTTGATGTGAGAATTGTGAACTTAAGATCACAAGTGTAAAATTAAATATAACGGGATGACGGGGTAACTATGGGCGCATTAGACGTTAAACAAGCATGTTACTCCAATTTTATGAATGAAGTTATGTAATGTATCATTTGTTCGAGAATTGCTCGAGGAACATAAGTGGACGTGGTAAAGTGGACTCCGGTGACAGGTATGGTTTTCTTGCAACCTGTGTCCTACCGGACTACACCGGCTTGTATGCCAATATGTTTTTCTGAGTGTTTGCCACCTTGTAAGATTAAAACATGTAATGAGTTTTTGGTAATTCATTTATGTGGCGAATTTGGCCTCCGATACCATTTAACCTCAAATATGTGTTAAACCTTAGCTAACCAAAACTAGGAACACATGAGTGATCGGTATTCGGAGTTGACGGCCCAAACCTTGGGAACGTGCTAACCACGGCTATGTGTGAGTTAGTTGGACATTGTTGTTGTATGCAAGTGTGTGAACCTCCCTTGTGTGTTAACTCGGTTATGATACCGTATGGTGTGTGGATGTGGTAGGCTCCATAATGGATCTCTAACTACTTATTTATAAGTGTATGGGTACTAACTGGGGTGAGGAGTCCGGTTGTTCCGGCCACGCGTGTGATGGACGGGAGTCGATATCATATCCAGTTCGGCTCTCTTGGTGTATGTATAGGTGGTATTCCAATTTGGTTTCTACCTTCCCTTAGCTTATCCAAAGCTAGTTACTGACTCACGTCGGGCCACAGGGGCATACGAATGTTATTTCGGTGTGCTTGGGATTACTATATCCGACACACCTTGGGTTTAAGTTAACCGTTCGATATAACTGGACGGTAACGAGGTTGGTAACGGGCTTAGCATGAGATTGACAATAATCTCTAGGCTCACTATATATATACTAACTATGGTGGAAGGTTCCTTGTGTGAACCGATCTTATGGTGTCTTGTGTTGATATTGTGCTAGGCAATTTCCCTTGATATGCTATGGATGTATACGTTAGGTTTTAAAATGAATGCGATGTTATCTTGTGTACGTCGAAACAAGAAAGGAGTTGTTATGTTTTGTTGTGTGAGGAATGAGGTATGTTGTAGGATATGGAGTGTGTGGATCATGGAAATGAATCCCAGTTTGTGACAAGAGGCGTTTAAGATAACCCGATTAATGGGTACGTGTCGTTCATTAAGGAAGTAGCTCCGTTTAGAGGAGAGCCACTCTAGGGTTTAAGGAATCATTGGATGGTTTGTTAAGTGTGGATGTGTTGGTTATAGGTTGAGCCCATTGAGGCGAAATGTTATGTGTTGTATGTTTATGGCTTGTATGCATGATTTAAATATAATCAACTGCATGTTAAGATGACAATTAGTTGTGCGTGGCCCGGTAGCATGTGGGCTGCGGGATTACCATACCAGCAAAGGTGCTGAGCCCCTCGGGGGCCACCCCTTCTCTCCTTTTCTATTTCAGGTACAAGGAGCTGGAAGCCGTTCGAGAGTAGGACGGGGTAGATGTTATACATGGGTAGCCATTTAAATGGCGTAAGCATTGTAAGCGTAGTAAGACCGAAATTGTTATCGGCATTAGTTTTTGGATACTCGGTACAGTGGGAATGTATGTATATAATAAATGTTGAAAATGGAATGAGGACTGTATTGTGTAGTTGCTCGGGAATCTAGTCCATCAGACCGATACAAATGTATATGTATTAGCCTTGTTAGCCACATGGGTGGTTAACGGCGTGTAACACCATTGAATTAAGTAATGTGATGAGTTGAGTTTCCGCTGCAGATTGTTGTTATGTGTTTGTTGTTGGATGGGGTGTTACAATTCCTCTGTTGAATCCCAAGATAGGAAGCTAGGTTGTAATTCACTTCGAATTTCAAAACAAGCAAAATCCTGTCTTGTCAATTTTACACAAAAGCTTCCGCATTATCTCCTTGGCAATTACTTATCTCTAAGAAGGGTTGGTCTGAGACTAACACCTCAGACCTACTCGGTCAGCACCCCAATCCTATCAAGTGGTATCAAAGCCTTGTTGGTTGACAAATCTCTTAAGATGGTAGAAAATTCCAACTCAGAAAGGCTGAGTCAGGCACCATCAGTTTGATGTGCTTGATGGCTCACAATGGTAAGAAAACTGCTCATGATCAGGTAAGTGAGACTCCCTCTGCGATGAAAAGTTGCAGATATTGTTGTTATGATAGTCATACGGATTCTTCATATAATAAACTTTGTCATGATTTGTCATTTAATATATCTCATGTGTCTGCAATTATCAAAGCACTTGATCTTTACTATAATAGTTCTTTATCATCGTCTAAAAGGGGACCCAAGTACATGTGGGTTCCCAAAGCTAACCAGTAGCTTTTTGCAGACAGAGTGGCTCGGAACAATGACTCTTGGTTTCTGGATAGTGGTTGTTCAAGATATATGATAGGAAACCAAGTTGAGTTTACAACTCACTCTGACCATCAAGGGGGAAAGGTTACTTTTAGAGAAAACCTGCACATAAAAATCATACGAATTGGCTCCACTGGTAACCCCTCTTTATTTAAAGTTGAAAATGTTAACTTAGTTGCTGTTTTTGGACATAGTCTCTCAAGTGTCTCTCAAATTTGTGATTTCTCCAATCTTATGTTATAAGATTTATGACTCTATCACTCGTGATTGTAAGGAAATATGGTTTATGACTCTAATACTGGGGATCTTAAGGCAATATGGCACGTGTTGATACGAATATCAGATATATATATATGAGAGTCATGTGCAGAAAGCAGGCAGACTCGGTATGTAAATCATGAGCAGAAGCAAGCCGACTATCTCTACGAATCTTGTGCAGAAAGCAAGCTGACTCGCTCCAGCTTTAATTACTTTGAAGACTACGGTATTTTTGATCAAAATTTTACCATTATGTATGATAATACCAGCTAAGGTTGTCAAATTCTCTAAATTTCTTGCCCGCACTAAATTTATATACTTGAGTTCTCATTTGTTACGAGATCATGTGGAGATGAACTTAATCTAATTAAACTATGTTTCCACAAACCCTAGCTTGCTGATATCATCACCAAGGCATCACACATGGTTGCATTTGAGCTTTTTCGCACACACCATGGCATGACTCGTTCTAACAGAGGGTGGTCGTATCTCCTCTTCCTCTCGGAGGCGGAGTCAAGGTACTCAGGTATAGTCTCTCTGGCACCAGACTCTCCTTGGTTAAGTAGTTCAACTTAACTTTGTTTGTAAATTTTTGTTTGAAAACCCGTAAGATTTTCCATACCAATTCGATCAAAGCACCCACATCAACCATCTCACTATTCCAAAACCCTCATCCTTGAAATCATTGCTACTTCGCCTTCACAATCAACCCACAAATTACCCTATACGTCAAACCACTCCTACTCACTCTCCCATCAAAGCCGAAAACCCTCCAAACAAGGCACTATTGTTATCCCAACTCCTGAAACCATCACTAAGTCTCCCATGGTCGTCTCAGCATACAAAAATCTCATCCACTTTGGGTCCATCATTACTAATGCCCAACTCACCCTACAACCCTAGTCGATTACCCAACCTACCTTGCCCAAGCTCCACTACTATCTCTATTGAAGCACTTCCCACTCCTACCAAACCCATTGCCACTACCACTGAAGCAAAACCCACTATCTCTCTTACCACCTAAGTCCGTTACAACCCCTTCCCTTCATTCGACCAAGAAATACTGCTAGAGTCAATCTGTAGATAGAATCGGTCTGGCAAAAATACCCACATAGTTGAAGTGAATTTCCAAAAAAAAGGGAAAGTAAAGAAAAAGAAAGAAAAACAGAAATCCTATGAGAAGGATAAAACAAAGCAAATTACTATCGTCTCTTCAACTTATATTCAATTTGAAGAAGATGTACTCCTGCTCCAGCCACCACTTCCAAGTGTAGAACTTGCATGACTCTGGTTTGCGCTTCACAGCAACGCTAGCTTGCACATATGGGTATGAATTCTTTGGCTAACCCGCTTTATTACAACGGTTAGCCACATCTAGCACTCTCTTGAGATTCAAAATGAATGGTTCAATACCAAGATGTAGACCAAGTCCTTCACCCCATTTCCTAGCCTACACCCTTGACCATACTTTCAACCTCTCTTAAACTTTGTTTATCTTGGCGGTGTTTTTATCAAACTTTGGCATACTTTGTCGGTTGGCTATTTAGCCATGTGATTGCTTTTCGATGTCAGCCAAACTCACCCTATTTGGCCTGATGATGTCAAAAAGGGGGAAAGCAGTGAATCCATTTTCAGTAAGACGAGTTAATGTTTTTGGTGGTCGGAAGACTTGAATTGCACTTATGGATTTTGCCCTGCTTGATTGTCAAGCAGAATGTTTCTGTTTAAGCTTAGTTTAATTCTATTATAGCCTTTTTTTACTGGTCTTGTCTTAAATGACGTGCTCAAACTTAGGGGGAATATTAGACAAAGGGGGAATCAATCAACGAGGTTGGTTCTTCCAAGTTTGTTTTTTCTTGTGTGTCTTTTTGCAGGTTAACTCGTGCTACGAGATTCACTCAAGTGGCTTTCAGCATCATCAGCAAACATGGGGAAAATGTGTGAAGATGTTAGAGTTTTGCTGAAGATTGCCAAAGCCTAGCTGCCAGCAAGAGTTGGTCTGAGAATTGATGCAACGTAAAGTGACCAAGTCAGAATGAGTGTGCGTTTAGCAAACAGTAACTCCCACTACAGAGAACAAGTTATCCAGAGCTTGCCCACAGACAAAGAGTCATGACAGACGTAGTTTGGTTGTCAACCGACTGGATTTGTCAAGCGGTTTGCATTCATCTCATCTTAAAAATGATGCTCAACTTAAGGGGGAACTTCATCTTATCTTGACTGAGTCGGTTCCCTTTGCCATCATCAGCAAAAGGGGAAAATTGTTGGAACCCAAGATTTTGCTAATAATGGCAACAGAGCAAATCTAGTGACAGAAGAAGTATCACTGATAATAGCATCAGAGCAAGTCTGGGCAACAAAGGAGTTTGACTGCACAAGGAGTCGTTCTATGACATAATATTCTCCTGGAAAGTTCTAGAAGCTATGAGGCGAACCTCTACTGTTAAAACATGGAGAAATTCAAGGAAATAACTGCTACACACGTTCACATATAACCAGCTCCAAAAATCAAGGCGATCAAGGTTAAAGAGCGCCATAATGAGTCCCTCTACAGAGCAGTTGAGATATTTCCCACCCAATGCATAGTGGGAAGACGTGGGACGTCGTGGTAACACCATTTTACACATCATGGGAGTAGTTACTTTGGGTTTTATCAGTATTTAAGCAGGTATAAGTCATTTGCAATTAGGAGCTTTCACTTCCACATTTCTAGAGAGAGAGTCATATTGAGAGAGAAAGCATTTTTGAGAGATCTTAGTGAGACTTTGTCATTTTAGCTTAGGTATCTATTACCTATAGAGCACATAAAACACTCCCTTTATTCCTTATTCTGCATTGATCTACGTCTAGAGTAGAGCGAGTGTTGGATGAGACAGAATTCCTCTGTCAAATCCCAAGATAGGAAGCTAGGTTGTAATTCACTTTGAATTTCAATACAAGCAAAGTCATGTCTTGTCAATTTTACACAAAAGCTTCCGCATTATCTCTTTGGCAATTACTTATCTCTAAGAAGGGTTGGTCTGAGACTAACACCTTAGACTTACTCGGTCAGCACCCCATTCCTATCAGTATATTTTTCCATTCAAACATCCTCATTCAGATATTCCTCTTTGCAAAGACATTTCTGATCAAAATCCCCCCTTTCAGTTCTAGACCATGTCTATGTTTCTGATGATGACCTTCTATCACCTCCTTCCCACCCTACGCATCATAACACACTTCCTTCTACAATCAAACTCAGCTCAACAGACGGTGAGAACCTTCCAAACCCTACTCCATACAGAAGTTTAGTTGGTAAACTTAATTATTTAAATAATACTTGTCCTGACATATGTTTTACAACTCAATTACTAAGTCAGTTTCTATAGGCACCCACTACAAAACACATACAAGCAGCCTTACACACACTGCACTACCTACAATGAACCTCACATTACAACATTCATATCAACAATGATTCTGACCTATCTCTTCTTGCATACGTGACATCGATTCAGATGGCTATCAAGACACCAGCCGTTCAGTTTCTGGCTATTACATCATGCTGGGCAGATCACTCATTTCCTAGAAATCAAAGAAACAGAGCAATGTCTCTCTCTCATTTGCTGAAGCAGAATACCGCACAATGCGAGCAATCACATGCGAACTCTCTTGGATCATCCACTTAATACATGAACTTGGAGTAAGTGAGGTCCAACCAATTCCACTCAACTGTGATAACAAGTCAGTAGTCTTCATCGCCAAGAATCTCGTTCAACACTAACGAACAAAATATATAGAGATCGATGTCCATTATGTAAGGTAGAAGATTCTAGAAGGACTCATTTCTGTACAGCACATCCCCAACAAATAGAAATTGGCCGATTTCCTAACCAAGCCCTTGCTGGAAAAACATATTATTCCTTTCTCAAAGACATAGCACTATCCTTATTACAAGACCTACCAAGTGAGACAAGTAGATCTTGAGGGGGGGGGGGTGTTAGAACATAAGTCCATATGTCTTTATTACCCATTTCTATTGTAAGTGGTCAGCCCACACATAAAGGTCCACATCAGTTTACTTGTAACGAATTGGTTGTTACTAGTGCCATTAATGTATTTGAATGGAAAAAAAACCTATTTCATAATAATATGAAATGCATAGACACGTTTCTTTTATTTCTTTCTATGCATGTGATATTGCTTCTACCTCTTAAATAAATAAGAACTTCTTTCGACATGTCGTTTTATAGCCTTGTTGTGTTATGGGTACTTTTGAAAAAAATTTACATGTCATATTATGATGTACCAACAATACTATTAGGGGTGTCTCAAATATTTTAGGTGTCATGTGTGAACTACTAAAAGTGAGATTGTAAAACCCTAACTTTTATCAATCTTAAAAGTCTTATAAATGATGAATTGAATCAAAATCACAACGAAATATAAATTCTACTGAGGTATTATCACCATACTTAGTCAAGTGTGTGCTAAGGCTTAAAACCACTAGTATAAATAAAAAATCCTTTATAAATCTCAATAAAATAATATGTGAATGCTAATACTTCAAAGTTGTATTGAATATGAAATTAAAAATAATGTTTTATTAAAATTAAAATCTGTAACACCCCAACTGCTAATCTCGTCATTACCTCTTAAACTGTCATAATTACCAATAATCTCGCAGCGGAACTCTAAATACAACAGAGGGTGATACAACGCCGTTAGCTACCCATATGGCTAACCAGGCCTTCCTTGCATACAGTAACGGTCTGATGGACTGGAACAACCAAATACACAATACAAATACAATACTCAACTCACTTCTTTACTATACCGAGTCTACAATATATGGATGCCGACAACACATTCGGTCTTACACCTCTTTCAATACATAAGTAATTAAATCTAACTACCCATGCAACCCACCGACCCCGTCCTACTCTCGAACGGTAACATCTTCGGTGTACCTGAAAAATAAAAACGTCGCCCCTAGGGGCTCAGCTTAACGCTGCATATGAAATTCGCATACCCCGAGTGCTAACCGGGGTACGCCGACTACTTTTGTCGGATATACATGGAGTTCATTTTAGTAAAACAACATGCATCATAGCAACACAATATATATGTGTATTACTCAAGGAATCTACATCCAATCACGGAACACAATTCCTAACTAACATAACAAGGTTGTTAGTCGTATCAGGTTACTCTTAGGCCTTGAGGGTTATACCTCACTATGCCTTGTTTACTTATTCAATACCTCACCCGCTCTCTCGGGTTACTTATTCATATACACACCCATTCTCTTTGGCTACTCGTACTATACTCACCCACACTCTCGGGTTACTTATTCTCATTATCTCACCCACACTCTTGGGTTATTTATACTCATTATATCACCCAAACTCTTGGGTTATTCATACTCAAGCTCTTGTAGATTCTTGAGACACTACAGGTCTCCTACGTCACGCTTGTTACTTTGAATACATACTTAGGACAAAACTCATGGCTCTCAAGCATAGTCTTACTTCCCCGGTTTCGACCCTACTCTGGGTCTAGCATGGTGGGAAGGTTCAACTAGCTCACGGAACTCTCTCTTAGTTCCTATCTCTTTTACTTAGGTCCGACTACTCTCGGACTACTCTCATTCCCATACACTCCTCTCTGGGAGTTATAATAATATTATGTATATTAGTCTAGAAGCATTACTCTTGATGTTTCTAATGACTTGGGAACATTACTTTAGTTCTGTTAATCTTAGGTTTTAAGAGTTACCCATACATTCCACTTACTCATACTTTCGGTTAATTTCTTAAATCGGTAAAATCCTCATATAGGAGGTTGACCATGTCTCAAGGGAGCTACTAATCCCTTAGGTCTCTTTTACCTTCTTTACTAGCTCACATCTTCGAACTATCGTTAATCCTCTTGAGGGAGGTTTACTTATCTTTCCACTCTCATTTGTTTCGTGGATTGTTTCAATATGGTTTTCTAACCGTTATCGGGTATTTACTCAACCCGTACTTCTCCTCACATTCTAGGGAGTTCATACGTTAGCGTTATCGTTATACTTTAACGTATAGTTTGTGTGTTTGCACGTTTTCGTTATCGTAAGCATCGACCCGATCTATGGGTCTCTAGCCAAACGTTACTCACCACGAGTCGGTCCATACACTATGTTAGACCACACCGGCATACAAGTATGTTAGCTCATACAACATACACAAGGCATACATAATCAAACAATGGATTATTTTCATGCTTTAATCTTGATTAAGCCGGCACACAAACACACAAATCAACGTAACTCGGTTAGCACGCAGAGTCTGAGAAAATCATACCTTTCACCGGGGTTTTTACTTTACCGTGTCATCTCACCATGCTCGGTTCACACATGATCCTCTGATAATGTTTCAAACAACATTATTAATACCAAGCTCATACGGTACATAATTAAATGCTACTCCCGTACTTACCCCGTTATCCCGTTTAACTTAGGTTTACTCATGTGTTCTTAAACTCACAACTTCCTCATTCACTTATCAAACTTGTTTACACTCTTAATGACCTTTAAACATCATTAATCATGTCATAATTACCTTATACCATCATTACCCATCAAACCCCTACCTTAAAATAGCTTTAAAATAGTTTCTGTAAGGAAAATGGGGTGGTCCGGGTTTGTGTCCGGGTTTACAAACCCGGACCAGTGATTCTGGTCACTCTCGGGTGTATTTTATGACTGGTCCGGGTTTGTGTCCTGGTTTACAAACCCGGACCAGTAGTTCAGAATACTCTTGGGTGTAAAAATGGGGTGGTCCGGGTTTGTATTCTGGTTTGCAAACCCGGACCACATGGTCTTTACTTCTTTCTGCCGTGTTTTAGCCCTGGTCCGGGTTTGTGTACTTGTTTACAAACCCGGACCACTTGCAGAATCGAAAAATATATAAGTTTTTGACTTTGCTTCAACTCCAAACTTATACCAACTTCTTCCCCACTCTTCCTATATATATTATATCATGTTTTGACATTGTTTAGGCATTCAAAACCAACCTAAACTATTTGTACATTCATCTGTTACAAAACCCATTTCACTGTTATTTCCTTCTGTTACAGACTCTAGTTTTCTTGCTTTCTGTTGCAGTTTTCAAATCCTTCCTTTCTTACCAATCTAACTCCACGCCTTAACATACTCAAGCCCAATACATTCCTAGGCAAATTTTGACAGAGCTTAACTACTAACCAAGCATTCTCACCACACTACAACAGCTCACAACACTCTTCTCCCACCTGTTTGGTTTAAACATAAATAACACCTCAAAATCCCATTTGCTCACATATGTAAACTAACCTAACTTCTAGGTTTATTTACATACTCACACACATCAAAACATTCACTTACAAATATCAATATTATAGTACCATGTCTACACAAGCTCAAAGTTATTTATACTACACCAACATTAATTTCACAAGGAATAAAACCAACACAAGGTAAGCTCTTTACCTTGTTTTACTTTCAGTTTTCACTTCTCTTCTTCCTCTTTCTCTTGTTTCCTCTTTCTTTTCTTGTTTCCCACACCACACAAGGATTATGGATTGCTAGCTACAACCATATCCCATCACACGTATAACCCCAAGTCAATTTCAATTCTCTCCACACTACCTAATACCTTAAAGAGCTAATTTTCAAGGTTTAGTTTAGATTTTACCTTAGAGAAACCAAATGGGTAGCTTGGCAATCAATTGGAGGAATTTCCAACACCCCACAAAAACATACGGGTTCGACTGAGATAAGAAGGGTTTTCAACGTGAGGGAAAAAGTCTCACAAATGGTAGGAATAAACTTGAAATGGCTTAAACACTTACTTATTAATACCTTAAGGCACTAAGAAGGAGAAGAAGGGTTGAAATCAACTCTTCAAACTTCAAAAGCTCCAACGTCAATGGAAATGAAGATGGAGGAATCGAGTCTTAATTGGGTGGAAACCGAAGCTCTCACCGAGAGGAGTCTAACGGTACCAATTTCGTGTGATTTGGTGGAGAAATGAGCAAGGTAGAGGTGAGACAAGGTGAGGGTTGTGCTGTTCGGTCTCGCGAGTTACAGAGGAGGAAGAAGGAGTTTGCAAATTCTGGAGCAAATCGTGAATGAAGAAGGAGCAGGTGAGAGGGTAAATACTTTATTTTACTTTTTACTTTACACTATTGCTTTATTTATTTATTTGTCTTGTTATTACTTAATAGCTAGCAAGCTATTAATGGGTGTATACATATTAATTAAAACCGGCCCATATTAATTAATAGCCCGGGTCATTTTTCGACTTTTCGATTTAAACGCGTTTTCTCTCCCGGTTTTGACACTATTCACTTACCGGGTCCGTTTTCCGGAATTTTCTCGTTTATTAATTTTTAATGGTTATTAAGCTTCCATTAATACTTAATTATAGTTATTTAATCAACTATAATTTTTATGGGTCCGTTTGACCACTTAAAGTCACGTTTTCGGGTTTCCTTGAAAAACGTGCTTTAAAACTCCGTTAGCATTTTAATCCATTATTTGGATCCGTTTTCTTCGGGAATCACTCCCGTACACTAATTAGGCCTAACTAAGCCTTAGGAATCCATCTCGGACCCTTACGAGATCATATATCTCTTATTTTCATTTAATGCGCATTTTAGCGTTTTTCGCTTTTCAAGCGTTTTCTCTTTACTTTTGGTTTTATTTTCTTTACCAATACTCTTTAGGCACCATTAGGCCTTTAATAATCATATTAGAGTAGTTTAATCACCATTTTTAGATCCGGGGTATTAAAAAATCACTATATGATAAAATAATGTGATGTTCCCTACCCTAATGTCTTGCCATCAATACCGGCGGCCAGAAAAAAAAACATAAAGAAACCATGAAAAATAATGAAACTAGTAAACTACTATTTCACCTACTAGTAAAGTTCATTTTAATTTTTAAACACTTAAAACAATATATCACACAACATCAACTAGTTATTAGTAAAATGAGTCCATATCAAGTAGAAGGACAAAATCACACAATGACGAGGGAGCTTTCAACCGGAAACCCACTAAGGTTTTTCACCAATCCAATAACGGATCCAAAATAGTTGGAACCGCAAATTAAACTTTACCTCACTTTAGGTCGTTAGGTGTGGCTCTAGGTCCATAGTAAGCAAAAGACAAAAGCACACAATGACGAGTGTGTGGAGGGTGATTTTTTTGGTGTTCAGGGGGGGGGTCTAAATCTGGATATAACTAGATAACCTAGAACCTAGAAATTTCCACTATATATATGGAGGTTGAAAACCCGTTATCCTAGTATCTCTCATTTACCTACTCCATCGTCCATCTTTCCTAGAAAGCTTTAGGGGAATGCTAGGGAGCACTACACCAGCTCTCAATAGGCCCCACGCAGACTTATACCGTAAAGCCGGAAATGACTAGAGTCGCTACCTACTTTGAGCAAAAATGAACTTGGAAAGAAAAAGAAGGGTTCTAAAAACCGTTGGTTGACTATGAAATTGTTGCCTATGGATACGACTTATATGGTCATTGCAGAGATTTTGTATTAGGTTCATACTAGGTTACACCCGTTAGAAGTGGCAATGACCACGACTTTGAATGGTGCGTAAAGAAAAGTCTCGGTCTTCAATTTTTAGGATAGCCTTCTTTCAGAACCTTTTTAGAGAGATTCATTTTAGGGCCACAAGGATAGGATTATGGGAGAAGTAGAGTAAGGAGTGTTGATGTGGGGAGCTTTTATGCCAAGATAGCGCAAAAAAGATTCATGAATTGAGAGTTAAATGAATATGGAAGGTGTGGCGAACTTTTATGCCAAACCAGCGCCAAGAGGGTTAATGGGTTTGAGAGAGTTGAATGAATACAAAATGAAAGGTTAGGTGAGGTCTTCTACCAAGCTAGCACCAAAAGGAATGAATGATGTGTAAATGGCATATAATGAGTACGAGTTGAAAGATAGGGAATGGTCTAAGACTGTGTGGATGAAGAAAACCTGAGGTCTAGTGGTTTAAGGGTTTGTGAGAGTCAAAGGAGATCTGAAAGGTTCTATGGTTTTGAATATTTTAGGGGGTATGAGTACCGCCTTAAAGCTGGAAAAAGTTTTTTTTGATAGAAATCGGGCCGCACCCTGGGTGGGTTGCATATGTACTCAACTTTCTGTTGAGATTAGACTTTAAGTAGTCCATGGTTTTTTTGAATTATGAGAGTTTCAAGGTATTTTAAGAAAATAAGGGTTTTGAGGTATGCGGGTCTTTGAGGAGGTCGGTCCTTTGAGACATTCAAGGCCTGAAGATGTTACAAAATTTTGAGATGTTTGGGTTGTGAGAAGCTAGGGGTTTTTTAGGTTGTTGAGTTTGCTGAGTCTATTGAGGAGTTAAAATTTGTGAGACAATTGGAGTCTAAGAGACAGTTGGTGCCTGAGAGACGATCAGAGTCTGGTGAGGTGATTAGAGTCCGTGAGATGACTGGATATGATAGGTGATTGGAATATGAGAGCTGGTTGAAGTCTATAAAACGATTTGATTGAAGTCTATGAAACGATTTGATCTGGGAGGTGATTAGAGTCTATGAGATAATAGGAGCTCGTTGAGTCTGCTGAGACATTTGATTCTATTGTGACACTAGAGGTTTTAGAGACTTTGAGGTTTAGAAGAGTTCAAAATTTCAAGAAACTAGGGGTACTTATCCATTGAGATCGATTAAAATTGGACATACATAATTCTTTTATGATAATATATAATAGTATATGCATGCAGGGTGTAGTACTGGGTTACTAAAATCATCATTTTCTTTATAGTCTTATCTATTGTGATAAGAAAGTGCTTTTAGTTCGGTTCAGTAGAACGTGGTCTCCAAAACCTGATGTTGTAGGTTCAAATCCTATAGAATGTGATTCCTTTCTTTTTAGGTCAAATTAGACTTAAAAAACTTCACTAGATTGAATAAAAATCTAAATCTCTTGTGGATTAAAGAAAGAAGGAGGTCAATCAAAGGGTTCGGGCTTTGAAGGATTTTGGAGAATTCATAATTTAGAGGTGTCTGAGATTTGTAAAGCTTGAGATCTTGTGGAGCTTGAAGGTGTTTGAGTGTTTTAGGGATTATAGGGTCTTATAAGACATAGGATTTTCTAGATATTAGATATGTTTGAGTTTGTGAGACGCTCGGGTCTACGAGACATTTGAGATCTTAAAATGATGAAGAATTTTTGGAGTCTGTAAGACACTCGGGTCTGTGAGACATTTGGGGTCAATGAGACAATTGAAGTCTTTGAGACAATTGAAATTTAGGATGCTTAATATTTGAGGAGTTTGAAGTTTTCAAAAAGTTTGGAGTTTTAAGGAAGTTGGAATTTCAAGATTTGTTAAGCTAGAAAGAAATTTGGGAAGTTCAAAATATGTGAAGTTTGGAATTTATGGAGCGTGAAGGTGTTCGAAGATTTTATGAGATATTTGGATTTCCTAGAGATATATGAGGTTTGAGATGCTAGGGTCTATGATAGATTAGTGAGACCATATAAGATGTGAGAATTGGTGGGATGTTAAGAAAAGCTAAGATTACAGCTTTGTGAGTTTTGAAATATTTTAGAAGCGATGGAGATTTGAAATTTTTTATGAGTTTGACATATCAAGACGAACTCAACAAAAAAGCGATGCTTAAAAGCCTTGAGGGTGTTTGAGTAGAGTTTTGCAAAGGTGCTGCAACTATTCAAAGTGTGTTTTATTTGTTTCATTGAGTATGAAAGGATTATTTTTGTAATGGAATTAAAATCTTAGATCTTAATAATTGGGGACAGTTTGAAAACTTTTAATAAAGGAAGGGTATTTCCACCGACCGTATTTTACAGTTTGTTTGGGTGAGAAGCATCTCTGATTTTAGAAGCCAAGGACGTGGCCACAATAAATGAGTTATGGGAGAATATTAACTCCCTAGAGGCAGCAAGGCAAGAGAGACCCACCTAGAAGTTTACTAACCCCCTATATAGCAATGAGAACGCTTCAGTAGGAGGTCAAGATTTACAAGGGGGCTTCGTAGAAGGCGGCTTGGGAAATAAGCTAACCACAAAGTTCAAGAGAGCTCTGAAACACATCGAGTGGATGGAGAAAACCGGTAAGCCCACCGGTTTTGACTACTTTTCAATGGGATTTTATGCCGATGTCGAGCTCCCTTCGAAGTTGAAGCTACCGACACTAGCTCTCTACAAGGGTTCCTTCGACCCCCAAATCCATTTAGCTATGTTCGATAGGGGGATGTCTATTCTCAGGCTCAATGATATGAATAATGCCAAGGTCTTCACTCGCTATAAGGATGAAATTCCGCAATGTTGGTACCTCACACAGAAGATGTTAGTCCCTCTGTGTTTTACTGATGATAGCCAACTATGAGTCACTCTTCCAGATAGAGTCCGCCTACCTAAATGGAGCCAGTTGACGCGGAGCAGTTACTAAAGTCTTCTGCACAAATCAGTCCAAGCCACTCAACCCCGCGGTTACTTCTAGAGGTGTGGAGTAGTAGCTGACCATTTCAACCACTAAGGAACGTGGAACATCATCTAAACAGTTACCAAAAGTCCTGGAAACCAATATTTAAGCATTGTTACTTCACTTTGCAAACGTGGGAGCTCAGAACCATTATGAGAGATCGAGAGAAAAAGTGTAATAGTTCGAGTCCTATTATGTATTTCATTTCTGCACAAGTATTCACATTCATAGACTATTAGAGTGTGATGCACTGAAGAACTCCCTGTGACACATTGATCAATTCGTAGAGTTCATAGGTGTAGGAGTTAGACAGAGTCTCTATGTCTAACCCTAAGAGTAGAAGACTAGGTTGTAAATTCATCATTGAATTCTCAATACAAGTTCTCTATTCTTGTACTCTTGTGCCTTAAAGCTTCCGCATCTCTCGCTTGTCTCAGAACGAGTCTATTTAAGACTAACACCTCAGACAGACTCGGTCAGCACTTCCTCGATCCCATCAAGTGGTATCAGACCCGTGTTGGCTGACACTTCATCAATCATGGCAGAAGTTAGTAGCATCACCAATAACAATAGAATGCAGTTTGAAAATCCAAAACTCACATCTACGTACTACAACATGTGGAAAAATGAAATGGAGTCCCATCTGAAGTCTCTTAATTTACAGCTCTGGAGAGTTGTGGTTGAAGGAAACTTTAAAATCCCTGAAGGAAAAGCAGAAAAGGACTACACCTCTGAGGAGAGAAGGTTTGTAGAGTTAAATGCTCAAGCTATATGAGCAATCTACATGAGTCTATCCCCCCCGGAATGTGACGAGTCTATCAAATGAAGGTTACAAAAGACATATGGAATCATCTTCGAGCAGTACATGAAGGTAATACTGAGTTGAGAAAATCCAAGGTTCAGGAACTCAAGATGAACTATGAGAATTTCGTGGGCAAGCCTAGAGAGTCATTTAATGATATGCTATTAAGATTTACCAAACTCACCGCCACCATAGAGGAAATACAGATCGACAAATCAAATGAGAATATGAATAACAAATTCTTGAATAGCATGGGGGAAGAATGGTTTGAAAATTTGATCTCAACAAGGGCATCAAAGAGCCTTGACAAGTGGAGTCTCACTGATCTTGGTTCATACCTTCAGTTCATTAACAAATACAAGAACAACGTCAAGAAATGAGGTAATTTTTCTGGTCAATTAATTACATATTCTAATCCTAACCAAGCTCTATAGGTTCAATCTCAAGTTCATCAACCGCTACCTCAGAATGAGCCCTCCTTTCATGATGTCACCAACACTTAAGACTTAATTCAACAAGTTCGCGACACTCTCATTGACGGAATTATTGAGGAAGGATCGGTGTCAACCTTTGTAGATATGGCATTGATAGTTAGAAATTTTAAAAGGTTCATGAGAGATAGGCCAGATAAGAATTTTCAAAATTCAAACAAAATTGGTTAGAATCGTTTATATCAGTCTACATGACATAACTACCAAAGCCAGTTTGGCTCTGCAGAAATAGTCTGTTTCTAATGTCTGAAGCCTGGCCATTACGCCACCAACTACCATCTCAAGAGAAAAGATACTCAGGGTGAAATACCCCAAATGTTGTTTAAACATTAAACTATGGTATAATAAGGCTAAAAAGTGCCTTAGAAACAATAATGAACAATTTAAACCATAGAAAACACAAATACATACCTTAAAGTCAATATGAGCGAAAATGTGCTCTAAGCTTGGGATAATCTTGGTTAAGACCTAATAAGCTTACCAAGACCTTATTTATATGTTAATGAACATATTAAATCAATTACCAAAGAAAACCAAGCTTGAAAACAAGTTAAAACACAAAATGTGCTTTAAGGAGTCTTAAAGCACATTTTTGAAAAATTGTCTTGTAAATGGGTTTTGAATGGCTAAATGTCCATCATTACTCTTTAATTAACATGTGTACTACTTAGTATCACATTAGAAAGTCTAAATAAATGGGAAATCAAAAATTTCACAATTATGTGCCTTGATTAGTGAATAGTGACCTAATAGTGCTAGTTTAAGACATTGGTCAACTTAAGTCAATTGAATGGTCAACAAAAACCACAAAACACCCCATTTGACTAAGGGGGCCGATTTTCAAGGGTGACTCATCACACTTAACCAATCAAATAAGCTAAGTAAAGTGATAAAGCAAAGTACTATTTACTTTTGGATAAATATCTTAAAAACTAGCTAGTTCTTCTCATTCTCTTCATTCTCTTGCTTTCCCACCGTCTCCAACCTCTCTTCTTCCTCTCATTCTCGGTTTGCTACAGCACCACACACACCACCATCTTCAATCTCTTATATCTCCAAGCTCCATTTGCCAAATCAAATTCTAAGACCACCATTCTCTTAGTCTTGCCAAGCTCTTCAACTCTATCATTTCAAAGTTCCAAAACCACCATTTCGGTGCCAAGAATAAACACCATGGGAGGAGCTTGAGCTCATCTTTTTGCTCCTTGTTGATCACCTTGCTTCAAGGTAAGGAAAAACCAAAGAAAACTTCATTTTCCTCTTGTTTTGATGTTGACCGAAAATCACCATTGATGGTGTTTTCTTTTGCTTTGTTTTAGCTTCATTCTAATATTCAAAGGGCTTGGTGGAGTCCTCTCTTGCTACTTATTCAAACTCTCTTCCATTTCCAAGGTAAAACAATCATCTTAATGTTTTAAGACAATATGTAAATTAGGGTTATTAAATGAGCTTAAGCATGAAGCTTGAATGCTCATTGCCTTGCTTGTATGTTGATTAGAAGGTTGACAAGAAATCAAAGCCTTGCCGATTTCTAATCAAGCAAGAGCAAGGAAAAACAAGTGAGGAAGTTGGGAAGGAAAAGAGGTAAATGAGCTATCTCAATGTAGTTTAAATGCCTTAGGAAAATGAGCTTATATTGCTTATTAAAACTACCTAAGGAGCCAATGACAAATGAGCTAGAAAACTATTCCCAAGGAGATTATTAAAGAGCATATATGATGTTGGGTGTATTTGCAGGTCAAAGGCAATATATATGTGGAAATTCAGTTTTTATAGTTTATGTTATTTAAGGGCCTAAGAGCCATGTTATTTAAGGGCCTAAGTGCCAAGCAATTTAAATTATGCACTATATTGTAATGTAGTGTAGTTTAAGGTTTAGCTTTGTGTGGAGGACATTCTTGTGTGAATAAATGTTCTTGGATGTTTAAAGGTGAAAACTATGTGTTTTGGTGTAACAATGTACTAGTGAAACCCATGTCAAAATTGGTTTATGTTCAAGAAGTTTAAGGTGTTTAGACTAGGTTTGATGAACTAGGAATGACTGAGTGTTTTACTAGAGAAAGAAAAATGTGTTAAGATGTTCTTGAGTGCTAAAGGACTTAGGCAAATTGGGGTGAGCAATGAGAAAATAATGTCTAGTAAGGAGGACGTATAAACTTGCGGAGAAATTTGGAGGTGTGGCATAAAGGAGTTTTGGTTAGTGAGAAAAGATGCTTGGGAGATGATGTTATAGTGGTGAGAAAACATTTTGACATAGTAGTTATTATAGGTATGAAACACCACTTAGAAACCTAGTGAAAAACATTACAAGTGTTAGCATTTTTACAAGAATATGTGTAATGGCTAAAGTGATTTTGGTGAGTGATTTAAGAAGTTTAATGCATAGCTAAAGGTGTGTTTGAAGTGCCCAAATGAGGTTAAAACATACTAGGGTATATAAGGTAAAGTTTGGAGTCAAATTGGCAGTTAAAAACAAGGGTCTGGAGCAGACCAACCTTGGGGACCGGACCTGCAAGGTCGGTCGAGCCCAGTTTACCTAGCCAAAAAACTTTCTGGAATGGACCGACCTTGGGGACCGGACTTGCAAGGTCGGTCGGGCTTAAAATTTGTATATGGAATAGGTCTCTGGAATTGACCGACCTTGTGGACCGAACTTGCAAGGTCGGTCGAAGTAGAATTTCTGACGGTAATATGTTTCTGGAATGGACCGACCTTGGGACCGGACTTAGCAAGGTCGGTCGAAGTGTAAATTTACAAACCCGGAAGTCACTGGAATGGACCGACCTTGGGTAAGGTCGGTCGGTAAGGTCGGTCGACCCAAAACTTGTAAAAAAAAAACAAACAAAGTGTGTCTTAAGTAGTTAACCCTAGGGGGTATAATGAAGGTAATCAAGGGTAAGTTTAAGCAATAAAACCTGTCATGTAATCATGAAGAATGCTTAGTAAACCGGGGGTTAAATAAGTTAATTAACTGACATCATTAATCATGTTTTAGGAACTACGTGTGGCGGGACTCGTACACAGCAAGGACCAAGGTATGGTTTTCTTGCAGTCTGTTGCCTACCGGTTTACACCGGCTTGTGTGTTGTTTGCTTTTCTGTGTGTTTACGACTTTATAAGATTAAACCATGAAATGAGTTTACAGTCGTTGTGTTATTGTGGTGTGTGTGTACCGATACCGGTAACTTCGAAATGCGTACTAATTGTAGCTAACCAGTGTTAGGATAATGCACGAGAACGGTATACGGTTATAGCGTCTCCAACCAAGGAACGTTCTAACCACGACTATGTTTGAACTGGTTGTGGTTTGCATTAACGATTTATATCTCATCACCCTTATGTGTCTAAATAGACCTAAATACCCGTTGTGAATTGTTGTGTCAAGTCTCGACAATGGGACTTCTAACAAGTGTACTGGGGGGTGAGGAATCCGGTTGTCCGGTCACGCGTGTATGTATAAGAGTAGATGTCTGCATCAGATTCGACTCTTTTAATGTTAAGGTTGTTCTCCTTCTTGGCGTTCGATCTCCCGCTAGCTTCATCCAAAGCTTACCTATTCTGACTGATGATCGGTCTAGGGGGAAATATGTGTGGTTGTGGAGTGTTCGGATCACAATATCTGATCCATATTTGAGTTAAGTTACTCGTCCGACTAACAGGACGGTAACGAGTGATGTAACAAGCTTAACATGAGGGTGAAATCATTCTCTAGGCTTTTAATGTTGACTAACCATCTTGGTTCGCTTTCTAAAGTGAAATGTTCTCACTATGTATGTGTTGTTGTGCTATGTAATACTTCTTGCTATGCTATTTATGTTGTATGTTTAAAATCAATGCCATGTTATCACGACAAATAGTTGCGCGTATCCCGGTAGCCGATGGGCTGCGCGTTAACCATACCAGCCAAGGGTTGCTGACCCCCTTTGGGGGCTCCATATTTATTTGCAGGATGGGGATCGAAGAAGCGGAATGGCTTTAGACCTTAGGCTAGGAAATACTTTTGGTATATTTTGGATGGTTGGCCCGGGATGCGCATGTGCTCCCGTGGCGGTATATTTTGGTTCTGTTGTTATGACAGTGGCGGTACATTGACAGTGACAGTTTACAGTGATGAGTTGTAATTAAATACTCGGTATTGTTGATTATGTATTTATGGTTATTAGTTCTATGCTTGGGAGTCTAATCATCAGGCGGTACAAATGTATGTATTCTGCCTAGTTAGCCACGTGGGTGGCTAACGGCGTGTAACACCAATCCGTTTAGTTATTGTTTTAGTTGTTTAATTCCGCTGCGATTTCGGTTAATTGTTAAGTGCGTAGTAGGGGTGTTACACAGGGACAGAATTTTCAGTCCTCACTCTTGGTAAGTTATGCTTGGGGAGAGTCTGACTCTGGGGAGCCAGAGTCAGGAACAGCAAGCCTCATTTGTTTAATGGCACATGAGGATGTAAGACCCTCACAGACCAAGGTAAGGGAGACTCCCTTTGCATCTGCTCTATCTAATCTTGCTACTAACGAAAATTCCGTACCATCTTTAGATTTCTACTTACTTTATAGACCTGATCATCCTGTGTGATCTTACTAAAGATCAACAACAAATTGCTCTTCTTTTTGAAGAAATTCATATTTTTAAAGAACATATCACCAGGGATAGACTTAAGCTTCAAGAATATGAGGACACCATTCACAATCTTTAGAAAGAGTCGAGTGGCTTGAAAAACTTCATTGAAACCCTTGAGTCTCAAAATGCCAATCTACACAAAAATCTTAAGAAAAGAAAGACCAAGCCTATCCCAAAAGCTCTTTCAATCCTCTCACTTTTGTACATGAGGTCTCTGCTGTTGAGAAACCTAGGTGGTGTGAAGAAAAACTTACTGAATCCAAATCCATTCAAAAGAAACTTGAAAAAGAAGTTGACACTCTGACTACTACTCTAAAAAAGGCATAGAGTGACTCGCTCAAATCCATGACCCTCACCTTCGTGGTTACCTAGGAAAAACCAGATCAATCTTTGTAAAATGGCCACCAAACCAAATGACCTCTCTCGTCGTAAACATCAAAGAGAAATATTCACTTATAAGTTTTGCTGGACCAAGAAATACGTCCAACTTCCTCACTTTTTAATATGTGGCTACTGTGGTTATGATGGCCACAAAGACTATGTTTGCAGAAAATTAAGTTGAGATTTTTCCATTAATATCTCTAGGATCTCAAAAATTACTCATCCACATACCACCTATCATTCTTCATCAAGAAAGGGACCCAAGTATGCATGGTTCCTAAAACTAACCAATATTAATTTTGCAGGCAGAGGGACTAACGAACCGTGATCCCTGGTTTCTGAACAGCGGTTGTTTGAGACATATGACAGGGGGCCCGATAAAGCTCACAACTCTCTTTGACCATCAAGGGTGAAGCGTTACCTTAGGAGATAACAAGAAAGGTGAAATAATCGGTATTGGCTTCATGGGTAATCCCTCTAAATATAAAGGTAAAGAAGTTAATTTGGTTACTGGTTTAGGTCATAGCTTGCTAAGCGTCTCCCAAATCTGTGATCTCTCTAATATGGCTCTATTCTCTGCTAATGATTGTACAATATTTGATGCCATTACTGGTGATTTGAAGACTTAAGAAAATGTGTTAATAATTTTTATGAAATCGATCTGAATACCCCTCACTTTAGAGGAACTTTGTGTTTGGCTATTTTTGATAAAAAAACCAATCTTTATGGCACTCTTGCTTAGGGTATGTTCATGGTAAAATTTTTATAGACTTAGAAATGAAGACTTGGTTGTATGACTCCCTCCGATTAATTTTCAAACTGACTCTCTCTGTGATGCTTGCGCAAAAAGGACACATACCAAAGCTAGTTTTCATAATAAAACTGTCATTTCCACCTTTACCCCTCTTGAATTACTACACATGGACCTATGTGGACCTATGCGTGCACAAAGAAAAAGTGGCAAAAGATATATTTTGGTTATTGTGGATGATTTCTCTCGTTGGACATGGGTGATTTTCCTTCGCTCAAAGATTCTACATACTCTGACTTATGTCTCTATTTCAACTATTGGTTAACAAGTTTTCTCGTACGATAAAAACCCTGAGAATAGATCAGGGAACTGAGTTTTGTAACCAGTACTTTGATGAGTTTTATAGGACTAATGGTATTGAGCACCAGACTTCCTCTGCCAGAACTCCTCAACAGAATAGGGTTGTTGAACGAAAGAACCGCACGTTAGTTGAAATGGCGAGGACCATGTTGCTTGACTCTTCCGTTTCATCATCTTTTTGGGTAGAGGCAGTCAATATTGCTTGCTATGTGTTGAATCATGATTCTTTTCATCCCCTTCTCAAAAAGACACCGTATGAGCTTCTCAAGAATAGGAAACCACACATTAGCCATCTTCATCGGTTTAGGTGTCGTTGCTTCACACACAACAATGGGAAGGAAAATCTCGGCAAATTTTTACCTAAATACGATGACAGAATCTTTTTGGGTTACTCATCCAAGAGTAGAGCCTACAGAGTGCTAAATTCAAGGACTCAGTGTATTAAGAGAGTCCCCATGTTAAATTTGATGGAATATCCAATGTTGACGGAGACTAAGAGTCAGAATATTTTCTACCTGACAGTGAATCTGATCTCTCCACTACCTATACCTCTGTTCCCATCGCTAATATTTCAAATCCATAAAACATCACCCCTAATGATCATGAGGATGATACCCATGAAGACGACCAAACTGAGGCCATACCACCTCCACATACTCCACAACAGACTCCTACTGCCTAAGACTCCTCATAATCCCCTAGTCTGAATCCCTCCCACACTATTACTACCGCGTCTACTACACCACAAAATACTCAATCTAGAAGGCCCAATAGGTACTTGATAAGTGGTGAAATAATGTAATTCTTAGGTATTTGGTTACCTTCATTACATGAAACTATTGACCTATTTCACCACTTTATAGAGCATTTTATTAATATAGGTGAACTTATAAAAATTTAGATTATAATATAGGCAAAAGCTCACTTGAGATTTCGGAGACTCTCAAGACATTGTAGTCAAGCTTTATGGCCATGAGGAGTGTTCCAAGGATAATGGGTCAAATGGGGGCGATTACGGTGTAGAAAGACCGTTTCTGGTGAAGACCTACCCAGAGGACCGCCCCTGTAGGGCGGTCAAAAGTTGAAATTCCACTTCTGGTCGGCGGTCAGGGTTAATTCGTTCACGAGTTTTCCTCTCTGGTCTGGACCGCCCCTATAGGGAGATCAGAACGGAATGTTGCTCAGATTACAGTTTTAAAAACGGGAAAACTTGACACACAAACTCTCATTCTATATTCTACACTTCCACACCGTAAAATAAGAGAGAGAAGGAAATTTTGAGGAGAAAAGAAGAAGAAGAAAAAGAAGATAAGGAAAAAGCTCATCTTCCCTAAGCTTTGCACCACCTCCAATGATTTCTTCTCATTCTCTCTATACTCTACTCCTCTCTATGTTTGGGTAGTCTTCATTTGTGCTCTAGGATGGGAATTGAACCTTAAATGCTTCTATGTAGCTTGTAAACTTACCTAATTTACTATAGTTGTTTTATCTCCATTGAAGCTCCATGAATGTCTTGGATTGATCACTCATGGAATTTCTTGCAATTTCCAGTGAAATTAGGGTTTGAGCTAGAAATTAGGAATTTGGGGATAAACTGTAACACCCCAACTCCAAATACAATAATCATCGCCCTAAGTCCATCTCATTCAATAACAACGCAGCGGAAAAGTTCTACTAAATTGGTGTTACCGCCGTTAGTCACCCACGTGACTAACTAGGCCTATTCCCTTACAGTCACGGTCTAACTAACCGGATAATTACTCGAGCATCTATACAATACAATTCATAAACCACAACTTATACCGAGTATCCCATATCCTAATACATCATACTAACATCTCATCCATTTACTAAACGAGTGTACATGCACAACTCGTGAAACAAATGTAAAAGCAACCCGCAGTACTCTACCCGCTCCTACTCTCAGGTTGAGTCCTTGTCTGGTACCTACCTGCAAAGTTTAAATCACAGGCCCCAAGGGACTTAGCACATGGCTGGTATAGAAAACGTGCAGCCCACAAGCTAGCAAGGTTACATACGACTACTTTGTCATATACATGCAATTGTTTTCATACAAATAATAATAAGAAGTACGATAACAAACAACACATTTATGTGAAACATTCACAGCTCAAATAAATCAAACGTCATAATGGACGCCCATTAATGAGTAAGTTAGATTGCTAACTCCTGAGACCTGAGAATTGTTTAGTTCTCGTGTTTGACCATACCTTATAAGTGTCAATCGTTCTCTTAAAAGAACTGGTTCTCTAACTGAATTGTTTATTCTTGTCGGGTCAAGGTAACCCTAGCCAATGAGTTATTAGCTCCTTTGGGTTAATAAACATTAATTCTTAAGTTATGAGGGGTGTAGGCTTGACCCTCCCGCGCCTCCTGAATTTGCCTCCCACCTCGAACTGTTCACTCGAGATGGTCGGGTCTGTTTGTCGACCCTAGACGACAAGTCGTAGACGAGCCATATGCGGAAGACAGATCTGATACAGATGCCGACCTCCTAACCTAAACATGCATGATCGGAGTCAGTCCCGGATTCCTCTTCCCCCAAGTTCCAGTTAGTTGAAGTCTCATTGACAATTGGTTAGTTAAACCTCTCTCGGTATTAACCTACTACCAACTTGGAGTATTTGTAACCTTATACAATTTTTACTAAACATAGTTAATGAACAAGCTCTGAATCAAGTCATGTTAGTGTGCGATGGACACACAATAACAATACAATAGATCGGTTTCATGCTTAATCTTGTTTGGTCGTATCATATTAACACATAGCACACTAACCGAGGTAGACCCCGTTAGCAAACTGAAATACCCCTAAATTAATTTAAATTATTTTAGGGGATTTCTTTTATTAAACCATAAATAATACTATTAAATATTAAATTATTGTATGGAATTATGAATATTAAATTATTATATGGAATTATGAAAATTAAATTAGGGAATTTCTTGTATTTAATCCTAAAGAATACTATTAAATATTAGATTACTATATATTATTACATAGTATTATGAATTTAATAATATGATTTATAAGTCAATAAATCTTGGAAAATTTTCAAGACACTCCAATTATGTTATAAAGATTTTAGAAATATTTGGAACAATGATTTGAGTCGTAAAAGTCAAAATAAAATCATAGAAACCTTAAAGCTTCTAAAGCCTTGCTAGGGTTGACTTTTTGAGAATGGTCAAACCAGCCCTTGAAACCTATATCAATAAAAATCGTATGGAAAACCAAGAAGATTGATAAAAAGAACGTTGAAAACGGATTATCCTAGCCAAAGTTATGATGGATTGAAGTTTAGAGCCAAAATTTTAAGAGTGTTGACGTGTCAGTCAGCCAGACACTACCACTGAAAAGTCCCAAGTGTTCGACCGTTTTTGCATCTCAAGGGTCGATCTTCAAACGCTTATATCTCCGTCTCTACTCCACCATTTCGTATGCCGTCTTTTGCATTCTCTTCTACTACAACTTCTCTTTCCAAGCCTAACTCATACATAACCTAACTCCTTCTAAATCGACCGGAAAATCGATCCAAAGTTGCCTCCCCGAAAATCTGCAACCCAGATTTTCCAGAAAACTGATCCGGCAAGGTAACTTCGTCTAACCATATCTCCTTCATCTCTCAATGAAAACTCGAGTGCGATAGTTCATTATGTAGATCTTTAATCCCTCTCAAACTTTCATGTTTACATCCAAGGCTGATTCTCAATAGGGTGGGAGATAAAGGCCTCGAAAGTTTCCTACCCGAGAAACTGCTACCCAGAAATCTGGAAATTCCAGTTGATGAGGTAAACTTTGCTCAATCGTATCTTCTTCGTTTGTGAATGAAAGTTCACGTACCATACCTCGTTTTGAAGATCTTTAATTTCTCTACAACACTTCTGAAGAAACCTCGAGCTAGTTCTCAATCTTGTGAAAGATTAAGGCGTCTAAAGTCGCCTCCTCGATCAGGTTGTGTTTTTGCCCAAATCTTTTTAGAAAATCGACTAGGTAAACCCAGATCTTGTGAGATCTATAACTCTCTCGTTCTATAGCCAAATTCGTTGTTCCATAGCTCGTTTTAAAGATCTTGGATTCCTCTTCAACCTTTATTTAGACATCGAAGGCTGAATCACAACCAATTGGTACAGAAACGCGTCTAAAGTTCGTCACCTGATTCAGTTCTGCCCAGAATTTTTAGAAACATATGGTAAATCCGATTTTTGTCCCTATCATAACTTCTCATCCTTGTACAAAATTCATGAACCATACCTTGTTGGAAATATCTTAAACTCTTCTTCAACTTTCCTTAAGGCAGCTACAGCTGAAACGTCCTCATTTGGGAGCATTAAGCGTCCGAAGTAGGCAACTCGGTCACAACGCAATAGCAACCCAGAATTTCAGTGGTAAACTCGAACCTTGAAGAGTCAATAACATTCTCCACAGTGCTCCGTTTGCAATGATTCTTTCACCCATGTGTAGAGCTATGATTCTTCTTTTAAACTTGATAAATACCTTGGAGTGAATCGCTTTAGGTTGTGAGAACCAGATCTGCGAAGTTGGCATCTTGAACTGCACATGAAATAATGAATCTTGGTAAGGTTGAACCTTGTTTGACTAATTTAATGATCTTCCCGAATGAATTTTGAAATGAGATTTTATACAAGTGTGAATTATAGAGTATATTTCGTTTTGATATAATATTTTGGAGTTATAAAACGTAAGTTAAGTTTTTATAAGTTACGTCTTGTAAGAATCAACATAGCAATTTAATAAAGTAATTTTTAGGAAATAAAATTTTTATAATATGAGTAAAATATCATAGTTACTATATATTAAATTCGAGAATTTTTAGACAAGAGGGAATAGGTCTAAAAATTGTAATTCTGTTTTTCATAAGATATGTTATAATCTACGGTTTTTAATGTAACAAAAATTAAAGTATAGTGATTAATGAACTTTATAGGTTGGGAATAACATAAGAAGATTAAACTAACATTTAATACAGAATGTTAATAAATATTTTGAGTATAAACTTTTAAGCAAAGTAAAGAAATAAAGAAATAAAATAATCTTAGGTTAAATCAAGGAATTTAATTAACCTACTTTTATGTTAACTTATACTATAGAAGTAATATACTGAATTGTAACAAAGGGAAATACTTTATATTATAAACACATATTGGATGAAGATATGTATATACGTTAGTAGGAGCAATTAAATATAGTAAAGTTATGTAAAGAATGTCTTAAATAAATCTTAATATGTAGATAATGAAAGAATAAACAAGAGGAATAAAATACCTTATGGAAAATAGAATATGAGGGAATTAATAAATAAAACTAAATCTATACATGATACTATTAATAGAGTATTATAAGAGTAGTATTAAATTATGATTATGAAATTAAGCTTAAAGAGTTACCTTTGAATTTCTAAGATTTATATAAACCGTATTAAACTACATGTATATTATTAGTCAGCGATCATAATGTAAATCTATAATTGGGTTAAGTAACTAATAAGTTAAGACTTAGGAAAATTTGTAATTAGATTACATAAGATGTCAAACAAATAAATCTTATTATATAATTAATAATAAAATAAATAAACACTTTTACAACTAACTGTGAAGTGGATTAACAAGCCTAGATTTAATCATTTCATAACATTTATAATATTGAACAATAACTTAATGTTTTCAAGATAAGATCATTAAAAGGATTAGGATATAAAACTATATAAACTATGATTAGGATTAATCTAAATAATAATCCTTGAGTTCTTAAATTAGAGAAGCTATATTAAATACGCTTATTACCAATATTCAGAATGCGAGTTTATAATTAAGTGATCTATTTAGTCGTTAAAACTTAAAAAAGGGTTGTAAGTAGAAACTAGATATTTAAAACCTTGAACCTTTAATCAGGTGGAACTAAGTACATAGGTATTATATGGATATACTTACGACACTAGAAATATTAATATGTTATTTTAATATAAAATACGAGAATTTTTCAGAATATATTATCTTATTAAATAATTGACAATTTCACTTATGAATGAGGATTTAATTCTTAGATAAATTTTACCTTATGTTAAAATATAATGTTCATCCTAAAACATAATAAAGGAGATTAATTTATTTTTTATTCCTTTGAAACCTTAGGTTTTGTAAACAATATGAAAAATGTATTTAGACATAAGTTTATTAAAATTTAGTATAAAGGATTATACATAGTCTATAGCGGGAATGTGTGTAAAAGTAAAACAGTTAAGGAATTAAATGTAAGTAAGGATACGTAAAAGGTTATCTTAAAACACTTTATTATATAGTTAATGATAAAGCAAATAATATACTTTCTGAATACTAAATGTAAGAGTTCGATAAGTCTAAGTTAATTATGATATAGTTATTTCAATATGAGGAGTAATCCAACGTCTTATGACGAGATTATTAGATGGTTATAAAAATGTCATTCTGAACTAAGGATATGATAATTGGGTTTAGTAGCTCAATTAATTTATAATAAAATGCATCTATAACAATATGATTCCAATATACATGATGTAGATCTTACTTAAGTTAAGGGGAAAACTTAATCATAATGGATTATCTAGTAGATATTGATAAAATACATAATCGTTACATCGTGAAGTAATAGTAGTATTCTAAGATAAACCCATTGTAGGTCATAGTGCGTTGTTTATCCCGAAGTAAGAATAAATGTATTGAACTTAAGGATTATTATTGAGATTCTAAGATTAAATGAATATATAAAATGCACTTATGATATAAGGGTCTCAAAACTCTTGAATGTTAGAATTATGGTTGAGTACTAGTAAAGTGGATAAGAGTGGAACAATTAACAAGTGTTAATAAAATACATTCCTTGGTCTTACAACCTTGAGCTATACAACATTCTAAGATAAATCAAAGGTTATACATAACATTTAAGTGAGGGCTTAAAACAATTGAGACTTAGAAATAAGAGTGAGGAATTTATTTAAGTTTAACTTAGGCTACAAGTTATTGATGATATACTACCTTTAATATTCCTCAGAGTGTGTTGAATGTTTGCACGAGTCTACTAGGACTGCTGCAGCGCTAATCAGGTACGATTTCTCGTACTCAGATACTTTGCTAACGGACTTTGTGGAATGTTTGGAAAATGCCAACTGTTCTTGAATGGATTTCAAAGGAAACTGTTTGTGTGACTAACTCAGCTTGATGTGACTAACTGAGCCTTGGATGTACAACTCACATGATCATTGGTACCTTTTGTCTGGTGGTCTCATTGGATATTAACTGCTGAGGGTTTACGCCTCTGCACTCTGTAGGACTGAGTGTTTTGGTATTGCACTTGTGCAGTTAATATCTAGTGGGAATATGGGAAAATGCCAATCTTGGTATTGAGTATTTGTTCTTTCTATTAAGTGGTGCACACACTTTTCACCGATGACTGAGAACGGGTCGGTGGCAGTGGAGGTCTGCTATACCTCGTCCATATGGACAACTGACAGCGGAGGTCTATTTACCACGTCCTTGAGACAACTGACTGGCGGTGGGGGCCATCTCTCCCAATTGGTTTTATTCCACTCTTGAGTTATGGGTCTTGGACCTCTTCTTCCGTTTCTAGTCCTTGTGACTACTTGGGTCTTTCTAATCCTAACTAGAACTGAGTCTAACACAAGCAATGGATGTTCACTAACTCATGGTGTGGTTTCTTTTTTTTATCAATTGGCTAACTTTACCTTCTTGTTATTTATCTCTATCCTTGACTTGTTACCTTTGACTTGGTGTTTTGGTTGAGCCTTGTTCTTCTGTTTTTGTTTTAAGCATTTGACTTCAAGTTATTGTTTATTTTAAGAGTTATGTTTTTAAACTTCTGTTTTGGAGAGTTGTACCAGTTCCATTCCAGGGAACTGACTCACCTCTCCCGGGGTGGGCTGCTTGGTTTTATCTTGTAGGTATGTATTGTTATACAGGTGGCCACGAAGAGTATGAGTGATTGGGGCGGGAATTAGGAATTGTGGAGAGTTTTATATCTTGCACTTGTTATGTTTTCTCAAGTTCAGACCGTAGCATTTATAATCTTACAGGTTGTAATTGGTGAGGTTTGGTGCCGGGTGTTTGGAACCCGATGATCTGTAATCACCTTAGTATTTTATTTTTTTGCTACATTTTCATTAAATAGGGGCGTTACACAAACAAGCTACAAGAATCCCATACCGTACACCGGAGATTTGCTAGCTCTTAATCCCACGTTCGCCTAATCCGCCGAACGCCTCTGACTATCTAGATCTGTAACCAGAACTAGTATTAGTATCCTGTGTCTTAGAACTAGTTTGGTTCTCTTTTCAACTTAAACCTCTTTCTAGGTTAACCCGAGTATAATAGTTTACCGTTAAACGGGTTCGTTCATTTAGGAGCTTTTTCAAGCTCAATTCTAATTCATTAACATACTAACGTCGTTAGCAGTTACTTAGTTGCACAGTTAGCAACTTTAGACTTATACGGACCTTGTATTAGGTTTTAGTATTTTTCACTATTCATCCATATTTCACTATTCATTTATATGGTCTCGTATTTCACTATTCATTTATACGGCCTTGTATTTTACTATTCACCGTATTTCACTATTCACATATACGTATTTTACTATTCACATATACGTCTCGTATTTGACTATTCACATATACGTAGTTACTATTCATGTATACGTATTTACTATTCATTTATATGTATTTACTATTCATGTATACGTATTTACTATTTGTGTACACATATTTACTATTCATGTATACGGATACTATTCGCGTATACGAGCACTATTCATGTACACCAAAATTTTTCGTATACGTCCGTATGATACTCCGTATCATATGTATTGATTTCTTTTTCCAATGTAACTTGTATTTTCATTAAAAATACTTTAAGTATTGATTTCTCCTATACTTATTAAATTACGGGTATACCCCTTGTATACCTTAATTTATATACGGGTCTCGTTTAACCCCGTCTTAACTCTGTTTCTTTTACAACTTGTTTATAAATTCTTTATTTAATTTCCTTAACCTTCTAAACACATAAAAATGTGTTATTTACATTACTTACCCATAGTTCTCTTAATCTCTATTTTACTCATAATAAGTTCTAAACTTGTTATTTTATTTCTAATTTCTTCCAAAGTCTTTCTTAATTAATTTCTTTTATACTTTTGGTCAATCACCAAAATATACCCAATTTTGACCAGTCTTTTATGGTCAAACCCCTAACTTCTATTATTTACAATATTACCCCTAAAGTTAATTTAACTTAACTTTTTATTCCTTTATCCTTTTAATATAATCTTTTGCTAAAAATTTTATTCTAGCTCCTCTAAACATTTCACAAACGGTCATTGACCAAGTTTGACCACGTTTGACCAGGGAAATTACCATTTTACCCTTGTGGTCTTTTCTTTTATCCTAACTCATTTATTAACCAATTTAACTCTAATTAATTTCTAATTTTCGTAACTAATTTACCTACAGATTTTTGAACATCAAAAACCATTTTAAACATCTCTAAATCACCAGATTTAACTATCTAATATTATAGTATATATATACCACCCTTTATTTACCTAAATATACCGAAAACCTTATAAATTCCTTATAACACTTATAAACTCTTTATAAATTGTAAACTTAATTCTACAATTATTTTCTCATCATCTAAACTCTCAAAAATTACATATTGACCCTATAAATTTTCGGTATTCACCTTTTGGTACCAAAACTTCTTAAATTTTACATATTACTCTTAATTACTCTAATTCCTTTAATTTAACTAAGTTAGATAATTTTTCTAACTCATTAATAACCCCTTAATTTTTGGCCATATTGAAATTCATAGTATATGAATTTTTCTTGTATATTATGATAGCTTATATTGTAGCTTATATCATAAGGAGTATAAATCTAATTTTAGATTTACAAAATATTAACATTAATGTGTCAAAAATTAAATCTAACACACTTATAATTTCGGTAATAACAAACAAGATGAATGAAATACCCCAAACCTTAATATGTTAATTAATTATGTAATTATAATTTTCTAAGGCTAATTAAGTCCTTAAGATTATTGGTGAAGAAATAAAACCAAAAAGAATAAGAAAATGCGTAAAAGTCACAAAACGTGAAACCACGTATTTAATTATTTTAGGAGGTACATAACCTTCGTTAGAGTGATAAATGTATTTTATACCTTAATTACACATTAATAACATGGGGAAAATTCCGGAAGAAAACGGATTCAAACCATGCGTAAAAACGCTAACGGAGTCCTAAAACGTGTTTTTCGAGAATATCCGAAAACGTGATTTTAAACAGTTAAATGACCCCGTAAAAATAATAGTTGATTATGTAACAATAATTAAACATTAATGGGAGTATAATAACCATTAAAATTAAATAAACGAGAAAATTCCGGAAAACGACCCGGTTAGTGAATAGTACTAAAACCGGGTAAATTAATGGGCGTTTTCTGTAAAAGATGAAAAAATGACCCGGGCTATTATTTAATGTGGGCCGGTTTTAATTAATATGTATACACTCATTAATAGCTTGCTAGCTATTAAGTAATGAGAGGACAAATAAGTAAATAAAGCAAATAGTATAAAGTAAAAAGGTAACTTAAATTACTTACCTCTCACCTCCCTTCCTTCTTCATTCCACGTTCTTTCCTTCCCAGCTCTCTGTTAATATCTTCTTCTCCTCTGTAAGCTCGCGAGACCGAACAGCACCAAGCCCCCATCTTCCTCTTCCTCTCACTTGCTCATTTCTACACCGAATCGCACAAAATTGCCATCGTTAGATTCGTATCGGCGAGGGCTACGTTTTCCACCCCTCAAAATCTTTCCTCCACCTTCACTTCCGGGTGTTGGAGCTTTTGAAGCTTGAAGAGCTGATTCTAACCCACCTTCATCTCCTTTATGCCTTAAGGTAATAATATGTAAGAGTATAGACCATTTCAAGCTAGTTTTGCAAGTTTGGAGAATTTTTCCCCACGTTGAAAATTCCCTTCCGTTTCAGCCGAACCACCATGCTCTTGTGGGGTGTTGGGAACTTCATCATCTGATTTCCAAGCCCTCCTTTTGAATATTCAAAGGTAATACCTAAGTTAAAGCCTAAAAACTAACTCTTAAAATGTTAGTTTTGTGGGGAAAGTTGAATTGATTTTTGCTGTTGTGTGTGGTGTGGGGAAAATGATTGTAGATAGCAATCGAGACCCCTTGTATGTTGTGAAAACAAGTAAAGGAAGATGGAGCAAAAGAAAGAGGAAGGAGAGGAAGAAAACCGAGAACAAACAAGGTAATGAGCTTACCTTGGGGTAGTTTCATTTGACTTGTGAAACAGATTTTAGAGTTGGATTAATGCTCTTGAATTGGTGTAGTCATGGTACAATAATATTGAGTGGGAATGAGAATGTTTAATGTTGTTTAAGTGTGAGAAATAAGCTTGGGAACTAAGCTAGTTTAGATGGTGAATAAATGAGAATTTGATGTGGTTTTGATGTTTAAACCAAACAGGGGAGAAGAAGTGTTTGTGAGCTGATTTTATTTTGGTGAGAATGCTAAGAAAGTAGCCAAGTGCTGTCAAAATTTGTTTGGGAGATTTTGGGCTTGAGTGTTTTTATTAAAGGAAGAAGCTAGGTGTGTTAAGGGGATTCAAGTGGGTGGTTAATGATTTGGAAACCAAACTAAGGAGAAGTGTGTATAAGGAGTAGATATAATGTCAATTGAAGTGCTGGGAATGACACTGTTGGAATGGTAAGAGAAACTACCAAATCTGTTACAAGAGGTATGGAAAACAAGGAAACTAGTTATGAAAATGTAAGTGAGTTTTAAGTGAAATTGACTAAAGTTTGAGAGTGCACTTGGTGCTTGGTTTATGGTGGTTTAGGTGGGTAATTAGGTGCTAAAACATGAGGATTTTAGTTGGTGAAGATTGGAAGATCAATGGTGAAAGAATGGAGCTGTAACAGATTTAGAAACTGTCAAATTTGTAAAATCTGTAGCAGGGTCCGGGACCTAGTCCATGGACAAAGTCCCGGACCCCCCTGTTTCATACGATAATTCATCCCAGCACTTGGTCCGGGACTTGAGAGATGGGTAAGGTCCCGGACCACCCCATTTAAATACGCCGAGACTGAACATCCATGCTGGTCCGGGACTTGGGATAGGGACAAGGTCCCGGACCATGGTAGAAAAACAACCCGAGTGTTAAGATCAGCAATGGTCCGGGACTTAGGGTGAGGACCAAGTCCGGACCAACCCCCAGAATTCACCCATTTGAGTCTCGACTTGCGTCCGAGCTTCAAAGCCCGGACACAAGTTCGGACATAGGGTAATTTTGAGCAAAAACTTTGTTTAAGGGTAGGAAATGATACCCAACGATGGGGGATTGTTAAGTGATGATGTTATAAGGTTGTTAAGGATAAATAAAGTGAGTTATAATGGTAATTGGGTGGTAAACCGTTGTAATAAAAATGTAAAGTTATAAAACTACCGAACGGGGTTAATCATGGGCGCATTAGACGTTAAAAATTATATTACCCCGATATTAATGAAGATAGTTATAATGTTACCAGTTGTTCAAAGAATTTCAAGGAACATGTGATGGCACACTAGAGTGCACCTTCGGTGACAGGTATGGTTTTCTTGCAACCTGTGTCCTACCGGATTACACCGGCTTGTATGCCAATGTGTTTTTCTGTGTGTTTGCCACCTTGCAAGATAAAGCATGAAATGAGTTTACAGTAATTCATTATTGTGGCGTAATTAATTCCGATACCGCTTAACCTTAGTTATGTGTTAAATAATAGTTAACCGACTTTAGGTTCACATAAGAGATCGGTATTCGGAATAAACGTCCCAACCCATGGGAACGTTCTAACTACGGCTATCCGTGCGTTAGTGTATGTTGTGATTAGTGTGATGTATGTGGGTTGGGATATGTTGTTGTTGTTATTGGGTACAGTTATCCATGTTTGTCAAAAGGGATATTACACCCCTTATGTGTCTAACCGAGTTAGTAACACTATGTGATGTATGTATGTGGTAAGTTCCATAAGGGAACCTCTAACTAATAAGTATATGTTATGTATGGAGAGGAATCCGGTTGTTCCGGTCGCGCGTTGTTTGGGAGTTAATACATATATGAGAATTAACTCCCATCCTGTTATGTTAGGGTTGTTTTCCTTCATTGGATTTCGACCTCCCACTAGCTTAGCCAAAGCTTACCTACCCGACCTCCACATCGGGCTAGGAGGGAAATTATGTATAATGTTGGTAGGGTGTCGATGCCTAAGTTGCTTCGACTCTCTTTGTTATGTTACGGTTGTTCTTCCTCCTGGAATTACAACCACCCACAAGCTTAACCAAGGCTTACCTACCTCATCACTATTGGAGTTAGGGGGAAACTATGTATGTTGTGATCGGTCCTATATGAGGCCGCCACTCAAGTAAAGGAAATGTATGTATGTTGTGCTCGGGCTTATATTACCCCGGCATTCCCTAATAAAGTTATATCCTCTCAGAGGAGAGAAATTAAGTTGAGTATGTTATAAAGTGAAGTGTTGTTATTGAGTGGGTGTTAATTTGTGTTTGTGCCCTATTAATGATGTTTGCTTATAAGCATGATATATGTGAGTTTGTGCATGTTTGAAATAAATCAACCGCATGCTAAGACGACAAATAGTTGTGCGTGGCCCGGTAGCATGCGGGCTGCGGGATTACCATACCAGCAAAGGTGCTGACCCCCTTTGGGGGCTCCCATACTTTTCAGGTACAAGGAACTGGAAGCCGTTCGAGAGTAGGACGGGGTAGTGTTGTATGTGGTAGTCATGAGATTGTGGATGTTATAGGTGTAGTAAGACCGAAAATGTATCGGCGTTAGTTGGTAATTACTCGGTACAGCTGTAATGTAAGTGTATAATGACTGTTGGACATGGAACGGGATTTATGTGTAGTCGCTCGGGAATTTAGTCCATCAGACCGGTACAATGTATGTATGTTAGCCTTGTTAGCCACGTGGGTGGCTAACGGCGTGTAACACCAAAGAGTTAAGTGATGTTGTGAGTTATGATTCCGCTGCGATATGTTGTTAAGTGTGTTGTTAGTGTTGGGGTGTTACAAAAAGTGGTATCAGAGCGAAGTATCGCTCTGATGACTGAAATACCGAGCTTAGGAAGTACCGAGTTAAGAGTTCAGCCTTGGGTTAAGGGTTGAGTGATAGCGTGAGAGTACGCTAGTTAGGGAAATACCAGTGTGTACTGGATACCTACAGTATCCATCCCGCCCTCCACAAACCCTATTTATAACTGGAAAGAACGCCAGAGAGATGAAGTCATCTCTTACTCGGGAAACCCGATCTGGGTATTAAGTCCTAAGAAGTACGGAGAACCTGTCATACGGTAGATCCCGAAAGGTGTGAATCCCGAAGACGGTCTCCATTTTAACAATATTAACCGCTCTTGTTAGCGAAAAGTGAAGAATCTTATGCATAAGAGAATGGAATTTCCAGCACCCTGGGTCGACATGCGAAGCAGTCGAGGACAACCAGCTTGCAAGCATAACCGTGCAACAGGAAGTGAAGTAGTAGAACCCGAGACGAGTGTCTACGGGACTACAATGTTAACTAACACACCAACGGTATACCAACCGATTAAGGAACTACAACGTAGTACGAGGAGGATACAATACTAAGTAAAAAGGGGTCTCCCAGAATGGGAAACACCCTAGTTAATGGTTGTCATGTGAAGACACTGAGAAGTACCCAAGGAATTGCTGTTAAGACTGTAAGTCGAGTAAGGGCCAGCAAGGCCATGATGTTAGTGCGGATGAAAACACACCGCAACCAGTGTGTATTGAACCGATAACCAGTTAGCATGGCGCACTTGCCATGGCAAGTGCTGCTACAACAAGGTTGTGTGGGAGATTTTTAGCAATACAAAGTACTAGTAAAGCACCATGAAGTTAAGTGGGATTATCATAACCGTGGAAGGGCTTATTAGCCTGACCTCACGTTGGGACACACCAGTCAGCAGGAAGCTAGACTTGGATAAGGCAAGAAACGTTGTAAAACCACGAAATTTTTCTTTAAACCTAAAATCATTTTCTTTCAAACTCTTTTCAAAACCAGATTTTCTTTCAAACCCATTTTATTTCAATTCTTCTTTTCTTTAAAACCAAACCAGAAGACCTACGCGGGCCTCAGTGCCACATGGTAGGTAAGTTTTACCCAGTTACTTTTAAACAACCGGATGGAAACCGGTAAACCCAAGGGTAACAACCCGAGGGAATGGAGTGAGTTCATAATAATACAACAGTGGATACACTTCCCTTGATTAAGTTCGGGAAGCATGGAATGCATATTATCATAGGATAATATAAGAGGAGTTGACAACAGAATACTTCACCTAGGCGTGTGACGGACACTACGAGTATACCAACTGTAATGTGGGACGACCGCACTCCGATAGGAGCTTGTGGGCCTGACAACCCTTATGGGTTAGTCGGTAAGTAGCAATGTATCAGTAGGATACCCCACGTATGTATACGAGTGGAGTCTGGAACACGGGAAGTAGTCGACTCCATACTACGGTCCGAAGTAAAAGTCAAGCAAGAGCAATGGAGTACCATATGGTTGAAGTAAAGGAACCCAGTCAAGTTAAGGGAACTAAAGGGAATTAGTAAGTTCATTTTAAGGAAATGTTTAAAGGTGAACAAGTGCGAAGTGCACTGGTTAGTAAGTAAAGAAATCGCACATGTTTTAAGAATCTTGGAGGATGAACATAATAGCTGGAGTAAGTACCCAGCCTACATATGGTGAGGCAAATGCCTAAAATGGATATGTTAATGTGCAATGATCGGGATGAGACTCCCGAGATATCAATTTCACTAAAGAGGATATTTAGCCCAACAAAGAACGCGGAGCGAAGTAGTAAATTAAACATACAAATGAGTGCAAGCCAGATGAAATGGCATAACTTAGTAACACCCAGGAACTATCCTTAAAAGGGTGTTTGGATCAACAATGGTTGAATGAGATAACGTGGCAGAAACGCAAGGGTTGAAACTAACACCTGGATTAAGCATAAGTTGTCAGGAAGAAGTCTGACATCCTTGAAGGAGCATCCCATGAAAGGAACGACGACCTTGTCATGGAGCCCAATACAACCTATAAACCGTGTAATATGTACGGAGAAGTAAATGTGTGTGAACAGCCTACAATGAGTAGAGCTCGAGACAATAAGGCTTATAAGCCACAAGTGGAATGTGTTAAGAAAATGTTATTGATCACAGAGATTCATGTTATATAAGTAAGTAAGCGGATAACGAACCACTGCTTCAAGAGTGGGGATACCTCTGACATTGTGAGACCGCAATAGCGGTAGTTATGTGAATTAAGTTCAGGGAATGTGTTAAAGGTTGACCATGTTGTTACTATGAAAAGAGTTGTACCAGTTGTGGAGACTGAAAGAGTGATAAGTCGAATAGCAACCACCATTACGTGTGGGATGCTAGATGTGAAATGAACAACGCTCAAGGAGCATAAAGACTCGAAGAATAGCGTATTCAGCAACCAGCCAAATAAATGGCGAAACACAGTGTAATGACAGAAGCTAATATAATAGCGGATGCAGTGTAAGTTAATATTATACGATGACAAAGAGCACAGTGCGCAGTGAGCGACCGTTGTATACGCATTGTTAAATAGTTGTATGGCGAATAAGACCAGTTATGAGTTAAAACCAGTGGAGATACAAGATAAGTGATGATAAACAGACTGGGCAATAAGCCAGTGGTCGGTACTATGTGATAAGGAACACAGTATGAATTCCTATTGCTATCTCATAAGAGACTTACTGTCAAGAGTTTACGCCTCTGCACTCTGTATGACTGAGTGTTTTGGTATTGCGCTTGCGTGGTAATGATCAAGTGAGATAGCTAGGAAGTCTGAAAATGTTAAATGTGATAGAAGAACAAGATTATGGTGTGATAAAACCGATGCATAAGAGAAGCACGGTAGTACCAATCAAAGGGTACTTGGTTGACATAAGTGACTACAGTAGCACGATTGTTGAATATCGGTATGGAACATACCTCAAGTGTTGGAAATAACCGACAGAGTACTACACAAAAGGTAGTAGCTCAAACTTAACCGACAGTAAGTCGGAAGAAACCAAGTAAATCATTGTGGAATACAATAGATTATCGTGGAAATGAATAGAAAGTTTGTAACTCACCGAATTCGCTCACGGTAAGATACCACGCGTCGGTTGAGAAACCGTTATTACCAAGATAAAGGTGATAATCGAATCAATACAGTAAGTAAGATAATGTATGGAGCAAACTAAGCTCTAAATTATCAAGAGTTGCGCAGCAGAAACTGGTGAACCAGTGAGTCAAACGATGAATGTGAATAGTGAACATGAGGAATGGCAAACTAATGATGCCTAAAAGCCTCACAGGCCAGATCGAAACCAGTTAAGAGTTAAAATAAACTCTAGTGAGAATTCTTGGTTAGGGACTAAACCGCCAATATGGCTAAGATCCTCAAACCAGAACACATTGTGTAATAAACCGCGTGGAGATAAAACACTTCACGACGGTAGATGTTCTAAACCAGTGATTAACTGATTGATTACGTGGGCGTAATCCCTTTTAAGGGGGGTAGAGCGCAGAACCACTTAGTGTCTTTTACCGTACAAGTGTACGTGAACTATGATGTGCATAGCACAAAATGATTTGTTTTGATGATTGGTGTGTGTGTTACATAAACATACACATTCATTCATGGTTAATTGTGGTAATTACGCACGGAAGATGCGAATACCTTGCGATAAGTGTTTATTGTGTCAACAAATGTGTGTGAAAGTATAAGTATAAGGGAGTAGAAAAACTCCCGGGGAACTAAAACCCCGACATGTATGTTCATATGATACCAAATGTAATATTGTGTATTATATTTTGATAAAAATATATTGGATAATGTATATACAGTATTGTGATTTATGAAGAGGTATGACACCAACGTAGAACCTAGTGAGAATTAAATTCCCTAGGTAACTTGATTTAAAATAAATCTGGAAGATGATTGATGGACATAGTTCCACCCTTGGAGATGTAATGATTACGACTAGATGGATTAAAGATAGAAAATGGTACATGCTTGAATTAGTTGTTGTTTGAAATGAAGTGGGAGGTGAAACTTGATTATCATGAGATCAAGGGAAGCCGAACACAAATTGGGGTGGAAAGATAGTTCAACTCTGATGCTGATCACATAGGGTTGGATGATTCTTGAAACTCCCTATAAGTGGTCATAAATAATCACATCAAGAATAAGATGCAGTTAACAATAATTGGACTTGGAGTTGTATTGAGTTTTCAAAAGAATTTTAAATTGGGTTTCAAATTTCAATTGGTATTTTCAATACTTCAATAAATATTTTAAGATTCTTAGTGGTATTTTCAAAGGAAGGACTACCTTTATGTGACCCGTAGAGGATTTTCAACTTGTATCCTTCCAATAAAGGATTTCATTATACTTAACCTCATAGAGGGTATTTTCCTACTACTTGCTCACGAGCTGAGGACGTATGAGCCTTTGTCTTAGGACCGGTGACATGAGAAGTATATTTTAAAGATGTATGCAATTGTTTTGATCTCCCAAAGGAACGGGGACCAGAGTGTCCATCGCGACCGGTTCTGCGGGATCACAGTGTATATGTACTCAACATGGGTCTCGAACCCATGAAGAGATGGAAAAGGAATTTCTGGTTGATATACATGCTATGACATGTTGTGTGGTATGTGTAATAATTATTATTTTGGACCTTGAGTCCTAATGTGATTGAATTCCGGAAGTGTTATGTTATCAAGACCTATGTGTCTAAAGGATGTTGTGTTATCAAGACCACGAGTCTAAATGTTGTTATGTTACCCAGACCAAGAGTCAAAGGGTTGTTATGTATGTAAATGTTGTTAAGGTAGCCGGATCATCAAGTCCGAGATTACTATGTAAGTATGTTATATATATATGGATGTGGATGTGTTACCCGGACCGTCAAGTCCGAGGTTGTAATGTAAAGTATGTTTGTTATGGAAGTTTATGTTGCAAGTAATCCCGTATTCTAACCAATGATGTGTGGGAAGTGTGAACTTCGAGGACGAAGTTCTTTTAAGGGGGGTAGATTGAAATACCCCAAACCTTAATATGTTAATTAACTATGTAATTATAATTTTCTAAGGCTAATTAAGTCCTTAAGATTATTGGTGAAGAAATAAAACCAAAAAGAATAAGAAAATGCGTAAAAGTCACAAAACGTGAAACCACGTATTTAATTATTTTAGGAGGTACATAACCTTCGTTAGAGTGATAAATATTTTTATACCTTAATTACACATTAATAACATGTGGGAAAATTCCGGAAGAAAACGGATTCAAACCATGCGTAAAAACGCTAACGGAGTCCTAAAACGCGTTTTTCGAGAAATCCGAAAACGTGATTTTAAACAGTTAAATGACCCCGTAAAAATAATAGTTGATTATGTAACAATAATTAAACATTAATGGGAGTATAATAACCATTAAAATTAAATAAACGAGAAAATTCCGGAAAACGGACCCGGTTAGTGAATAGTACTAAAACCGGGTAAATTAATGGGCGTTTTCTGTAAAAGACGAAAAATGACCCGGGCTATTATTTAATGTGGGCCGGTTTTAATTAATATGTATACACTCATTAATAGCTTGCTAGCTATTAAGTAATGAGAGGACAAATAAGTAAATAAAGCAAATAGTAAAGTAAAAAGGTAACTTAAATTACTTACCTCTCACCTCCCTTCCTTCTTCATTCACGTTCTTTTCCTTCCCAGCTCTCTGTTAAATCTTCTTCTTCCTCTGTAAGCTCGCGAGACCGAACAGCACCAAGCCCCCATCTTCCTCTTCCTCTCACTTGCTCATTTCTACACCGAATCGCACAAAATTGCCACCGTTAGATTCGTATCGGCGAGGGCTACGTTTTCCACCCCTCAAAATCTTGTTTCCTCCACCTTCACTTCCATGGGTGTTGGAGCTTTTGAAGCTTGAAGAGCTGATTCTAACCCACCTTCATCTCCTTGATGCCTTAAGGTAATAATATGTAAGAGTATAGACCATTTCAAGCTAGTTTTGCAAGTTTGGAGAATTTTTCCCCACGTTGAAAATTCCCTTCCGTTTCAGCCGAACCACCATGCTCTTGTGGGGTGTTGGGAACTTCATCATTGATTGCCAAGCCCTCCTTTTGAACATTCAAAGGTAATACCTAAGTTAAAGCCTAAAAACTAACTCTTAAAATGTTAGTTTTGTGGGGAAAGTTGAATTGATTTTTGTGTTGTGTGGTGTGGGGAAAATGATTGTAGATAGCAATCGAGACCCCTTGTATGTTGTGAAAACAAGTAAAGGAAGATGGAGCAAAGAAAGAGAGGAAGGAGAGGAAGAAAACCGAGAACAAACAAGGTAATGAGCTTACCTTGGGGTAGTTTCATTTGACTTGTGAAACAGATTTTAGAGTTGGATTAATGCTCTTGAATTGGTGTAGTCATGGTACAATAATATTGAGTGGGAATGAGAATGTTTAATGTTGTTTAAGTGTGAGAAATAAGCTTGGGAACTAAGCTAGTTTAGATGGTGAATAAATGAGAATTTGATGTGGTTTTGATGTTTAAACCAAACAGGGGAGAAGAAGTGTTTGTGAGCTGATTTTATTTTGGTGAGAATGCTAAGAAAGTAGCCAAGTGCTGTCAAAATTTGTTTAGGAGATTTTGGGCTTGAGTGTTTTTATTAAAGGAAAGAAGCTAGGTGTGTTAAGGGGATTCAAGTGGGTGGTTAATGATTTGGAAACCAAACTAAGGAGAAGTGTGTATAAGGAGTAGATATAATGTCAATTGAAGTGCTGGGAATGCACTGTTGGAATGGTAAGAGAAACTACCAAATCTGTTACAAGAGGTATGGAAAACAAGGAAACTAGTTATGAAAATGTAAGTGAGTTTTAAGTGAAATTGACTAAAGTTTGAGAGTGCACTTGGTGCTTGGTTTATGGTGGTTTAGGTGGGTAATTAGGTGCTAAAACATGAGGATTTTAGTTGGTGAAGATTGGAAGATCAATGGTGAAAGAATGGAGCTGTAACAGATTTAGAAACTGTCAAATTTGTAAAATCTGTAGCAGGGTCCGGGACCTAGTCCATGGACAAAGTCCCGGACCACCCCTGTTTTCATACCGAATTCATCCCAGCACTTGGTCCGGGACTTGAGAGATGGGTAAGTCCCGGACCACCCCATTTAAATACGCCGAGACTGAACATCCATGCTGGTCCGGGACTTGGGATAGGGACAAGGTCCCGGACCATGGTAGAAAAACAACCCGAGTGTTAAGATCAGCAATGGTCCGGGACTTAGGTAGGACCAAGTCCCGGACCAACCCCCAGAATTCACCCATTTGAGTCTCGACTTGCGTCCGAGCTTCAAAGCCCGGACACAAGTTCGGACATAGGGTAATTTTGAGCAAAAACTTTGTTTAAGGGTAGGAAATGATACCCAACGATGGGGGATTGTTAAGTGATGATGTTATAAGGTTGTTAAGGATAAATAAAGTGAGTTATAATGGTAATTGGGTGGTAAAACGTTGTAATAAAAATGTAAAGTTATAAAACTACCGAACGGGGTCATGGGCGCATTAGACGTTAAATAATTATATTACCCCGATATTAATGAAGATAGTTATAATGTTACCAGTTGTTCAAAGATTTCAAGGAACATGTGATGGCACACTAGAGTGCACCTTCGGTGACAGGTATGGTTTTCTTGCAACCTGTGTCCTACCGGATTACACCGGCTTGTATGCCAATGTGTTTTTCTGTGTGTTTGCCACCTTGCAAGATAAAGCATGAAATGAGTTTACAGTAATCATTATTGAAGCGTAATTAATTCCGATACCGCTAACCTTAGTTATGTGTTAAATAATAGTTAACTGACTTTAGGTTCACATAAGAGATCGGTATTCGGAATAAACGTCCCAACCCATGGGAACGTTCTAACTACGGCTATCCGTGCGTTAGTGTATGTTGTGATTACGTGATGTATGGGCTTGTTGGATATGTTGTTGTTGTTACTGGATACAGTTATCCATGTTTGTTAAAAAGGGATATTACACCCCTTATGTGTCTAACGAGTTAGTAACACTATGTGATGTATGTATGTGGTAAGTTCCATAAGGGAACCTCTAACTAATAAGTATATGTTATGTATGGAGAGGAATCCGGTTGTTCCGCGTCGCGGTGTTGTTTGGGAGTTAATACATATATGAGAATTAACTCCCATCCTGTTATGTTAGGGTTGTTTTCCTTCATTGGATTTCGACCTCCCACTAGCTTAGCCAAAGCTTACCTACCCGACCTCCACATCGGGCTAGGAGGGAAATTATGTATAATGTTGGTAGGGTGTCGATGCCTAAGTTGCTTCGACTCCTCTTTGTTATGTTACGGTTGTTCTTCCTCCTGGAATTACAACCACCCACAAGCTTAACCAAGGCTTACCTACCTCATCACTATTGGAGTTAGGGGGAAACTATGTATGTTGTGATCGGTCCTATATGAGGCCGCCACTCAAGTAAAGGAAATGTATGTATGTTGTGCTCGGGCTTATATTACCCCGGCATTCCCTAAATAAAGTTATATCCTCTCAGAGGAGAGAAATTAAGTTGAGTATGTTATAAAGTGAAGTGTACTGTTATTGAGTGTGGGTATTAATTTGTGTTTGTGCCCTATTAATGATTGTTTGCTTATAAGCATGATATGTATGTGAGTTTGTGCATGTTTGAAATAAATCAACCGCATGCTAAGACGACAAATAGTTGTGCGTGGCCCGGTAGCATGCGGGCTGCGGGATTACCATACCAGCAAAGGTGCTGACCCCCTTTGGGGGCTCCCATACTTTTCAGGTACAAGGAACTGGAAGCCGTTCGAGAGTAGGAGGGGTGGTAGTGTTGTATGTGGTAGTCATGAGATTGTGGATGTTTATAGTGTAGTAAGACCGAAAATGTATCGGCGTTAGTTGGTAATTACTCGGTACAGCTGTAATGTAAGTGTATAATGACTGTTGGACGTGGAACGGGATTTATGTGTAGTCGCTCGGGAATTTAGTCCATCAGACCGGTACAATTTATGTATGTTAGCCTTGTTAGCCACGTGGGTGGCTAACGGCGTGTAACACCAAAGAGTTAAGTGATGTTGTGAGTTATGCATTCCGCTGCGATATGTTGTTAAGTGTTGTTAGTTGTTGGGGTGTTACAAAAAGTGGTATCAGAGCGAAGTATCGCTCTGATGACTGAAATACCGAGCTTAGGAAGTACCGAGTTAAGAGTTCAGTGCCTTGGGTTAAGGGTTGAGTGATAGCGTGAGAAGTACGCTAGTTAGGGAAATACCAGTGTGTACTGGATACCTACAGTATCCATCCCGCCCTCCACAAACCCTATTATATAACTTGGAAAGAACGCCAGAGAGATGGAGTCCTTTCTTACTCGGGAATACCCGATCTGGCTGTTATTAAGTGCCCTAATGAGCAGAGAACCTGTCATGCGGTAGATTCCGAAAGGTGTGAATCCCGAAGACGGTTCCATTTGAACAATATTAACCGCTCTTGTTAGCGAAAAGTGAAGAATCTTATGCATAAGAGAATGGAATTTCCAGCACCCTGGGTCGACATGCGAAGCAGTCGAGGACAACCATCTTGCAAGCAATAACCGTGTAACAGTGTTGAAGTGAAGTAGTAGAACCCGAGACGAGTGTCTACGGGACTACAATGTTAACTAACACACCAACGGTATACCAACCGATTAAGGAACTACAACGTAGTACGAGGAGGATACAATACTAAGTAAAAAGGGGTCTCCCAGAATGGGAAACACCCTAGTTAATGGTTGTCATGTGAAGACACTGAGAAGTACCCAAGGAATTGCTGTTAAGACTATAGGTCGAGTAAGGGCCAGCAAGGCCACTGATGTTAGTGCGGATGAAAACAACACCGCAACCAGTGTGTATTGAACCGATAACCAGTTAGCATGGCGCACTTGCCATGGCAAGTGCTGCTACAACAAGGTGTGGGAGATTTCTTTTTTTTAGCAAGTACAAAGTACTCAGTAAAGCACCATGAAGTTAAGGGATTATCATAACCGGGAAGGGCTTATTAGCCTGACCTCAGCGCTTGGAGACACACCAGTCAGCAGGAAGCTAGACTTGGATAAGGCAAGAAACATTGTAAAACCACGAAATTTTTCTTTAAACCTAAAATCATTTTTTCAAATCAAAACCAGATTTTCTTTCAAACCCATTTTATTTCAATTCTTCTTTTCTAAAACCAAACCAGAAGACCTACGCGGGCCTCAGTGCCACATGGTAGGTAAGTTTTACCCGGTTACTTTTAAACAACCGGATGGAAACCGGTAAACCCAAGGGTAACAACCCTAGGGAAAGGAGTGAGTTCATAATAATACAACAGTGGATACATTTCCCTTGATTAAGTTCGGGAAGCATGGAATGCATATTATCACAGGATAATATAAGAGGAGTTGACAACAGAATACTTCACCTAGGCGCGTGACGGACACTACGGGTATACCAACTGTAATGTGGGACGACCGCACTCCGATAGAAGCTTGTGGGCCTGACAAACCTTCTTATGGGGTAGTCGGGCAAGTAGCAATGTATCAGCAGGATACCCCATGTATGTATACGAGTGGAGTCTGGAACACGGGAAGTAGTCGACTCCATACTACGGTCCGAAGTAAAAGTCAAGCAAGAGCAATGGATTACCAAATATGGTTGAAGTAAAGGAAACTAGTCAAGTTAAGAAGACTAAAGGAATTAGTAAATTCATTTTAAGGAAATGTTTAAAGGTGAACAAGTGCGAAGTGCACTGGTTAGTAAGTAAAGAAATCGCACATGTCTTAAGAATCTTGGAGGATGAACATAATAGCTGGAGTAAGTACCCAGCCTACATATGGTGAGGCAAATGCCTAAAATGGATATGTTAATGTGCAATGATCGGGATGAGACTCCCGAGATATCAATTTCACTAAAGAGGATATTTAGCCCAACAAAGAACGCAGAGCGAAGTAGTAAATTAAACATACAGATGAGTGCAAGCCAGATGAAATGGCATAACTTAGTAACACCCAGGAACTATCCTTAAAAGGGTGTTTGGATCAACAATGGTTGAATGAGATAACGTGGCAGAAACGCAAGGGTTGAAACTAACACCTGGATTAAGCATAAGTTGTCAGGAAGAAGTCTGACATCCTTGAAGGAGCATCCCATGAAAGGAACGACGACCTTGTCATGGAGCCCAATACAACCTATAAACCGTGTAATATGTACGGAGAAGTAAATGTGTGTGAACAGCCTACAATGAGTAGAGCTCGAGACAATAAGGCTTATAAGCCACAAGTGGAATGTGTTAAGAAAATGTTATTGATCACAGAGATTCATGTTATATAAGTAAGTAAGCGGATAACGAACCACTGCTTCAAGAGTGGGGATACCTCTAACATTGTGAGACCGCAATAATGGTAGTTATGTGAATTAAGTTCAGGGAATGTGTTAAAGGTTGACCATGTTGTTACTATGAAAAGAGTTGTACCAGTTGTGGAGACTGAAAGAGTGATAAGTCGAATAGCAACCACCATTACGTGTGGGATGCTAGTTGTGAAATGAACAACGCTCAAGGAGCATAAAGACTCGAAGAATAGCGTATTCAGCAACCAGCCAAATAAATGGCGAAACACAGTGTAATGGCAGAAGCTAATATAATAGCGGATGCAGTGTAAGATAATATTATACGATGACAAAGAGCACAGTGCGCAGTGAGCGACCGTTGTATACGCATTGTTAAATAGTTGTATGGCGAATAAGACCAGTTATGAGTTAAAACCAGTGGAGATACAAGATAAGTGATGATAAACAGACTGGGCAATAAGCCAGTGGTCGGTACTATGTGATAAGGAACACAGTATGAATTCCTATTGCTATCTCATAAGAGACTTACTGTCAAGAGTTTACGCCTCTGCACTCTGTATGACTGAGTGTTTTGGTATTGCCTTGTGCGGTAATGATCGAGTGAGATAGCTAGGAAGTTTAGGAAATGTTAAATGTGATAGAAGAACAAGACTTATGATGTGATAAAACCGATGCATAAGATAAGCACGGTCGTACCAATCAAAGGTACTTAGTAGGCATAAGTGACTACAGTAACACAATTATTAAATATCGGTATGGAATATACCTCAAGTGTTGGAAATAACCGACAAAGTACTACACAAAAGGTAGTAGCTCAAACTTAACCGACAGTAAGTCGGAAGAAATCAAGTAAGCCATTGTGGAATACAGTAATCATCATGGAAGTGGATAGTAAGTTTGTAACTCACCGAATTCGCTCATGGTAAGTGATACCACGCGTCGGTTGAGAAACCGTTATTACCAAGATGAAGGTGATAATCGAAGATTACGGTACAGTAAGATAATGTATGGGGCAAACTAAGCTCTAAATTATCAAGAGTTGCGCAGCAGAAACTGGTGAACCAGTGATTCAAACGATGAATGCGAATAGTGAACATGAGAGGATGGCAAATTAATGATGCCTAAAAGCCTCATAGGCCAGAATCGAAACCAGTTAAGAGTTAAAACAAACTCTAGTGAGAATTCTTGGTTATGGACTAAACCGCCCATATGGCTAAGATCCTCAAACCAGAACACATTGTGTAATAAACCGCGTGGAGATAAAACACTTCACGATGGTAGGATGTTCTAAACCAGTGATTAACTGATTGATTACGTTGGCGTAATCCCTTTTAAGGGGGTAGAGCGCAGAACCACTTAGTGTCTTTTACCGTACAAGTATACGTGAACTATGATGTGCATAGCACAAAATGATTTGTTTTGATGATTGGTGTGTGTGTTACATAAACATACACATTCATTCATGGTTAATTGTGGTAATTACACACGGAAGATGCGAATAGCCTTGCGATAAGCGTGTTTATTGTGTCAACAAATGTGTGTGAAAGTATAAGTATAAGGGAGTAGAAAAAAAAAACTCCCGGGGAACTAAAACCCCGACAGTGTATGTTCATATGATACCAAATGTAATATTGTGTATTATATTTTGATAAAAATAATATATCTGGATAATATATATACAGTATTGTGATTTATGAAGAGGTATGACACCAATGTAGAACCTAGTGAGAATTAAATTCCCTAGGTAACTTGATTTAAAATAAATCTGGAAGATGATTGATGGACATAGTTCCACCCTTGGAGATGTAATGATATGACTAGATGGAAAAGATAGAAAATGGTATATGTTTGAATTAGTTGCTGTTTGAAAAAAGTGGGAGGTGAAAGGTGTGATTATCATGAGATCAAGGGAAGCCGAACACAAATTGGGGTGGAAAGATAGTTCAACTCTGATGCTGATCACATTAGGGTTGGATGATTCTTGAAACTCCCTATAAGTGGTCATAAATAATCACATCAGGAATAAGATGCATTAGCAAATTGGACTTGGAGTTGTATTGAGTTTTCAAAAGAATTTTAAATTGGGTTTCAAATTTCAATTGGTATTTTCAATACTTCAATAAATATTTTAAGATTCTTAAGTGGTATTTTCAAAGGAAGGACTACCTTTTGTGACCCGTAGAGGATTTTCAACTTGTATCCTTCCAATAAAGGATTTCGTTATACTTAACCTCGTAGAGGGTATTTTCCTACTACTTGCTCACGAGCTGAGGACGTATGAGCCTTTGTCTTAGGACCGGTGACATGAGAAGTATATTTTAAAGATGTATGCAATTGTTTTGATCTCCCAAAGGAACGGGGACCAGAGTGTCCATCGCGACCGGTTCTGCGGGATCACAGTGTATATGTACTCAACATGGGTCTCGAACCCATGAAGAGATGGAAAAGGAATTTCTGGTTGATATACATGCTATGACATGTTGTGTGGTATGTGTAATAATTATTATTTTGGACCTTGAGTCCTAATGTGATTGAATTCCGGAAGTGTTATGTTATCAAGACCTATGTGTCTAAAGGATGTTGTGTTATCAAGACCACGAGTCTAAATGTTGTTATGTTACCCAGACCAAGAGTCAAAGGGTTGCTATGTATGTGTAAATGTTGTTAGGGTAGCCGGATCATCAAGTCCGAGATTACTATGTAAGTATGTTATATATATATGGATGTGGATGTGTTACCCGGACCGTCAAGTCCGAGGTTGTAATGTAAAGTATGTTTGTTATGGAAGTTGTATGTTGCAAGTAATCCCCGTATTCTAACCAACGATGTGTGGGAAGTGTGAACTTCGAGGACGAAGTTCTTTTAAGGGGGGTAGATTGAAATACCCCAAACCTTAATATGTTAATTAATTATGTAATTATAATTTTCTAAGGCTAATTAAGTCCTTAAGATTATTGGTGAAGAAATAAAAACCAAAAAGAATAAGAAAATGCGTAAAAGTCACAAAATGTGAAACCACGTATTTAATTATTTTAGGAGGTACATAACCTTCGTTAGAGTGATAAATGTATTTTTATACCTTAATTACACATTAATAACATGTGGGAAAATTCCGGAAGAAAACGGATTCAAACCATGCGTAAAAACGCTAACGGAGTCCTAAAACGCGTTTTTCGAGAATATCCGAAAACGTGATTTTAAATAGTTAAATGACCCCGTAAAAATAATAGTTGATTATGTAACAATAATTAAACATTAATGGGAGTATAAAAACCATTAAAATTAAAGAAACGAGAAAATTCCGGAAAACGGACCCGGTTAGTGAATAGTACTAAAACCGGGTAAATTAATGGGCGTTTTCTGTAAAAGACGAAAAAATGACCCGGGCTATTATTTAATGTGGGCCGGTTTTAATTAATATGTATACACTCATTAATAGCTTGCTAGCTATTAAGTAATGAGAGGACAAATAAGTAAATAAAGCAAATAGTATAAAGTAAAAAGGTAACTTAAATTACTTACCTCTCACCTCCCTTCCTTCTTCATTCCACGTTCTTTTCCTTCCCAGCTCTCTGTTAATATCTTCTTCTTCCTCTGTAAGCTCGCGAGACCGAACAGCACCAAGCCCCCATCTTCCTCTTCCTCTCACTTGCTCATTTCTACACCGAATCGCACAAAATTGCCATCGTTAGATTCGTATCGGCGAGGGCTACGTTTTCCACCCCTCAAAATCTTGTTTCCTCCACCTTCACTTCCATGGGTGTTGGAGCTTTTGAAGCTTGAAGAGCTGATTCTAACCCACCTTCATCTCCTTTATGCCTTAAGGTAATAATATGTAAGAGTAAACCATTTCAAGCTAGTTTTGCAAGTTTGGAGAATTTTTCCCCACGTTGAAAATTCCCTTCCGTTTCAGCCGAACCACCATGCTCTTGTGGGGTGTTGGGAACTTCATCATCTGATTTCCAAGCCCTCCTTTTGAATATTCAAAGGTAATACCTAAGTTAAAGCCTAAAAACTAACTCTTAAAATGTTAGTTTTGTGGGGAAAGTTGAATTGATTTTTTGCTGTTGTGTGTGGTGTGGGGAAATGATTGTAGATAGCAATCGAGACCCCTTGTATGTTGTGAAAACAAGTAAAGGAAGATGGAGCAAAGAAAGAGGAAGGAGAGGAAGAAACCGAGAACAAACAAGGTAATGAGCTTACCTTGGGGTAGTTTCATTTGACTTGTGAAACAGATTTAGAGTTGGATTAATGCTCTTGAATTGGTGTAGTCATGGTACAATAATATTGAGTGGGAATGAGAATGTTTAATGTTGTTTATGTGTGAGAAATAAGCTTGGGAACTAAGCTAGTTTAGATGGTGAATAAATGAGAATTTGATGTTTTTGATGTTTAAACCAAAAGGGGAGAAGAAGTGTTTGTGAGCTAATTTTATTTTGGTGAGAATGCTAAGAAAGTAGCCAAGTGCGGTCAAAATTTGTTTGGGAGATTTTGGGCTTGAGTGTTTTTATTAAAGGAAGAAGCTAGGTGTGTTAAGGGGATTCAAGTGGGTGGTTAATGATTTGGAAACCAAACTAAGGAGAAGTGTGTATAAGGAGTAGATATAATGTCAATTGAAGTGCTGGGAATGACACTGTTGGAATGGTAAGAGAAACTACCAAATCTGTTACAAGAGGTATGGAAAACAAGGAAACTAGTTATGAAAATGTAAGTGAGTTTTAAGTGAAATTGACTAAAGTTTGAGAGTGCACTTGGTGCTTGGTTTATGGTGGTTTAGTGGGTAATTAGGTGCTAAAACATGAGGATTTTAGTTGGTGAGATTGGAAGATCAATGGTGAAAGAATGGAGCTGTAACAGATTTAGAAACTGTCAAATTTGTAAAATCTGTAGCAGGGTCCGGGACCTAGTCCATGGACAAAGTCCCGGACCACCCCCTGTTTTCATACCGATAATTCATCCCAGCACTTGGTCTGGGACTTGAGAGATGGGTAAGGTCCCGGACCACCCCATTTAAATACGCCGAGACTGAACATCCATGCTGGTCCGGGACTTGGGATAGGGACAAGGTCCCGGACCATGGTAGAAAAGCAACCCGAGTGTTAAGATCAGCAATGGTCCGGGACTTAGGGTGAGGACCAAGTCTCGGACCAACCCCCAGAATTCACCCATTTGAGTCTCGACTTGCGTCCGAGCTTCAAAGCCCGGACACAAGTTCGGACATAGGGTAATTTTGAGCAAAAACTTTGTTTAAGGGTAGGAAATGATACCCAACGATGGGGGATTGTTAAGTGATGATGTTATAAGGTTGTTAAGGATAAATAAAGTGAGTTATAATGGTAATTGGGTGGTAGAACGTTGTAATAAAAATGTAAAGTTATAAAACTACCGAACGGGGTTAATCATGGGCGCATTAGACGTTAAATAATTTATTACCCCGATATTAATGAAGATAGTTATAATGTTACCAGTTGTTCAAAGAATTTCAAGGAACATGTGATGGCACACTAGAGTGCACCTTCGTGACAGGTATGGTTTTCTTGCAACCTGTGTCCTACCGGATTACACCGGCTTGTATGCCAATGTGTTTTTCTGTGTGTTTGCCACCTTGCAAGATAAAGCAATGAAATGAGTTTACAGTAATTCATTATTATGGCGTAATTAATTCCGATACCGCTTAACCTTAGTTATGTGTTAAATAATAGTTAACTGGCTTTAGGTTCACATAAGAGATCGGTATTCGGAATAAACGTCCCAACCCATGGGAACGTTCTAACTACGGCTATCCGTGCGTTAGTGTATGTTGTGATTACGTGTGATGTATGTGGCTTGTTGGATATGTTGTTGTTGTTACTGGATACAGTTATCCATGTTTGTTAAAAAGGGATATTACACCCCTTATGTGTCTAACCGAGTTAGTAACACTATGTGATGTATGTATGTGGTAAGTTCCATAAGGGAACCTCTAACTAATAAGTATATGTTATGTATGGAGAGGAATCCGGTTGTTCCGGTCGCGCGTGTTGTTTGGGAGTTAATACATATATAAGAATTAACTCCCATCCTGTTATGTTAGGGTTGTTTTCCTTCATTGGATTTCGACCTCCCACTAGCTTAGCCAAAGCTTACCTACCCGACCTCCACATCGGGCTAGGAGGGAAATTATGTATAATGTTGGTAGGGTGTCGATGCCTAAGTTTGCTTCGACTCCCTCTTTGTTATGTTATGGTTGTTCTTCCTCCTGGAATTACAACCACCCACAAGCTTAACCAAGGCTTACCTACCTCATCACTATTGGAGTTAGGGGGAAACTATGTATGTTGTGATCGGTCCTATATGAGGCCGCCACTCAAGTAAAGGAAATGTATGTATGTTGTGCTCGGGCTTTATTACCCCGGCATTCCCTAAATAAAGTTATATCCTCTCAGAGGAGAGAAATTAAGTTGAGTATGTTATAAAGTGAAGTGTACTGTTATTGAGTGTGGGTATTAATTTGTGTTTGTGCCCTATTAATGATTGTTTGCTTATAAGCATGATATGTATGTGAGTTTGTGCATTTTTGAAATAAATCAACCGCATGCTAAGACGACAAATAGTTGTGCGTGGCCAAGTAGCATGCGGGTTGCGGGATTACCATACCAGCAAAGGTGCTGACCCCCTTTGGGGGTTCCCATACTTTTCAGGTACAAGGAACTGGAAGCCGTTCGAGAGTAGGACGGGGTAGTGTTGTATGTGGTAGTCATGAGATTTGTGGATGTGTTATAGGCGTAGTAAGACCGAAAATGTATCGGCGTTAGTTGGTAATTACTCGGTACAGCTGTAATGTAAGTGTATAATGACTGTTGGACGTGGAACGGGATTTATGTGTAGTCGCTCGGGAATTTAGTCCATCAGACCGGTACAATGTATGTATGTTAGCCTTGTTAGCCACGTGGGTGGCTAACGGCGTGTAACACCAAAGAGTTAAGTGATGTTGTGAGTTATGCATTCCGCTGCGATATGTTGTTAAGTGTGTTGTTAGTTGTTGGGGTGTTACAATGAACAATATGTTAGATCATATATAGATCAACAATTAGAACCTTGAAATAGGTAGTTGTAGGATTTACCTTGTATATTAACCTTTAGCTTAATATTAAGCTTGTTTTCCTTATAAATTTTGACAGCAATTTGCTAGAGAAATTGGCTCCAAAATCATATAATAAGATGAATAATAATACGGGTTAGTAACCTTAGGCACTCGGCCTTGATGAAAATCAAAGAAGGAAGAGTTTCCAAGAAGGCAATGTTTTACCTCGAGAATTAAAGGCATTTCTTCGTGGTTTTTCCTGAGAATCTGGGGGCTCATGAGCTATGGTTGTAAAGATCTTCGAAATAGGATTCCAACGAGCTATCAAGCTTAGAATTGTGACTTAAGATGAGAAAGTTATGATCTGTGCAAGACAAGGTGTTCTTTAAGGCACTAATCTAAGAACATTGGAGTTTTTTGTGTTGTTTCTTCAAAGAGAGGAGGAGCTACGAATTTGGGAGCTCTCATATGACAGGTAAGTGTCTGATTAATGATTTACTCAGGGGACAAGGTGATAAGACAATCAAGGAAAGTCATAAAAATAAGCAAAATTAAATTTTAACACTTTTAATGACTCATCATGAAGTAGGCAGCCTTAGTCACGATTTTTTCTGATTTTTTTTGTTTCTTCCTTATATTTATGTAATATTAGATGCCTTAAACTCGTTCATAAGGACTTATACCATGTGTTAGGTATGTTACATAGCAAAAATGCCTTAAAACACCATTTTATGTGCTTCCGGGTCACATTGATTATGCAATTTGTTTTGGCTAGTTAAAGTGTCCTTAATATATTTACAACCTTTAGAAACTTTTTTCATGAAATAGCATGTTGCTCATTCCAATTTAAACCAAGTCGTTTGGTGGTTTCTCCTTGACTTTCGTCAGTTTAGTCTGTTTACTGTGGACTTGTATACTTAATTTGTGTGTATACGCAATGGCTCCTATGACCATTTAATTGTTTTTCCCTTATTTCTTTATGTTATTTTGGCTCATTATCCTTTTCGTTCCATATATACATGCTTAAAGCACATTTTTTTCTTTAAAGCACATTTTGTACTCTAAGGTGTGTTTCGGTTTAAACGCTAATTCCGCTTAATGCGTATTACTACTCTTAGAGGTATTTCACATTTGAAATCTCTTGGGAACTTATTGGTAGTTCCCTAATTATTTGTGCTCTTTAAAACACCTTTTGCTCTAATTGTTCCTAAAGCATGTTTGGTGTAAATTGTTGTTTAACACTTCTTCTAATGTTTCTAAGGCACGTTAGAGCCTTAGTATATCCTAATTAGATAGTTCATTAATATATTAAGGTTTGGGGTATTTCATAAACCCTAACCTGTATTGCTCTAGATTTAGGGAAGTGTAATGTTAGGGCTATTGTTAAGAGCTTGATTTTAATGCTACCTAGTGACTCTAGCTTTCCTTGAATTAGGGGGTGTGATTAATTAGGCGAGAATTGATTAGTCCAAGATTTTGATAATCATGATTTTAGCTCTAATAGGCAACTAATTTGAGGTGTGTTTATGAGTGTAATTGGGTAACTTAGGTGATATCCACTATCCTAGAGTACTTCTCCACCCATTCCATTCAATCACTTAATATACTTTTTTATTGTTTCCCTTGTTCACAAACAACTAAGCTTGCCTTCGGCTAAACCCCATTTACAGTTTTTCATTTCACTTTACTAAGATAACGAAGCTCGAGATTTAGAAACAAATTGCCTTGTGGATACGACACTTGTTGTATTACATTTAATTGGGTGCACTTGCCCATTGTAGCTAGGTCTTTACTACTTATGTTAGTAAATTCACCAACAAGTTTATGGCGTCGTTGCCGGGGAAATGATAGCCAGTTTCGGTATTTTAGTTTTTGTGTATCTTTATCTTGTTTTATTTATTTGTGTGGTAAAAGTTTTTCTTTATTCGTATCTCTTCTAATATTTTAGTGTGATTGGTCTCGGTGTTTTTAAGGTACCTTCTGTTTTCCTTGTGTATGCCAAGCACTCGAGCTAAAGGCTCTCCGCTTGTTAGTTTGAGATCCGAGCTTGAGCGTACTTTGAGGAGAGTCCGAAGGAACTTGGACTCCATAACCATGGCTGGTCAAGAACCACTAGTAATAGAAAACAATGGGAACCCACAACAACGAGCTCTCAAAGATTACAACCAATCAAACACTAAAGGGAGACCTTCAGCCATAGTCCTTCCAGAGTTGACACCCAAGAGGCCGGACAATGGGTGTTCAAGACACACTTCATCACTACTGTCTGAGACTTAGGGAAATTCAGTGGAGCAAATCCCGATGAGGCTCCTAGTCACCTAAGTCACTTCCTTGATTTTTGCAACTCCTTCGGCAAAGCTGGTAGGGTCAAAGAGAGGATACGCTTGTAGCTCTTCCCTCATTCATTGCCAGACGCTGCATCGAGGTGGTATAGAAGTTTTCCTATAAGGTCAGTCCATACTTGGGCACAAATGGCTTAAAAATTCCTTGCCAGTATTACCCAACAAGTAGAACAAGGCAATTGATTGGAGAAATCAATACATTTTGCCAAGAACCGGGGGAGACATTATATGATGCTTGGGATCAATTCAAAGACATGGTGATGAACTGCTCCCACCACGGTATGGATGACCAATCTCTATGCCTGCCCTTCTTCAACGGTCTCGACGATGCAAACAGAATCCTTGTGAACTCCTCAGCAGGAGGAAGTTTCATGACTAAATCACCTCAAGAAGGAATGAAACTTCAAGAGGTGATGACTAGTAATACAAGGCAATAGTCTAGGCCCACGGGAAGAACTCCAAAAGCAGTGGGTCTCCTTCATGTTGAGCCCACCGACCATTTTTCAGCTCCACTATCCTCTCTCACTAAGATGGTGGAGAAGCTTGCTATAGCCCAACAAGAAACAAGCAAGTCTATAGCTTCTTCATCCTATGCTTCTGCTTCAGCTTCAGAGGGGTGTGCAATTTGTGCGGGTCCTCACAAGACCCACTTTAAAAGCTTATGCCGATCCACATGAAGTCGTAAACTTTGTAGGCAACCGCCTCAGATACAACTACAATCAGTAAAATTCACCATGGAGGAACCATCCAAACTTCTCATGGAGGATCAATGATCAAGCCCAACGGGGATCAAGCAATACTTCCAAAAACCCTTTGGGATACCGGTCACAAGGGTCTTCTCAAGTCCCCAACACACAAATGGGCTATCGACCGCAAGGAGCACCTTCAAGCTTTCAACAACAACAACAACTTCTTCTTTCCCCCTCCACGGATGCTAATGTCGAGCTAAGAGACATAATGAAGAACCATATCTCGGTTGTGCAAACTAAAGCAGGGGATTTGGACGCTTTCAAAGCAAACCAAGAAGCCACTAATAAAAGGGTTGAAGTAGAACATGAGAGCATCTCCCAACACAGCTCAAAGGCCGACGGGTGATTTTCCAAGTCAAACAAAGCCTAACCCAAGAGAGCAAGCAAAGGCGATGACGCTTAGGAGTGGGAGGTTACTTGATCCATCATGTCCGCAAGAATACATTGAGTTCCAAGAAGATTGATAAGTGTCCAAATGAGCATGTTTTATGGGTGTATTTCGTATATTATATTAGCCCTTTTCCTGCTCATTTCTCCACATTGCTTAGTTTTCCTCTAGTTTATGTTTTATTGGTTATCTTACAGATTTATTGGTTAAACATGAGGAAAACCAAGCTAGGAGCGAAGTAGACGAAGAGACGAACGCGTAGGCGCAAACGGGTCGAAAAACGGAGTCCAAACGAAGAATGTAGAGCCGGTCAAAGTTCGCAGAAGTAAACAAGTCAAATACACACGTCCGGGTCACGTCCGAGGATAAAAGGCCGGACGTGACACGGATCGATGTGTTAGAGCCGTCCGGGTCACGTCCGTGGAAAAAAGGCCGGACAACACTAAGTGATGTCCGCCCAAATAAGGCCGGCCATGTGTGTGTGTTGTCCGAGAAGAAAAGGCCGGACAAGAGATGAAGGAGTCCGTGGCACGTCCGTGCAAATAAGGGCGGACAAGAACAAAACAAGGACATGTTGTCCGTGGAAATAAGCACAGACGGGAAGCAAGGAAGAAATGTGTCCATGGAATTTTGCCCGAACAAGAAATAAATGTGTCCGTGGATATTTGACCGGACAACAAATAGAGGTGCAACTACGCCGACCGTCTTCCCCAATTTTCTTCGACGCCTGCAAACATATCTATCTACCCCATCAGCAATATCAGGCGCCGGCTCACTCCTCCTTAAATTCCTCACGCGTGTTCCAGTTCTGTCTTCTTCTTCTTCCTTTCTTCTATATAAACACACTGCACCTTCAACCAAAAACATACGTTCCACCACCAGAACTCAACACTCCGAATCACTCATTTCACATACAAATTCCTACGTACATTCTCCACTCTTCTTTCTCTTCATTTCTTCGTTCACCATCCACACCTCCACAACACCGTAATATTATTACGTCCAACTCTGACTGACCTATTACCAGTTATAATGTCAGGCTAAGGAGGATTTACTCCGGCGAAGGTTTAGTTTGCGTTTGTTTAATTATGTAATCTATTTCTTTCTACCGGCTCAATTAAATCAGTTTTTTGTTCATTAAAGTTTACCTCTCCATCTCTTCTTTTTAATAAATTTCATGAATTATTACAAAAAGCTTTACAAAGTCTATTTAATCAGACCAGTGATAAATAGACAGGTTAATTAATCGATAATCTATGGAACAAACTTATTTTGATTAATTAAGTTAGTATTTTTCAGATGCAAAATATAATTCCTCGCACGTAATCCGTTTACATGTGTTTGCTCAAATCTAGATAGACCGAGCATTTTCTGGTAAACGGATTCCTTTTGATCTATGATTTAGTCCTTAAGATAATAAAGGATTTTGCCAAACTATTATAATAAACCGTAGGATAGCAAAAATCCGATTAATCAATTATTAAACCTGAACCCGGTGTCCCGTTTAATTTATCTTCTACTCAGTTAATTTTATCTTTCCTTTTTATTTATAAAAGCAAGTATATCAATTCCCCCTTTTTTTTGACAAGCTTAGGTACTATATTATTTCGCTATAAGTCCCACGGTTTGACCCCGGCCGTTCTGTCTTACTATACTACTGCGACCGGGTTTTATTTGCAGCCCGACGGATATTTGAGTTATTAATTTCCTTTTCAATTGTTTTAATTACACCAGTTCCAACCACTCACAATATACAATTTGCAAAATGGCCCGTTGCCGGGGACTTGATTTATTCTAGTCCCTAAGCCCCGATAATTCACTTGCTATATTATAATATTCGTTTATACTATTTGTTGTTGTTATTTTATTTCTACTAATTTCTGTTTTTTAATTATTTCAGCAGTTTAAATATCGCATTAATTACAGTTATTTAATTTCCAGTGTCCTTTAATTTCAACAATCTAACTTCTGACATTTAAATTTCAAATAACTAATTTCTAACATTTAATTTTCTGTCATTTAAATTCTGTCAACTAATTCCTAACATTTAATTCTGTCATTTAAATTTCTGTCAACTAATTCCTAACATTTAAATTCAGTAATTTAAATTCTGTCATTTAAATTTTCAACTAATTCCTAACATTTAAATTCCATCATTTAAATTTTTGTCATTTAAATTCAGTTATTTAAATTCCCTTGTCATTTTAGTTCCAGTAATTAATTCTAAAAAAAAAGTAGTTCTTAATCTCTGAATTATTTCTACTTAACTGTTTATTTTCCCCCTCCCTATTTCTTCCATTTTTATTTATTTATCACATCACAAGTTTCTTTTGCTGTTTGAGTGGTGAATGCCTTTTACCAGGTCACACAGCCTCCCGGAAAATATTAATAATCACCGGTTAGTTACATCCCAGAGATTGAGAGAAACCTTTCTGCGCACTTTAAGGCAGAAACGAACTCAACAAAACATAACTACCACAGTGATAGAATCTAACCCAGAAGCTGACATGGCATCTTCACCAGCGACAGTTCAAAACATCAATAGGCCGTCTAATCAAGGACAACAGCCTGCCATCATCCTTCCCCACCTTACCCCATCCGAATACGATGAGTGGCAAAAGCTAAAGCCATATCATCAGATCCGAAGTGTAAAGTAGTTAGGCATGTTCGATGGCTCCAGTCCTGACGAATGTTGGAGAAATATGTGACTACTTCTTCAACCTAGGCAGTGTACCTAATCGTTTTACGGAATAGTGGAATTGTGGGGTGTCGAACACTTGGGGACCTTGCTGTGGTTTAGCTGATAGTGTAAATTAACTGAGAATTCTAATTAGACTGTTGAATAGAAACTTATCACTTTTTTAGGGAGATTGTGGTTTAACACTTAATGTAAATAAAACAGTAAAAATAACAGTTAATCAAAACAGAATAATAATAGCAGTTATAAAACTCTTTTGTTTTTAAGAAGCACCCTGGGTTGTTCTGCTCACCTATTTTATCCAATTATATTACTATAAACTTCTACCATTTTAGCAATAAACTCAGGAATTTAATTAGTTCGTTGACCGGTCCTTGTACAATAAACCCTGATTAATTTAAATAACAAGCTGCAATCCTTGCCCAAGTTATTATAAATTAATCGCTTTATTAACAATTCCTGTTGGAGACAGATTAACCTATAGGCGAACCTCGCTTCTAGTCATTAACCCGTTTTGACTTCTTCTGTCTAGAACCTTGTCTCAGCACCGCATTTTAACAAGAGAACTACAAATATCACTTTAATAATTGGCCTGAATATTAAAGCGCATTAAGAACGAGAATCAAAATATTGCTTGAACAGATTATAGTAGAAAATATACGTAACACGATTGTATAAAATAAGCTTGCTTCCCAACCCGGGAGGCTAAAGTTATTACTCACACATAATTATAAAAACAAACAACGTAAGTACGATAGACATTAAAACTGAGTAGAATTAAGAAAAGGAAGAACTCTTGGAATGGTTTTATGGGATGAGATGAAGTGAGGATTTATGTGGAGATTATGTAGATGAGATGTATGATTTTTGGAGAGGAAATGATGATTTTGTGGAGGAAAAATGGCATTAGTTTTGGGGTGGAATGAGATATGATTTAATGGGGGGTTATAGGTTTATTTATAGTGAAAATGGGGTAGAAATGAAGGGGGTGTCGGTGTGAATTGGTAAATATATTATTATACCAATTCACACCCATCGACATGCTCTGTACGTTGTCAATTTAGACATGTCCGGACCACCGTCCGAACCAGTGTGGTCCGGACCATGTCGATTTCCTTCTTCTGGCGCGCTGACATGTTGGTCCGGACCAGTTGATCCGGACACTGGTCCGGACCATGTCGATTTTTGTACGGTTCTGCGCTGGAATGTATTGGTCCGGACCAGCTGATCCGGACACGGTCCGGACCAAGGGTCTTTTGCCTCTAAAATGTTCGTTTTAGCTCCGATTTGATCCCCGTTTTCGCCTACGCGCTCGTCTCTTCGTGTACTTTGCTCCTAGCTTGGTTTTCCTCATGTTTAACCAATAAATTTGTGAGATAATCAATAAAACATAACTAGGGAAAAACATACGATAAGTGAGTAATATTATCCTGAAAGTAAGTAAGTACAAGGTAAATTAAACCCTTAAATGTCTATGTATTTCTCACTTATCAAACTCCCCCACACTTATCTTTTGCTTGTCCTCAAGCAAATCTTTCTGACATAATGTTTAAACAAGTTAAACAGACAATAATCAAGTAAGGAGAGCACAGAAGAGGTAATTGCCAATCTTTTCAGATTTTAAAAGGGTACTAAACATTAAATTTATTAGAAATATTTCTCCATTTCTGAGAATAACTCTAAAACCTACAAAAGAAAGAGAAGCAGTACCATGAGAATTCTGCTTTTAACCCTGAGCCAATCCACCATTTTCTTTCACATTTCCTTTGAACGACAAGGGGCATGAAGTAAAATCTTATTCCATTATACCTTTCAATGCCACATACTCATGATCCATGAAGAAGTTTCTATCATTTTGGTACAGAATGCACATATACTTCAATTTTGAAGTTCATTTTTCTTTTACCTCAGACTTTTCTCTCCACCCTTGTAGCGGTTTTGGGTCTACTATCCCAGATACCGAGTACCTTAGGTAGCCGGATGTTGAAGCACCCCTAAGAACTTAATAACCGAGTGGACGAGGCCTGTTTAGGATCAGAATATGCCTGTATGGATCAGAGGAGTACCTTGCCTTGTTCTTTTTCCACCATTTCTTTCCAAATCAAATCCAGGCTCAAAGTCAAAACAAAATCCAAATGATAATTTCCTCAGAATTTTTTAGCATTGAGTAAGGAGCAGAGTGTTTTTTTTAGTATGTACCCTTTAAACCTGTTAACACCAGCATTACTCCCTATATGGCTCATTCTTTGATTATTAATCACTTAACAAATTTAAACACAGTGTCGAAAAAGAGACCAACTTAAGAGCAAGTTTTCTGATTATTATATCTCCCCCACACTTGAACCAAAGCAATGCCCTCATTGCATAGAAAGAATTAAAATAACAGGGCATGCAAACTACCTGTGTAATGATCACAAAGCATGGTAATAGGAAATATTGAAAATTTAAAGAGCAAGGTAAAGATAGTGTACTCCCCAGATTTATGCAGAATGTGTAGTGTAGCTCCCCCACACTTGAGTTCGGCGGTATAGATGTGCAAGATGTTCCTGAATAAATATTCTAAACAACCAGAAGAACTCAAGTTAATTCTCCTCATTCTCTCTCTCTTTCTTTTTATTTCACTCTCTTTTTTTAATATATTAAATACAAAATATAAGCACAATAGATTTAAAAAGATAGATAGTAGGGTGCCTCCTACCAAGCTGCCCTTCTTTATGGTCTTTGGCTAGACCGTACCTGAGTGTTTTAAGTTGTGACTGGATCTTTGAGAAGAAGCGTAAAAGCCTCTTCGTTGTCTAACGTTGTTCCCAGAAATAATTTTATTCGAGCGCCATTTACTTTAAATGATCCTCCTTTCTTATTGTCCAATTCGACAGCTCCATAAGGAGAGGTAGATTTATTGTAAATGGTCCAGACCAGAAAGATTTTAACTTACCTGGGAAGAACTTAAGTCTGGAGTTATAAAGAAGGACCTGATCTCCTGCTTTGAATTCTCGCTTGGCAATCATCTTATCGTGCCAACGCTTGGTCTTCTCCTTATAAATCAATGCATTCTCATAAGAGTCGTTCCTAAGTTCTTCCAGCTCAGTCAATTGGGACTTCCTTTTTTCACTGGCTTGTTGTAGATCAAAGTTTAACACCTTTAGAGCCCAATAAGATTTATGCTCTAATTCCACTGGCAAGTGGCATGCCTTCCCAAAAACTAGTTTGTAGGGGGACACGCCAATAGGTGTTTTGAAGGCAATACGGTATGCCCAGAGCGCATCATCCAATTTAATGGACCAGTCCTTTCGAGAAGAGCTCACCGTCTTCTACATAATCCATTTTAGCTCTCTATTTGTTATCTCTGCCTGACCATTCGTTTGAGGATGGTATGGTAGAGCAACCTTATGTCGAACTCCATATTTCTTCAGGAGAGCATCAAACTGGCGATTGCAGAAGTGAGATCCACCATCGCTGATTATTGCTCTAGGAACACCGAATCGAGTGAAAATGTTTTTCTTTATAAACTTCATCACAACTTGACCATCATTAGTAGAGCAAGCAAGGGCTTCCGCCCATTTAGAGACATAATCGACTGCTACTAAGATGTATAAATTTCCACAAGAATTTGGGAAGGGTCCCATAAAATCAATCCCCCAAACATCAAATAATTCAACCTCCAGCATATTATTCAAGGGTAGTTCATTGCGGCGAGAAATGTTACCTTGCCTTTGACACCGATCACAAGTAGACACAAAAGCATGACAGTCTTTGTGAAGGGTGTTCCAATAGAAACCGGATTCAAGTACCTTAGCAGCTGTACGGGTTGCACCGTGATGTCCGCCGGTTTCTCTAGAATGGCAGTGGAGAAGGATATTTCTGATTTCCCTCTGTGGCACACATCTCCTTATAATACCATCTGCACAGATTTTGAAAAGAAATGGATCATCCCATAAATAATGTTTGACAATCAAAAAGAACCTTTTTTGCTGCTGATATGTCATATCAGCTGGGATGATCCTTGTAGCCAGATAATTGGCAATATCGGCAAACCAAGGGTCTCCTGCCGTTTGGATTGTGAATATTGCCTCGTCCGAGAAAAACTCATTGATGGGTCTTTCGTCTTCTGGTCCCTCCATCCTTGACAAGTGGTCAGCCACGACATTCTGGATACCTCTCTTATCTCTTATCTCTATGTCGAATTCTTGTAAGAGAAGTATCCATCTTATCAACCTGGGTTTTGCATCTGCTTTGGCAAATAAATACTTGAGGGCAGAATGATCAGTATGAATAATAACCTTACTACCCAATAAATATGGACGGAATTTATCCAAAGCAAAGACGACTGCCAGCAATTCTTTTTCGGTGGTGGCATAATTTTTCTGAGCATCATTTAGAGTACGACTTGCTTAATAAATGACTCTCAGAATTTTATCCATTTTTTGGCACAAAACAGCACCCACCGCATAATCACTGGCGTCACACATGATCTCAAAAGGTTGGGACCAGTCGGGTGATACCACAATAGGAGCAGAGACAAGTTTTTCTTTTAACAAATTAAAAGCTGCTAAACATTCATCAGAAAAATGAAATTTAGCATCTTTAGTCAGTAGAGTACAGAGAGGCTTAGAAATCTTGGAAAAGTTTTTAATGAATCTTCTGTAAAAACTAGCATGTCCAAGAAAACTTCGAATACCTCTTACAGTAGTAGGAGGTGGGAGTTTTTCTATTACCTCAATCTTAGCGCAATCCACCTCAATACCTTTTGAAGACACGTTATGTCCTAGCACGATCCCTTCTCGAACCATGAAGTGACATTTCTCCCAGTTCAGGACTAGATTTGTGTCTTCACATCTGGCCAAAATAAGATCAAGATTCTCCAAGCAAGTGTCAAATGTCAAACCAAAGACAGAGAAGTCATCCATAAAGACTTCTATACATTTTTCAATGTAGTCAGAGAAAACAGCCATCATGCACCGTTGAAAAGTAGCTGGTGCATTACACAATCCGAACGGCATTCTTTTATAAGCATATGTTCCATAAGGACAGGTAAAAGTAGTTTTATCCTGATCTTCTGGAGCAATTGGGATCTGAAAGTATCCTAAATAGCCATCTAGAAAACAGTAGTAATCTTGACCTGCTAACCTTTCCAGCATTTGGTCAATAAAGGGCAAGGGAAAATGATCCTTACGTGTAGCAGTATTCAATTTTTTGTAGTCTATACAAACTCTCCATCCGGTAGTAGTGCGTTGAGGAATCAACTCACCTTTCTCGTTAGGAAATACAGTTATTCCGCCCTTTTTTGGAACTACCTGCACTGGACTTACCCACTTGCTATCTGAAATTGGATAAATAATGCCAGCGTCAAGTAGTTTTATTACCTCTTTCTTGACCACCTCTTTTAGAACGGGATTGAGACGCCTCTGTGGTTGTGCTAATGCCCTGAAGTCTTCTTCCATATATATTCGATAAGAGCACAGAGATGGGCTTATTCCTTTGATATCCGCTATCGACCAACCGATAGCGGTCGTATGTTTGCGTAGTACCCCTAAAAGTTGCTTTTCCTGCACATCTGATAATTTAGATGAGATAATAACTGGTAAATCAGATGGTTGTTTTAGAAAAGTGTATTTTAAATGAGGGGGAAGAGGTTTCATTTCGACTATAGGTGCTGTTTCGATGGATGGCTTTGGTCTGTCTGCGTTTCTTTCAACTGGTTCGAATCTTTGTTGGTAGGAACGGAAACATGGCTTATGCTTGTTTAACTCTTCAGCCATGAGAGCAATATCAGGATTTTCGTCATCAGCTTCACAAGATGCCATAAGACATCTTTCTAAGATCGTTTCTTCATCTTTGCTGAGGAACGTCTCCTGTACTAAAGAGTCAATAGTGTCAATAGAAAACAGATTTGTGTATCAGAAGGACGCTTCATATTCCGAGTCATGTCAAAAACTACCTGCTCATCATGAAGTCTTAAAATTATTTTACCTCCTTCAACATCAATTAAAGTTCTTGCAGTTCTCATAAAAGGTCTACCTAGGATTAGTGGAACATCTTTATCTTCCTCAAATGTCAAAACAATGAAATCAGCAGGGAAAATAAATTTGCCAACAGAAACCACTAAATCTTTAACTTTTCCTTTAGGGTGGATTATGGAACGATCAGCTAGTTGTAGCTGCACAGGAGTAGGAGAGCATTGACCTATACCTAATTTCTTAAAGATAGATAAAGGCATTAAGTTAATACTTGCTCCTAAATCGCATAACCCGTTACCACAATTTGTGTCTTCAATTGCGCAAGGAATGATAGGGAGACCTGGATCTCCCAACTTCGGTGGTAGCTTCTTTAAGAGTACTGCAAACACTCTTTCGGTCAATTTTACCGTGTCATTTTCCTGTAAAGATCGCCTGTTTGACAAGATATCTTTCATAAATTTTGCATAAATAGGCATTTGTGTTAAGGCATCAGAAAAAGGAATATTAATAGTTAATTTCTTAAAAATGTTAAGAAATTTTCCAAATTGGTCATCCAAATTCTTTTTCTTTAATCTATCAGGAAATGGGATTGGAATATCATATGAAACCTGTGACAGTTTAATAGTAAGGGATGCAGGAGACTCCTTCTCCTTGGGAATGGTTACGTCTTCTTTGTCAGATTTTTGTTCATCAGATTTCTTCTCAGCTTCAGGGACATCGGATACCAGCTCTTTTCCGCTTCTCAGGGTTATTGCTTTTGCATCTCCCTCGGATTGGATCAGTTTGGCTAGGCAGTGACCCTGTTGGTCTTTGAGCCAGCTGTTGGGAAATCTGACCTATCTGTCTCTCTAAATTTGAGGTTATGGTAGCCTGATCAGCAACTTTGGCTTCTATCTCAACAAATTTTGAATTTGGTCACCTGACCTTGTTTAAGAAGCTGGTTCATCATGCTTTTTAGTTCGCCATATCACCTTGTGAGTTGGGTGGCTGCTCTAGTTGTCGTTGTACTGCGGTTGTTGGTTTTGGTTGAAACCTTGGTTACTCGACTGTGGATAATTCCTCCTTGGTTTGTTGATTACTCCTCCAATTGTTTTGATTGTATGAGTTTTGATAAGGATTCCCTGGTCTGTTATTGATCAGATTTACCTCTTCAAGGGTCCTGTTGCAACCTGAACCATCGCAGTCTGAGGTTTCATGAGCTCCTCCACAGTTTTCGCAACAGGGAGTCGATACGGGGAAGTGGCCACTGCCTTCACAACTTTTGTTGTGGTTGACTAAGCATTAGTTTCTCCACAACTTTTGTGAGTGCAGCTAGTTGAGCAGATACATGATCCTGCGGGGGAATACTATAGATACCGTTTCCTTCTTTACTTCACCCTCTTCCTTCTTGTTTTTACACCATTGTCTGGTACTGGCGGTCATCTGGTCCAGTAGTTTCAACTGCTTCTTCTCCGGTCATTTTCATAAAACTTTCCTCCAGACGAGGACTTAGCAACAATTTGTTAGAATCATTTAAGCCTCTAAAGAATGACAAAACAAGTTCCTGGTACTCATATATTGTGACCTGATAGGGCATATATCTGTAATTCTTTGAACCTATCCCACAAATCATAAAGAGATTCACCTGGTTCTTGACAGAAGTTTGTGATTTCACAGCAATTTTCTCTCTTGTTTTGGACGGGGGGATAGTATTTCGCTAGAAATTTGATTGCTAATTCGGCCCAACTGTGGTGCTGCTGGGTTGTAAACTTCTCAGCCACCTGGAGGCGCCATCTTTCAAGGAATAGGGGAACAATTGCAGACGGATGCCTCGTTTAGATTTCCTGTTTTGTTAAAAGTGTTACAAAAATCAAGAAATGCAGATATATGGTGTGGAGCATCATCTGAATCTAGCCCTGTATTGGCCCTGGTGGTAGAGTGTGGTAATAAAACTCGTTTTAAATTGCCAGGCATCCAGTTCAGCCTGTGAAACTTGAGGAAGGACAATAGCTGTAACACCCCCATTCGCAAGGACATAACACTCACCGGACAGTCGCAGCGGAAGACTTCCCGATTAACTCTCAATGGTGCTACAAACGCCACAACCACTCCCTAGTGGTTGCTAAGGCTAAACTTCCACTTCTCAGACATATTACATATTCTTAGCTTCAGAGGGAAAACATTGTCCTTACCTAGTTTTAATTAAACATAGAGTCATAACAGTTCAACTTAAGCAATATTAAGTTACAACACTGACAACCTTCAACTTAGTCCAAATGACAACTACCAAATTCAAAACAACCATAGTTAAACTAAATGGCTTAGAGGGATAATTAACACACGCGAGCCCTCTTAAGTCCCTTAAATCTCCTGTGCACCTCCTCTACCGGTAACACCCTCATTCTAGCTTGGGTGCACAGTTTATAATAACACAGTGCAGAAACAAGAGGCTTCCTAACAACTATAACACGGACGCCCATTCCCAAGGAAAAACTATGCACTAAATAAACATAGAGGAAGTGGCAATGAATCAGCTCCACTTCTGAGTAGGGTGCCAGCCATATACCTGTCTTACTCTGCAACCATAAATCCAAACACAAACAAGGAAGGGGTTGCAGTTGCAAATCAGCAAATTGAGTAACTCCCACTACAACTTGTAAAATTCATTTTGTCTTTGCAAAACTGCAATAATGCATATTCATAACAGCAAGGTTATCAACTTATCAAATTCATACAACTATGATAACCACTCATCACAAACACAACAATTCCACACAACTTGCGGTATTTCGTTACCTGTATTTACATTTAATCCAAGGCATGTAGTTAACCAACCAGAAACATAAATAGACAGCATATACCACAAAATCAACTTTAATCAGTAGGTAATACATAGGTATCCAGTTCCACCACATAACAAATACTTTCGAACAACCTCACACAACCACTGGACCTCGGGCAAGCCCTTGGAACAAATAATCATAACCACTGGACGGGAGAAAACCCCTCGAACAAATCTCACCTCACTCTATGTCCTTAAGTGTGCACACCCTCTAAAGGTCATCATCCCCTAGAGTAGATCATAGTAGCTTAGCTCCAATACATTGGTAGGAGCGGTAGAATAATTCCCAATACATTAGTAGGGCATCACAAAACTCCAATACATTGGTAGGAGTAATCCATGGATAAACATTGCCAACATTGGCCAACACATTCCTCATGTCCAGAACCATATTCCACAATTTAATACATCAAGTAAAGTCAGTATAAGCAGCCACAACAATTGGTGGGCAGAAGCAACTCAAAACAGTAATTATACTCACCACAGTAACCATTTTGTATGTTTATGTATGCTTAAGCATTTTCACCAATTTAATTTCACCAAGTGGTCACCCCACCTTATATAATCAGTATGAACCCCAATATTTACCACACATAAATTATAGTCTCCCACAAAAACAGAAAAACCAACCATACCGAAATTAACACAACCACAGTGATAAAAATCCCTTAGTAACACATATTGTGCGCCTATGTGTGTCTAAGTGTTATCACAACTTTTTTGAACCCAATGGTCATATAACATCTCATGGTCAGTATAAGACCCCATGTTCATTAAAACACCAGAAACCAAATCAAACAAGAACTTTCATAACCAACACCGATAAGTTTTGTGGTAGGTTTTTCTCTAGTTAACTCGCCTAGTTAACTAGCCATATTTCATCAAACTTATAGTCACTAAACATGTGTCAAAAACCTCATATTTAACCTATCCATTTCGTCACCTAAGGTTCTGTCTATCTTAGGAAATCATTAACTCATTAAACCTCCTCCACAACGGTTACTAGAACACACCTTACATCCGAATGTACATTTACATGTACAACTAACTTTGTCTTATTATTTGCCTAGGAAACCTATCCCATTTGACACCATTTCGACCTGAAAATGTAACCAACAAAATAACATCATTTCCTCAGCAATTAAAGCTTTAAAACATCACATAATACTCAGTATACAGAAGCAACAAAAACCGGTTGCACATGCAACCTTAAAGCACTTTCTATGTCATTTTTCCTTTGCTCTTTCCTACTTAACTTACCACCTGCATAAGCCACGAAATTCATAAGCAATGTAGAGGGTTTTAACCTCTACTAATCAACCATAACACATCTCAAAAATTACAGAAACATCACACACAACAGAACCAAACAGAAACCGAAAGCAACAAAAGAATTTCTTTAGTTTTCGAACATTGTTGTACATGAAAGTTACCTGAGTTCCTCTAGCCATAACTAGTTAGTTTTTCTTGGAATCCTACAGATAATATACCTCTCCTTCTCCTCTAACACTTCCAGCAAATGGACTCTAACTCCCCTTCCTATGCTGCGCATGCAACACCAAACAGCAGCAGCAGAAAAATTCCAGCAGCAGCAGCTCTTCACGGTTTGCTCTCTTTCTCTCTTGTTATAAGACTTTTTTTGGTTTCTCTTTTGTCTAACCTCTAGACACACAGGGGAAGGATTGGGTGAAATAAACAAGCTTTGGTAATGGATGAAAAACGAATTATAGGACCAGAAATGGAGGGAGACAGCAGCAGATTTTTCCTTGTTCAACACTCTTTCTTTCTCTCTCCCTTCACCACTTTTTCTCTCTCTCTTTTCTTTCAGTTTTCTCTCAACTGCCTTATAATACAGCTAGGATGTTAGGGAAATGAGGGAGCAAGGTAGGAAGTGGAAACATGTGGGTATGGGAGGGGGTATTACCGAGAGCATGCACAAGAGGGAACAAAAATCTGCACTTGGCACACACTTTCAGCAACATGTGCTCTCACTTTGTCTACTTCCATGTCAATTCTTTGCTATATTATTTACTTGGTATTTGTGGAATGTTTATGGGTTTGGGAAGGATGAGAGGACAAGGATCTAGGCATGAATAATGCCCCATCCAGCCGATACCAACATGCAAACAAGAGGGTTCGCATTCCCATTTCAGCAAGTTTGTTTATTGAAGTCTAATGTAGTCTTGGCTGAATGTTAAACACATGGTCAGGTGTTAACTCCAAGAATGTAGAGATTTGACACCTCAAAAGCTTGTTCCCAGCCATGGAATTATTTAATCCAACCAGAAATGCTAATGCCATTAATTAAATGACAAGAGAGTACAAGTGTTGCATGTTACCTAGTAAAATAATGGATGGACTATACTTGTTGTCTAATGGCTAATTTAGAAGTGTTTCAGCATGTAAAAATCGACCACATGCCACATGCTGATGTCTCACTTGATATTATAATACTTAGGATTATATAAGGCAATGTGATAGTTTATGTGACAAGAAGTAACATGTGACAATTGCTACATGTTTGAACACCATTAGTTTGGGCGGCAAGTATAGGCTGATTTGGAGCCTTGTTTGGCTTGATTTTGAGCCATGAAATAAAGCTCAATAAAGTGTAGGGAATGTCTAGTTGGGTTGACAACATTGAGGTATAGGAATAGGAAGTGACAAAACGATAATAACTAGCTAACCGAGTCCAAAGATAACCGAATGAATGGACTGTTGTATAGAATAAATTGGCTAGACCTTGCTGTCTATTTTATGGCCATGAATGGTCTACTGAAAATGATATACTTCATGGATAATATCATTGGTCAACACTTAAAGATTTGGAATAAGGAGACGACACACTAACACTTAATTCCCAGTAAGTAATTCCCATTGAGCTACAACTATACAGTGATCTATATCACTATATTAATTCCTAGCAATTTAGGGTGTTTCATTCTCCCCTCCTTAAACAAAGCTTCGTCCTCGAAGCTATCTAACCATAATGGTCCAGCAACATCACTCAAATATAGTTAATACCGATGTTAACGGTTGTCTATTCAAGGATTCAAGCAATTCTCATATAAAATAACGGTTCATATGGAACCATAGCTCCTCTAGAGATACAAATCCACAATTTTCCACATGACCACACATATCACTAGTAATCAATACATAATGAGCTGTACTTCCAATGCTTCCAACATATATCCACATACCCAAACATTCAAAACATACGTATCAAGCACATATTACTCAATCAACATCATAGGTCCATCACCTCAAGAAATTCAGTAATTATCACATAGAATCAAAGGATTTATCCCTAATTTTGCCCCAAGCTCTCCCCTCCTTAAAAGAAAGTTTGTCCTGAAACTTTTAACATATAACTAACCTTGTTCAAATAGGTGTGGGTGTTGTTTCCTCATCTTGCTCTCTAGTTCCCAAGTTGCTTCTTGAATTCCATGGTGATCCCATAATATCTTTACCATTTCCACCGATCCCTCTCTGGTTTCCCTTGACTTGTGATCCAATATTTTGATCGGTTGTCAACATAGGATAAATTTGGTTCCAACTCCACCTCTCTGGTTGTAGTACATGGGTCTCATCCGGTATGTATCTTTTCAATTGCGAGACGTGGAATACATTGTGTACTTGCTCCAAATCTACAGGTAACGCCAGCCTATAAGCTACTTTGCCTACTCTCCCCAGCACTTCATAAGGTCCAATGTATTTCGGAGCTAATTTGCCTCTCTTACCAAAACGTACTACACTTCTGGTTAGTGATACCTTCAGGAACACCTTATCTCCTTCCTGAAATTCTACCGTCTCCTATGCAAGTCTGCATATGATTTTTGTCTATCTTGCGCAGCCTTCATCCTCTGCTGGATGTTTTTTACCTGCTGACTCATTTCTTCCGTGGGTTGTGGTCCGATTATTATTGGTTCTCCCGAGTCACTCCAACACAGTGGTGTCCTACACTTCCTTCCATATAATGCTTCATAGGGTGCTGCCTTAATGCTTGCATGATAACTATTGTTGTAGGAGAATTCGATTAAGTGTAGCTTATCTACCCACGATCCTTGGTAGTCCATTGCGCAAGCTCTCATCATGTCCTCTAGAGTTTGGATTGTTCTCTCCGTTTGGCCGTCTGTTTGAGGATGATACGCCGTACTGAGATTCAACTTTGTACCCATTGCCCTTTGAAATTCTTGAAAAAATCTTGAAGTGAACCTAGAGTCTCTGTCTGAGATTATTTCCGATGGAATCCCATGATATTTTACCACATTTCGAACGTAAGCATCCACTAGTTGCTCCATAGACCATGTCTTCTTCATTGGTATGAACCTAGCGGTTTTAGTTAACCTATCAACTACTACCCATATTTGATCCATTCCTCCCTTGGTAACTGGCAGCCCACTTATAAAATCCATGGATATAGAATCCCATTTCCAACTTGGTATGCCTAACGGTTGTAACATACCCGGTGTTTTCTTATGCTCAATTTTAACTTTCTGGCATGTCAAACACTTAGCCACGTGCTCTGCTACATCCCTCTTCATGCCTGGCCACCAATAATGCCTCTTGATGTCTTTGTATAGCTTATCTCCAGGGTGTATTGAGTACCCAGAGTTGTGAGCTTCTTCCATTAGCTTTGTCTTAATGCTTTTGCAATGGTTGGCACACCCATCTACCTCGGAACCTCATACTCCCATCTTCGTGAATCGTAAATTCTGGTGCTTCTCCTCTCTCCACTTTCTGTCTTATCTTCCTTAACTTGTCGTCTACTTGTTGATGCTCCGATATTTCCTTGTGGAAATTCGAATACGCATTCATGTTGTATAGCTCCACCTCTCTGTCAACCACACCTTGTTCAACCACCTCAATTTGCAGCCTCTTAATATCATTCACCAACTCATCATGTAATATCCAGTTAGCTTCTTCCATATGGCTTCTCTTTCGGCTTAAGGCATCAACCACAACGTTGGCCTTGCTCTCATGGTACATGATTTCCAGATCATAGTCTTTGATAAGTTCTAACCATCTCCTCTGTCTCATGTTCAATTCTTTTTGCGTGAAGATGTACTTCAAACTCTTGTGGTCGGTATAGATCTTACAAGAAGTACCAAACAAGTAGTGTCTCCAAATCTTCAATGCGAAGACGATGGCAGCAAGCTCCAAATCATGAGTGGGGTACCTCGTCTCATATTCTTTCAATTGTCTGGAAGCATAGGCTATCACCTTGCCATGTTGCATTAACACACATCCCAACCTGTATTTTGATGTGTCACTGTAAACTCCAAACCCTTCTGTGCCACAAGGTAGTACAAGGATTGGTGCAGATGTCAACCTCCTTTTCAGCTGTTGGAAAGCTTCCTCACATTTTTCCTCCCATCGAAACGGTACTATCTTCTTCATCAAATTCGTAAGTGGACGTGCAATTTTTGCAAAATCCTTTACAAATTTTTTGTAGTAACCTGCTAATCCCAGAAAACTTCGGACTTCTCTAACATTGGTAGGTCTTGGCCACTCTTTCACTGCTTGGATCTTAGCTGGGTCTACCGAGATTCCATCCTTAGTAACGATGTGACCAAGGAATGACATTTGCTCCAGCTAAAATTCACACTTTGACAACTTAGCATACAATTTCTTCTCCCTCAGGATCTGTAACACTTGCCTCAAATGTTCTTCATGCTCTACTTTGCTCTTAGAGTACACCAGAATGTCATCAATAAAGACCGCTACAAATTTATCCAAAAATGTGCTGAAAACACGATTCATCAACCCCATGAATACTGCTGGTGCATTGGTTAGCCCGAACGGCATGACCGTGAACTCGTAATGGCCATACCTTGTACGAAAAGCCGTCTTCGGTATATCCTTATCAGCCACCCTCAATTGGTGATAACCTGACCTTAAGTCGATTTTGGAGAAGACTTTTGCTCCTTGAAGTTGATCAAACAGGTCATCGATTCTTGGCAGTGGGTACTTGTTTTTAATCGTGACGTTGTTGAGCTCTCTGTAATCAATACAGAGGCGCATGCCTCCATCCTTTTTCTTGACGAATAGTACCGGAGCTCCCCATGGCGATACACTTGGTCGAATGTAGCCCTTGTCAAGTAGCTCTCCCAATTGCTCCTTCAGTTCTTGCATCTCACTCGGAGCCATCCTGTATGGATGCTTGGAGATTGGTGCTGTCCCTGGCACTAAGTCGATTGTGAACTCCACCTCCCGATCTGGTGGCATCCCTGGTATCTCCTCTGGGAATACGTCAGGAAAATCCTTCACCACTGGAAGATCCTCCATCTCTGAGGTCGCCTCTTGAACAGATGCAGCATACCCGTCTGCCTCCCGTACATAGCATAGGAATGCTTGGTTTCCTTTGATAATGTATTTCCATAATTTCATGGCAGCTACCAATTTTACCTCACTTTTAACCCTTGCTTGTGTGTGATACTCTTTTTCCTTTCTTTCCTACCAAGCACACCTTTCTTTTCTCACAATCTATTCGTCCTTTGTTTCTACCCAGCCAATCCATTCCTAGGATGACATCAAAATCTTTTAACCCGAATTCCACTACATCTACTTCAAACTCATTATTCCCAACACTTATCTTTACTCCCTTGACCTTTTTATCACATCTAACCACTTCCCCCGATGGGGTAGAAACATTAAAATCAATGCTAGAATTTGGTACTATCCCAACCTTCCTCATAAATTCAGAGGATATAAATGAACATGAAGCACCGGAATCGAATAACACTTTAGCTTTAGCGCCATTGACAGGAAAAGTACCTGTGATAACTTTTCCTTCTTCCTCTGCCTCGGTCTTGCTTATGACATTGATGTGGCCTCGGTTGCCATACCCTCCTCCATGGGTTCCTCCTCGATTCCCTTGTTGTTGTTTCCCTTGGTCGCTCCCTTGGCCATTAAAGTTGTTTCTTGCGCCATTGTAACCAGTCTTCTGGCCTCCAGCTTGGTTATTATAACCATTGTTGTTGTTCTGGTTGTTAGTTTGCCCAGCACCTTGATTTCCATTCCCACCTCCACCTTCCTTTTTCTTCCTGCACTCAAAGGCTCTATGGCCCAAGGTGCCACAGTTGTAGCATTTGACCAGCTTCCCTTCACAGTCCACCCCTGGATGGTTCCTTGTACACCTCTTACAGAAGAAATATCTGGCCCTCTTATTTGGGTCATTTGTGTTACTACTTTGCCCCTGGTAATTTGGCTTGATCCATGGCTTCCTGATCCCCTTCTGGTTTCCATCATATTTCATTCCCTTCTCCATGTTCCTGCCTCCTTGGTTTGGTTCAAACTTTCTCTTCAGGCCTCCTTGTGCCTCCTTCCTCCTCTGTTGTACCCGGTACAAATTAGCAGCCTTCTCATACGCTTCCTGCAGGGTGGCCACTGGTAGGGTACTCAGAGCTTCCTGCAGCCCCCAATTTAGTCCCCCGATAAATCGTTGTACTTTGGCGGCTTCATCAGGTACTAGGTTTGCTGCAAACGGCCAATTCTTACAAATCTTGAGTGGTAGGTCTTCACATCTCCCGACAATTGTTTCAGCTCAAGGATTCATGATACTTTTGCATTCGGACATGCTCCGGGTAGAACCTCCCTTCTCATTGCTTCTTTCAACGCATTCCAACACAGATTAGGTTGCTCACCCAACCTTTCCTTCTCAGAGCACCACCATAAGTCAGCTTCTCCACGAAAGTAATAGACCGCCCCTTGACCTTCTTGTCTTCAGGACATTCCACAACATCAAAAAAATTTTTCAAACTCCCTTATCCAGTCCTCCAGGATCACAGGGTCTTCAATTCCAACAAACGTACTCGGCTTCATTGCAGAACATCTTCCTGGCGAAGTCTTGGGGTACTTCAGCTCTTTCCTCTTGCCTTCTAATATCCTACCCATGCTAAGGGCTAGGTTTCTAAGGTTTCAAGCTGGCCTCTATCGGCCTCCCTTGTTGGTCGATTATCATTCTACGCATATACATTATTTATCAGTCACATATAATAAGTAGTCAAACATTCAAGCAGTCAATCAGGCATTCACACACAAACATTCAAGCAACAAATCAAACTATCTCCCCTAATTTATACCTAGGGCTCTGATACCAACTTTTGTAACACCCCCATTCGCAAGGACACAACACTCACCGGACACGCAGCGGAAGACTTCCCGATTAACTCTCAAATGGGTGCTACAACGCCACAACCACTCCCTAGTGGTTGCTAAGGCTAAAATTCCACTTCTCAAACATATTACATATTCTTAGCTTCAGAGGGAAAAATTGTCCTTACCTAGTTTTAATTAAACATAGAGTCATAACAGTTCAACTTAAGAAATATTAAGTTACAACACTGACAACCTTCAACTTAGTCCAAAATGACAACTACCAAATTCAAAACAAACCATAGTTAAACTAAATGGCTTAGAGGGCTAAATAACACACGCGAGCCCTCTTAAGTCCCTTAAATCTCATGTGCACCTCCTCTATCGGTAACACCCTCATTCTAGCTTGGGGCGCAGTTTATAGTAACACAGTGCAGAACAAGAGGCTTCCTAACAACTATAACACGGACGCCCATTCCCAAGGAAAAACTACGCACTAAATAAACATAGAGGAAGTGGCAATGAATCAGCTCCACTTCTGAGTAGGGTGCCAGCCATATACCTGTCTTACTCTGCACCATAAATCCAAACACAAACAAGGAAGGGGTTGCAGTTGCAAATCAACAAATTGAGTAACTCCCACTACAACTTGTAAAATTCATTTTGTCTTTGCAAAACTCCAATAATGCATATTCATAACAGCAAGTTTATCAACTTATCAAATTCATACAACTATGATAACCACTCATCACAAACACAACAATTCCACACAACTTGCGGTATTTCGTTACCTGTATTTACATTTAATCCAAGGCATGTAGTTAACCAACCAGAAACATAAAGACAGCATATACCACAAAATCAACTTTAATCAGTAGGTAATACAGTAGGTATCCAGTTCACCCCACATAACAAATACTTTTGAACAACCTCACACAACCACTGGACCTCGGCAAGCCCTTGGAACAATTAATCATAACCACTGGACCTCGGGAGAAAACCCCCTCGGAACAAATCTCACCTCACTCTATGTCCTTAAGTGTGCACACCCCTCTAAAGGTCATCATGCCCCTAGAGTAGATTATAGTAGCTTGCTCCAATACATTGGTAGGAGCGGTAGAATAATTCCCAATACATTAGTAGGGCATCACAAAACTCCAATACATTGGTAGGAGTAATCCATGGGTAAACATTGCCAACATTGGCCAACACATTCCTCATGTCCAGAACCATATTCCACAATTTAATACACCAAGTAAAGTCAGTATAAGCAGCCACAACAATTAGTGGGCAGAAGCAACTCAAAACAGTAATTATACTCACCACAATAACCATTTTGTATGTTTATGTATGCTTAAGCATTTTCACCAATTTAATTTCACCAAGTGGTCACCCCACCTTATAAATCAGTATGAACCCCAATATTTACCACATATAAATTATAGTCTCCCACAAAATAGAAAACCAACCATACCGAAATTAACACAATCACAGTGATCAAAATCCCTTAGTAACACATATTGTGCGCCTATGTGTGTCTAGTGTTATCACAACTTTTGTTTGAACCCAATGGTCATATAACATCTTATGGTCAGTATAAGGACCCCATGTTCATTAAAACACCAGAAACCAAATCAAACAAGCACTTCATAACCAACACCAATAAGTTTTGGGTAGGTTTAGGTTTTTTTCTCTAGTTAACTCGCCTAGTTAACTAGCCATATTTCATCAAACTTATAGTCACTAAAAATGTGTCAAAAACCTCATATTTAACCTATCCATTTCGTCACCTAAGGTTCTGTCTATCTTAGAAATCATTAACTCATTAACCTCCTCCACAACGGTCACTAGAACACACCTTACATCCGAATGTACATTTACATGTACAACTAACTTTGTCTTATTATTTGTCTAGGAAACCTATCCCATTTGACACCATTTCGACCTGAACATATAACAACAAATAGCATCATTTACTCATCAGCAATTCAAGCTTTAAAACATCACATAATACTCAGTATACAGAAGCAACAAAAACCGGTTGCACATGCAACCTTAAAGCACTTTCTATGTCACTTTTCCTTTGCTCTTTCCTACTTAACTTACCACCTGCATAAGCCAAGAAATTCATAAGCAATGTAGAGGGTTTTAACCTCTACTAATCAACCATAACACATCTCAAAAATTACAGAAACATCACACACAACCAGAACCAAACAGAAACTGAAAGCAACAAAAGAATTTCTTTAGTTTTCGAACATTGTTGTACATGAAAGTTACCTGAGTTCCTCTAGCCATAACTAGTTAGTTTTTCTTGGAATTCCTACAGATAATAGACATCTCCTTCTCCTCTTAACACTTCCAGCAAATGGACTCTAACTCCCTTCCTATGCTGGCGCATGCAACACCAAAACAGCAGCAGCAGAAAAAAGTCCAGCAGCAGCAGCTCTTCACGGTTTGCTCTCTTCTCTTGTTATAAGGCTTTTTATTGGTTTCTCTTTTGATCTAACCTCTAGACACACAGGGGAATGGATTGGGTGAAAGAAACAAGCTTTGGTAATGGATGAAAAAAAATTATAGGACCAGAAATGGAGGGAGACAGCAGCAGATTTTCCTTGTTCAACCTCTTTCTTTTTTTTCTCTCCCTTCACCACTTTTCTCTCTCTCTTTTCTTTCAGTTTTCTCTCAACCTATGCCTTATAATACAGCTGAGGATGTTAGGGAAATGAGGGAGCAAGGTAGGAAGTGGAAACATGTGGGTATGGGAGGGGGTATTAACGAGAGCATGCACAAGAGGGAACAAAAATCTGCACTTGGCACAACTTTTCAGCAACATGTGCTCTCACTTGGCTCTACTTTCCATGTCAATTCTTTGCTATATTATTTACTTGTATTTGTGGAATGTTTATGGGGGTTTGGGAAGGATGAGAGGACAAGGATCTAGGCATGAATAATGCCCCATCCAGCCGATACCAACATGCAAACAAGAGGGTTCGCATTCCCATTTCAGCAAGTTTGTTTATTGAAGTCTAATGTAGTCTTGGCTGAATGTTAAACACAAGGTCAGGTGTTAACTCCAAGAATGTAGAGATTTGACACCTCAAAAGCTTGTTCCCAGCCATGGAATTATTTAATCCAACCAGAAATGCTAATGCCATTAATTAAATGACAAGAGTACAAAGTGTTGCATGTTACCTAGTAAAATAATGGATGGACTATACTTGTTGTCTAATGGCTAATTTGAAGTGTTTCAGCATGTAAAAATCGACCACATGCTGATGTCTCACTTGATATTATAATACTTAGGAATATAAGGCAATGTGATAGTTTATGTGACAAGAAGGAACATGTGACAATTGCTACATGTTTGAACACCATTAGTTTGGGCGGCAAGTGTAGGCTGATTTGGAGCCTTGTTTGGCTTGATTTTGAGCCATGAAATAAAGCTCAATAAAGTGTAGGGAATGTCTAGTTTGGTTGACAACATTGAGGTATAGGAATAGGAAGTGACAAAACGATAATAACTAGCTAACCGAGTCCAAAGATAACCGAATTGAATGGACTGTTGTATAAGAATAAATTGGCTAGACCTTGCTGTCTATTTTATGGCCATGAATGGTCTACTGAAAATGATATACTTCATGGGATAATATCATTGGGTCAACACTAAAGATATTGGAATAAGGAGATGACACACTAACACTTAATTCCCAGTAAGTAATTCCCATTGAGCTACAACTATACAATGATCTATATCACTATATTAATTCCTAGCAATTTAGGGTGTTTCAATAGCAGAAGGCCTCCCTTCAACTGATGGTTGCTAGTACTCACAGAGAGTTTGTCGATTTGTCATCTCAGTTTGTTGTTGTCGCCTTCTTTGGTGGAGAAATCTCTCAATCTCAGGTTAAGATCGTTTTGAGGACTACCTGCAGATCGAGTTCGACGCATATATAGAAATAAAATGCAGTTTTGAAAAATGGATAACTGTTAGAGAAAAAGCAATAATTGACAAGTAAATATAAACTACAAAAAATAACAAAATTAGAAAGAAGCGATTAATAGAACAAAGAACTATACATCTTTTATATATATATATATATTTAGAGTAACTAAAGTGAAAATAAATAAAAAGGACAGGGGAATCTTAATGACAGAATTAACTGACTGAAAATTTAATGTTAGGAGTTAGTATACTGGAAATTTGAAGTTAGTAGTTAGTATACTGGAAATTTAATGTTAGGAGTTAGTATACTGGAAATTATAGGTTAGTTACTGAAATTAAATGACAGAACTATAAGTTAGTAATTAGTATACATAAATAAACTGACAGAAATTTAAATGTTAGAGTACTGAAATTTAAATGTTAGATTACAGGAATTTAAAAGTTAGAAGTTAATTTACTGAAATTTAAAGGACAATGGAATTAAATGACTGAAAAATAAATGACAATAAAATGAAGAGCTGAAATTAAATGTCAGAAATTAGATGTCCGAAGTCAGATGTCCGAAGTTAGATAGTTAGATTGTTAAATAACAACAAAAATAATAGAAATAAAAATTAAAGAGCAGTTAAAGCTGAACAAAAAACTCAATAAAATTAAAAACTATCAATTAACCGTGCCGGAGGTCCCCGACACGGCGCAAAAACTTGTTGGAGAAATATGTGACTACTTCTTCAACTTAGGCAGTGTACCTAATCGTTTTGCGGAATAATGGAATTGTGGGGTGTCGAACTCTTGGGGACCTTGCTGTGGTTTAACTGATAGTGTAAATTAACTGAGAATTCAAATTAGACTGTTGAATAGAAACTTATCACTTTTTTAGGGAGATTGTGGTTAACACTTAATGTAAATAAAACAGTAAAAATAACAGTTAATCAAAACAGAATAATAATAGCAGTTATAAAACTCTTTTGTTTTTAAGAAGCACCCTGGGTTGTTCTGCTCACCTATTTTATCCAATTATATTACTATAAACTTCTACCATTTTAGCAATAAACTCAGGAATTTAATTAGTTCGTTAACCGGTCCTTGTACAATAAACCCTGATTAATTTAAATAACAAGCTGCAATCCTTGCCCAAGTTATTATAAATTATCGCTTTATTAACAATTCCTGTTGGAGACAGATTAACCTATAGACGAACCTCGCTTCTAGTCATTAACCCGTTTTGACTTCTTCTGTCTAGACCTTGTCTCAGCACCCGCATTTTAACAAGAGAACTACAAATATCACTTTAATAATTGGCCCGAATATTAAAGCGCATTAAGACGAGAATCAAAATATTGCTTGAACAGATTATAGTAGAAAATATACGTAACACGATTGTATAAAATAAGCTTGCTTCCCAACCCGGGAGGCTAAAGTTATTACTCACACATAATTATAAAAACAAACATCGTAAGTACATAGACATTAAAACTGAGTAGAATTAAGAAAAGGAAGAACTCTTGGAATGGTTTTATGGGATGAGATGAAGTGAGGATTTATGTGGAGATTATGTAGATGAGATGTATGATTTTTGGAGGAAATGATGATTTTGTGGAGAAAAATGGCATTAGTTTTGGGGTGGATGAGATATGATTAAATGGGGGGTTATAGGTTTATTTATAGTGAAAATGGGTAGAAATGAAGGGGGGTCAGTGTGAATTGGTAAATATATTATTATACCAATTCACACCCATCGACATGCTCTGTACGTTGTTAATTTAGACATGTCCGGACCACCGTCCGAACCAGTGTGGTCCGGACCATGTCGATTTCCTTCTTCTGGCGCGCTGGCATGTTGGCCTGGACCAGTTGATCCGGACACTGGTCCGGACCATGTCGATTTTTGTACGGTTCTGCGCTGGAATGTATTGGTCCGGACCAGCTGATCCGGACACTGGTCCGGACCAAGGGTCTTTTGCCTCTAAATGTTCGTTTTAGCTCCGATTTGATCCCCGTTTTCGCCTACGTGTTCGTCTCTTCGTGTACTTTGCTCCTAGCTTGGTTTTCCTCATGTTTAACCAATAAATTTGTGAGATAATCAATAAAACATAACTAGAGGAAAAACATACGATAAGTGAGTAATATTATCCTGAAAGTAAGTAAGTACAAGGTAGTTAAACCCTTAAATGTCTATGTATTTCTCACTTATCAACGAAGTTCTGTTACATGTTACCAAGTTCTTACAGCATGCCAATAGTCTAACCGTGCCAGACGCAGTACTTCAATACGCGAGACTGTCCCTGTTCCCTCATAGCCTGACGGGAAATGCGAGTAAGTGTATCATAGTCTTACACACAAGTACCATTGGTACTTGGGATGAAATGGCCACCAAGTTCTACGACAAATTCCTGCCCCCGAGCCGAACGTTGGAAATGATTGCTGAGATCTACAATTTCAAGCAGCCAGGGTCGGAAAACATGTGTGAAACTTGGGACCGTTTCAAAGGACTACTACTTACTTGTCCTCACCATGGTCTCACGAAAGAGCAAGTATCACAATTGTTCAACAAAGGCTTAATTGGTCCATGTAAAACAATGGTACTATCCTCTTTAGGTGCTGATATTTTGAAAAAGCCCAGAGCATTGTTTTTGAATGGCATAGAATCCCTCCGCGAGGAGATCAGAGACTGGGCCACAGGTGGATCAAGAGGTGGCACTCCATGCTTATACCATGTTGGGGAAAGTGACAACAAGTTTGACCAGCTGATGAAAAGCCATGAGCAACTCATGGAGAGCAATGTGCAGTAGGCAACAAAAGTAAGTAGTACTCTGCAGAAAGTAGTTGAGTAGATGGCGATGAACTCCTACCCCCAACAAGCAAAGTCGATGACTTCTCGTTCATCTACAATCCCTCCAGGCTATGCTCCTCTATCCCGATCATCTCTTGATATTTCTTGTACGCAATGTGGTGGGCCTCATGATTATGAACAATGCCCCCAACTACAACAATTAAAAGTAGCAGAGGAAGCAAACTATCTCACCAACAATTCAGGGTACAGGCAACCTTGGCAACGTAACATGCAACCCAATCTTCGCTACTCAAACAACCGACAATATCCAAAACCCACATACACTACAACCATCTCAAAATTACAGACCTCAGTCCAATTGCGAGGAGGCCAAAGGCAGTATTAGCAACAGCCTTATGGCAATGATGCTTCTTCAAGCCGACAGACTCAACCTCCTTCGAATCCTGAATCTGAAATGTCCCAAATGCAAGAGATGTTTAAAGCGATGATGGGTAAGTCCCGAGACACGCAAGAGGAGGTCGCAGCCCGTTGCAAAGACCAAAGAGCCTTGCAGTCCCAAATACAACAGCTTCTAACTCAACAAAGACCTCCTGGTCAACTCCCTTCACAAACTAACCCCAATCTAAGAGAGCAAGCAAATTCAATCCTTGTAGAAGATGGCACATTCCAATCAACAAACTTGAGTGCAATCTCCCTAAGGAGTGGAAGAGAACATGCTACCAGAAAAGGAAAGAAAATCAAGCAGAGGCCAGCATCAATGATGAAGACACAACCAATCCAGCCTCACCTCCCCTAGAAATCCAAGTTCCTATTCCTGCTACTTCTCTCCATCTCAAATAACCATCGACATTCCATCTTCCTCTCCTAAAAACAGTGAACTCCCATTTCCCAACAGGATGAAAAAGAAGCACCTAGATGAACAGTCTTCCAAATTCTTTAGCATTTTCAAGAAACTGACCCTCGACATCCCTCTAATCGATGCTTTGTAAGAGATGCCCAACTACGCCAAGTTTCTAAAGGATCTCTTAACAAAGAAAAAAGAAAAAAACTAGAAAAGAAATAGTTCACCTCACGGAGGAATGCTCTGCTGCCCTTCTTCGAGCACTCCCTCCCAAACAAACAGATCCGGGAAATCTCGTTATCCCGTATTTTATAGGTGGAGTGGAATGTGGAAGCGGTTTATGCGACCTAGGAGCCAGTATAAATATCATGCCCTACTCCACCTTCTTGAAAGTACGAGGAGGGGAGATGCAACCGGTTCCATTCAAACTACAACTAGCTGACAGATCAGAAATCAAGCCAATGGGAATAGTCCGAGATCTGGTAGTTGGAGTGGCTCGCTTTATCTTTCCAGCTGACTTCGTCATTTTAGAAATGGACGACGATGTTGAGGTTCCCCTGATTTTAGGACGACCGTTTCTAAGTACTGCCAAAGCCATTATTGATGTCCACGATGGAAAAATCACTTTGAGATATGAGGATGAAAAGATCGAATTCGATATGTAGAAAATGATGAAGAAAAGCTCAAACTTTTCTCCTCACGCTAAGACAGTGGGATTAATAGATGATGATGAGGAGGAAGCGATTTTGTTACGGATGAGACATGTATTCCCTATCTTCCTTCCCGAAAGCTGAAACTGAACCGCTAGAGCAAGTATTAGTTACTTCTCTAGAAGAAAAAGTGGAGGACCCGGAAGTTAACGCCATGCTGGCGTCTGTGGAGAAAGGAAGGGCAGGTTATCAAGCCTACCGACCACCAATCGAAAGACTTGACATAAAGCCTCAAAAATCAATTCCATCAATAGAACAGCCAACAGAGCTCGAGCTTAAGGAGCTACCTTCTAAACTCAAGTATGCCTTTTTAGCTGAAAATGACCATTTGCCTGTCATTATTTCCTCTTCTCTGAATTCCGGGGAGAAAACAAGGTTACTTGAGGTATTGAAGAAACACAAAACATTGATCGGGTGGACTATTGCTGATATAAAAGGAATTGACCCCTCCTATTGCACACACCACATTTATATGGAGGAAAACTACAAGTCTATCAGGCAACCCCAAAGTCGGCTAAACCCAAACCTGAAGGAGGTGGTTAAGAAAGAAGTTCTTAAACTCCTAGACGCGAACATCATTTCCTATCTCTGGCAGTCCATGGGTAAGTCCTGTTCAAGTTGTTTCCGAAAAGGGAGGAATTGAAGCTGTAATAGATGACAAAGGAGACGGTTCCTCAAAGAAAAATTACTGGTTGGCGCATGTGCATAGATTATAGGCGCTTGAACTCTACAACCAGGAAGGATCACTTCCCTCTACCTTTTATCGATCAGATGCTAGAAAGATTGGCAGGACAGGAGTATTATTGTTTCTTAGACGGTTTTTCAGGGTACTTCTAGATTCCTATTGCGCTAGAGGACCAAGATAAGAAATATTCTACGAGTTATTGCTTATGTGAGCAAAACTCTGGATAATGCCCAAAGGATTTACAACACACCGAGAAAGAGCTCCTAGCAGTGGTATTCTCCTTAGACAAATTCAGATCATATTTATGGGGAAGTAAAGTGATTATTCACACAGAGCACTCTGCTCTTAAATATTTGTTCACTAAGAAAGAGGCCAAACCACACTGCTTCATTGGATTCTCTTGTTACAGGAATTTGACATTGAAGTTAGGGATAAAGTGGTAAGTTATATGTTGTGGCTGACCATCTGTCTAGGTTGGTAGTTCCTGACGATGGTGTACTAATTCATGAATATTTTCCGGATGAGACTGTTTTTGTTTTACGTACGGTGCACGACCCTTGGTATGCTGACCTAGCCAATTTTCTTGTTTCTGGGGTGGTACCTCGTGATTTTTCCTATGCTCAAAAGAAGAAGTTTTTATCTGACGCTAAGCATTATATCTGGGAAGACCCTTATCTCTTTCGAGTTTGTGCAGATGGTTTAATCCACAGGTGTCTCCCAGATGATGAAGTACCCAGTGTTCTAAAGTTTTGCCATTCAAAGGAAACTGGAGGCCATCATGGATCTCATAGGACGACAACCAAAGTTCTGGAATCCGGATTTTATTGGCCAACTCTACATAAAGATTGCCAAGCCTTTGTGGCCAGTTGTGATAGTTGTCAACGCATGGGAAATGCTTCAAGGCGACATGAGATGCCTCAGCAAGGCATTTTAGAGGTCGAACTTTTTGACTGCTGGGGAATAGATTTCATGGGACCATTCCCCTCTTCGCAAGGATTCCAATATATTCTGGTGGCAGTAGACTACGTATCCAAATGGGTTGAAGCAATTCCTTGCCTACATGCTGATTCAAAGACAGTGGTATAATTCTTAAGAAATATGTCTTTACCCGCTTTGGAGTCCCTAGAGCCATTATAAGTGATGGAGGCACACACTTCTGCAATCAAAGCATTGATGCATTAATGACTAAGTATGGGGTACACCACAAAGTTGCCCTTGCTTACCATCCCCAGACAAATGGGCTAGCATAAGTGTCCAATATGGAGTTAAAATGGATATTCCAAAAGACGGTGCACTCCTCCAGAAAAGATTGGGCTTTAAAATTGGATGATGCTCTTTGGGCCTATCGTACAGCATATAAAACCCCCATCGGTATGTCACCTTTTAAATTGGTCTATGGGAAGGCATGTCATCTCCCTATGGAGCTTGAGCACAAGGCTTATTGGGCGATCAAGGCCTTAAATTTTGATATGACTACTGTGGGAGAGAAAGGAAATTGCAACTCTCTGAGTTAGAAGAGCTAAGAGATCAGGCTTACCAAAATGCTAAAATTTATAAGGAACGAACCAAGAAGTTCCATGACAAGCTGATACTCAAGAGAGACTTTGAAGTTGGTGATTTGGTTGTCCACTATAACTCAAGATTAAGGCTTTTCCCTGGGAAACTCAAATCTCATTGGGCTGGTCCTTTCCGGATTGTTTAGTGTGACTCATATGGTGCCTTTGAACTACAAAACAAAAGAGCGAAACTTTCAAAGTTAATGGAGCCCGTCTTAAAAGGTATCTTCCTTCTGATATTTCAACTGACTTATTTAGAATTTATCTTGTCCAGGAACAGCATGACACTTTTACTCCAGTTTCGAAACCAGCACTATCGAAGAAAAAATCTCTCCCGTGGAAAGTTCAATACAAACTCAAGCAGCTACGCAGCTTGACTATACCAAGTTGTGGTGACCCGACTCACAACTCCGCACATACATAATGAAGAACATGCGTCTAGCTAGAGACGTTAAACCCGGGCAGCTTGGTGGGAGGCAACCCACTACCTATACTTTGCCTTTGATTTTATTGTATTTTGTTTTCCTTTTGTACTATATTTCCCTTTATATGTTATAATAAATTCGGGTTTTACTTGAGTTCTTCTGGCTGTGTAGAATATTCTTTACAGGTAAATCTCATGTAATTCTACAGCTGCACTCAAGTGAGGGGGAGCTCTACACACTCTACGAACTTTGGGGAGTACACTTTTTCCCTACTGATACTTCATATTCCCTTTTGCTATGCCCTGTTAATTTAATTCTATCTACGCAATGAGGGCATTGCTTGAGCTTAAGTGTGGGGGAGAGCCCTTTTCAGAGACATTCTGTGCTTAAAATGTTTAAATCTCTCTGCTTATCTTCTCATCCCTTATGCAAAAGTGAAACAAATGCATAAATCTATTTTTCCTTTTGTTTGCTCCACAATGCCCATTCTTGAGAGGTGTTGGCCATGGTAAAAGTTCTCAGAGTCACCTAAACTAAGAAGTATTGAAACACCTTGGATCATACCCCGAAACTCTAATTTTATTTTACCTTGAGCACACCTATGCCACCAGCAGTTGATGGATCACACTCCTAAAAAGTTAAAGATCATGAACTGTTCACCTCCTTATCATACCCTTCATAATAATATTTGTTAATATTGAGCATTTCCTATTTACTTGGGTACATAGTTTTACTTGAGGACAAGCAAAAAGATACATGTGGGGGTGTGATAAGTGTCCAAATGAGCATGTTTTATGGGTGTATTTCGATATTATATTAGCACTTTTCCTACTCATTTCTCCACTTTGCTTAGTTTTCCTCTAGTTTATGTTTTATTGGTTATCTTACAGATTTAATGGTTAAACATGAGGACAACCAAGCTAGGAGCGAAGTAGACGAAGAGACGAACGCGTAGGCGCAAATGGGTCAAAAAAACGGAGTCCAAACGAAGAATGTAGAGCCGGTCAAATACACACGTCCGGGTCACGTCCGGGTATAAAAGGCCGGACGTGACACGGATCGATGTGTTAGAGCCGTCCGGGTCACGTCCGTGGAAAAAAGACCGGACAACACTGAGTGACGTCTGCCCAAATAAGGCCGGCCATGTGTGTGTGTTGTCCGAGAAGAAAAGGCCGAACAAGAGATGAAGGAGTCCGTGGCACGTCCATGCAAATAAGGGCGGACAAGAACAAACAAGGACATGTTGTCCGTGGAAATAAGCACGGACGGGAAGCAAGGAAGAAATGTGTCTGTAACACCCCATCCAACAACAAACACATAACAACATTCTGCAGCGGAAATATACTACCTCACATTACTTAACTCGTTGTTGTTACACGCCGTTAACCACCCACGTGGCTAACAAGGCTACTACTAAATATTGTACCGTCGTCTGATGGACTAGATTCCCGAGCAACTACACATTATTTTCCCTTTCCATTAACAACAAAACATACACATACCTTCCAACTGTACCGAGTATTTACAAACTGATGCCGATAACAATTTAGGTCTTACTACACCTACTGTATATATACAACTTGAATGATTACCCATGTACAACTACTACCCCGTCCTACTCTCGAACGGCTTCCAGCTCTTTATACCTGAAATAGGAAAAGAAGAGAAAGGGTGGCCCCCAAGGGGCTCAGCACCTTTGCTGGTATGGTAATCCCGTATCCGCATGCTACCGGACCACGCACAACTAATTATCATCTTAACATGCGGTTGATTATACTTAAATCATGCATGTAACTTAACACACAACATGAATCATTCCGCCTCAATGGGCTCGACAAACAGTTAACATATCCATACTTGATAGGTCACTCATGGTATTCTCTACCCCTAGAGTGTTACTCTCTCTCTAATGGAGCTACTTCCTTAATAGACGACAACTACCCATTAACCGGGTTATCCTTAAACGCCTCTTATCACAAACTGAGATTCATCTCCATGATCCCCATACTCCACATTTTACAACATATAACATTCATCACATAACAACACATGTCAACACCTTTCACGTTTCAACGTGCACATAAAACATCGCAATAATATTGCATCATAACAACAGTACATAACATAACGGGTACGGTTCCTTTTTATGAAACCGCCCAAACATAGTCAGTTCACTTGTAGCCTAGAGAATGTTGCCGTCTCATGATAAGCTCATTACATAACTCGTTACCGTCTCGTTCAAATGAACGGATAACTTAACACAAGGTGTCTCGGATATAGTGATCCAAGCACACCGAACAAACATAACATAGTATGCCCCTGTGGCCCGACGTGAGTCAGTAAAATATCCTTGGTTAAGCTAAAGGGAAGGTTGGAAACCAAATTGGAAAACAACCATAACATACAGAGAGGATCGACCTGATATGACAACGACCCCCATACTCACACGCGTGGCCGGAACAGACCGGACTCCTCACTTCCCCCGTTAGCACTTGTTAGAAGTTCAACATTGAACTTAATTAAACAATCACAACATTGGGTTAAGTCTTTTTAGACACACACAAGGGAAGGGAGAGTCATACATTCACACACAAACATCACACACAAACATCACATAAATAACTCACGCATAGCCGTGGTTAGAACGTTCCTAGGTCGGAAACGTTATCACCGGATACCGTTCTCTTACGTTTACCTAATAGTGGTTAACTAGCCCTTTAGCACATTCGAGGTTACGGTATCGGCACGTAAACATACCTCAACAATAACGACTGTAAATTCGTTTCATGATTTATCTTATAACGTGGCAAACACACAGAAAACATTGGCATACAAGCCGGTGTAATCCGGTAGGACACAGGTTGCAAGAAAACCATACCTGTCACCGGAGTCCACTTTAATATGTCCACTTAACGTTCCTCGAGCAATTCTCGAACAACTGATAACATTACATGTATTTTTTATTAACATCGGGTAACTTATTGTTTTAAAGTCTAATGGCTTGGGTAACATGATTGTTTAAAGTCTAATGCTTATAACTTTCCCCGTTAACATAGTTACATAACTTTACATTTTAACTTGTTTTACCTTTACATTTAATACAACTTTTGCCCCTCTAAATTGTCATTATAACTCACTAGGGTTTACTACTTAAACCACACTTAGTTTTTTTTTTCACATACTTTGGGCCGTCCGACCCACCGTCCGACCCACAACTGGGTCGGACCATTCCAGAGACTTTTACCGTCTTTCGAATACACCTGTCCGACCCACGTCCGACCCAAGACCTCTGGCTCGGACCATTCCAGAAACTCCAACGATTGAATTAGCAGGGCTGTCCGACCCACCCTGGGTCGGACCACTGGGTCGGACAACATCAGAAGTTGTCCAAACTTTGTCAAACTTTCTCCAAACTTCTCCTTAAGCCTCCTAATGTAATCTAACATCATTGGCACATCAAACACAACTTTAGCCATGTGCTAAACTCTTTAAATCACTCACCAAAACCATCTTATCATCCCAAATTTCTTACAAAATTCCTAGCACTTGGAATGTTTTCTCCTTAAGATTTCTAATTGTATTTCACCTATAATGACCACTATACCAAGGTGTTTCTCTACACCTTAACATCATCTCTCAAACTTCTTTTCTTGCCAACTAAATCTCCTTTTCACATCTTACCTAAACATCATTTCCTCTTGTACATCAACATTCCAAACTTAAACAAACTTCTCCAAGACTTTAATACATCCACAAAAACACATATTGAATTCCTAGAACTTCCAAGATAATACATAAATCCTTGTTTCACTCTAAATCACCTTAATACATGCTTTCTTTCCCTTAGTAAAACACTTGTTCACCTTAACACTTCCTAGTTCACCAAAACTCATTTAAACACTTAGAACTTCTTATACATTTTCCAAATTTTGCCATAGTTTCTCTTGTATATTCTTACATCCAAACACTTAGGTTTTTACCTTATTTCATTCAAGAACACTTAAGTCCACCAAGAACTTTCTCATACACAAACTTCACCAACTTTACACTACATCACAATATAGTGCATAAACTTAATTGCTTGGCACTTGGGCCCTTAAATAACATGGCTCTTAGGCCCTTAAATAACATAAACCTTAAACACTGAATTTCCCACATAAATAATGTCTTTGACCTGCAAATACACCCAACAATACATATGCCCTTAATAAACTCCTTGAGAGCATTTTACTAGCTCATTTGCCATTGGCTCCTTAGGTATTTTATTAAGCAAATCAAGCTCATTTTCCTAAGGCATTTAAACTACATTGAAATAGTTTGTTTACCTCTCTTTTCCTCACAAACTTCTTTCTTGTTTCCTTGTAAAACCGTAATGTTTTTGGTTGTTTGTCAACTTCTAAACAATGTACAAATAATATAATGAGTATACAAGCTTTAAGCTTCATCTCATTGTAAACCCTAGTTACATATATCATCTTTAGGTATTAAAATGATTGTTTTACCTTGGAATGGAAAGAGAGCTTGGATATGTATCAAGAGAGGACTCCACCAAGCCCTTGGAAGATTCAAATGAGGCTAAAACAAGCAAGGTAAAGACACCATTGTGAGGTGAATTTTCGGACATCATACAAACATGGAGGAAACATTATTTTTCTTTGAGATTCCTTACCTAGAAGCAAAGGAGATCAATAATATGTAGAATATAAGCTCAAGCTCCTTCAATGGTGGAACTCCATGGCACCGAAATGGGGCTCTTGGATTTTAAGAAGATAGGAAGGAAGAGCTTGATGAGACAAAGAGAATGGTGGTGTTTGTTTTTGATTTGGCCAAGTGAGCTAGGAATTACAACAGGTCAAGATGGTGTTTGTTTGGTACTATTGCAAATCGTGAATGGAAGGGAAGAAGAGAGCTTGAGGACGTGGGAATTGAGGAGGGAAGGAAGAGAATGAAGATAAGTTCTACTTTGAAGATATTAAGTAGTTAAAGTAAATAGTATTCTACTTTACTATTTAGTTAGCTTATTTATTTGTTTACTGCAAGGTGGTGACTCACCTCACAAAACCGGCCCCCAATAGTTACCTAGGGGTGTTTTAGTCTTTGTTGACCCATTTAATTACTTATAACAACATATGTTACAAACTAGTTTATTAAAGTTACTATTCACTAAAACAAGGCACATAGATGTGAAATTTTTGATTTCCCATTGATATAGACTTCCAAATGTGATACTATATAGTACACATGTTAATTAAAGAGTAATGATGGACATTTAGCCATTCAAAACTCATTTACAAGACAATTTTTCAAAAACGTGCTTTAAGACTCCTTAAAGCACTTTTTGTGTTTTAACTTGTTTTCAAGCTTGTTTTCTTGGTAATTGATTTAATATGTTCATTAACATATTTATAAGGTATAGGTATGACCATTAGGTCTTATACAAATTTATCCCAAGCTTAGAGCACATTTTTGCTCTTATTGACTTTAAGGTATATTCTTTGTTTTGTTTGGTTTAACTGTCTACCAAAGTTTCCTAAGGACTTAATTAGCCTTAAATAAATCGTAATTGAATATTATTAAGTCTTGGTAGGCTCTTTGGGTCCTAACCAAGTTCACTCCAGCTTAGGGCATGTTTTGCTCAAATGTATCTTGGTGCTTTATTGCATTTTACTATGGTTTAAATTGTTCACTGATGTTTCTAAGGCACTTTTTAGCCTTTACATACCATAGTTTAAATGTTTAAACCACATATCAAGGTTTGGGGTATTTCAATCTACCCCCCTTAAAAGAACTTCGTCCTCGAAGTTCACACTTCCCACACATCATTTGGATTAGAACGTAGGATCACTTGGAAATAAACTTCCATAACCAAACATATTTTACAATCACAACCTCGGACTTATGGTCCGGGTAACACATTCACATCATACATAACATAACATATTCACATGATAACCTCGGACTCAATGGTCCGGGTATCTTAACAACATTTACACACACATAACAACCCTTAGACTCTCTGGTCTTGGGTAACATAACACATTTAGACACATAGGTCTTGATAACATAACAGCCTTTAGACACATAGGTCTATGAAACACAACAACATTTAGACTCATAGGTCTTGGTAACATACACTTCTGGAACTCAAGGTCAAAATAATATCTATTACACATACCACACAACATGTCATAGCATGTACAACAATCAAAAATATCTTTTATATACACTGTGATCCCGCAGAACCCGGTCGCGATGGACACCTTCCGTCCCCGTGCCTTTGGGAGATCAAAACAATCACTTAAATTTGAATTTTTTTTCCTTGTGAGGTTAAGTAAGAGAACTTAATTATGTAAAATATCTATCGACGTTTTATAAATACCAATTCAAAATCCTTTTGAAAACACATACGACTCCAAGTCCATCTTATGCTCTTTGCTTCTTTTCTTAGCGTGGTTTTTGTGACCACTTAAGGGGAGCTTCAAGAATCATTCAACCCCAATGTGATCAGCATCAGTGTTGAACTATCCTTCCACCCCAATTTGTGTTCGGCTTCCCTTGATCGCATGCAAATCAAGTTCCACTTCCCACTTCATTTTCAAGCATCAAATAAATCACTCATTTCCAATTTTCTATCTTTTTAAATCATTCTAATCATGATCATACATCTCCAAGAGATAGAACTTCGTCTATCAGTTATTTCCATTCACTTTAATATGTTACCTAGGGAATCTCATTCTCACTAGGTTCTATGTCGGTTTCATACCCTTTCATGAATCACTATATAGTATATATATACACATATATTTTATCAAAATAACCACACACAGTTTCACATTTATACACTGCCAGGGTTTGTTCCCCAGGAGTTTTCTCTACTCCCACTGTTATTATCACACACATTGTTAACAAGCAAACACACTTATCACAATGGTATTCGCATCTTCTGTGCGCAATTACCACAATTAAACCATGAATGAATGCGTATGTTTACATAACACACACACCAATCATCAAAACAATTTATTGTGCTATGCACAACATAAATCACGTACACTTGTACGGTAATACACACTAAGTGGTTTTGCGCTCTACCCCCCTAAAGGGATTACGCCCCACGTAATCAATCACTAAACATTGGCTTAAAATGTTCTGCCGTCGTGAAGTGTTTTAACTTCCACGTGGTCTATTACACAATGGATTCTGATTAGAGGATCTTAACCATATTGGCGGTTTAGTTCCTAAACCAAGAATTCTCATTGGAGTTTGTTTAAACTCTTAGTTGGTTTCGATTCTGGCCTGTTAGGCTTCTAGGCGTTAATAATTAGCCATTCACTCTTGTTCACCATGTACATTCAACACTTGAATCACTGGCTCACTAGTTTCTGCTGGAAACTCTAATAACTGTAGAGCTTAATTGCCCCATTTGTTATTCTTACTGTATTGTACATCTCCCAATTATTACCTTTATCTTGGTAATAATGGTTTCTCAACCGATGCGTGGTATCTCTTACCGTTAGCGAATTCGGTGAGTTATAAACTTTCTATCCACTTCCATAAACATTTACTGTGTATACAGCTATGTATTTCACAATGATTGACTTTTCCCTTCCGACTTACTGTCGGTTGAGATTGAGCTACTACCTAGTGTGTAGTGCTCTCTCAGCTATTTACAACATTTGGGGTATATTCCATACCGATATTTGGCATTAGTGCTACTGTAGTCACTTACTGTTAATCATGTCTCCACATTTGGTTTTGTACAAGTACTTTTTCATGGTATGTCTTTGCATTTCCTATGCATCGGCCATTATAACATTATTGCCTCCACAATTAACATGTTCCCAATTCCTAGCTATCCCACTCGATCATTACTGTGCAAGTGCAATACCAAAACACTCAGTCATACAGAGTGCAGAGGCGTAAACTCTTGACAGTAAATCTCTTATGCGATTCGCCATGGAATTCACACTGAGTTCCTCATCACATCTTACCTACCACTGGCTTATTGCCCAGTTGTTTAACATCACTTACCTTGCATCTCCACTGAGTTTAACTCATAACTGGTCTTATCTGCCATATCATTTTTAACAACACTTATACAACGGTCGCTTACTGCGCACCGTGCTTATTGTATAACACTAACTTACATGGTATTTACTGTCACATTAACTTCCACACATATACTTACATCACTCGTATTATGGTTGTCATTCTTTTGGATGACTACTGAATACTCCTTGAGCGTTGATCACTCGAGTCACAAACCGGCGTTACTTAGCTCGGTGCTTCACTTTATACACACACATACTACTAAACTACTGCTCTCAAATAATAATAATATTGTCCATCCTTAACATATTTCTTGAGCTTGGTTCACATAACTACCGCTCTAGTGGTTTCACAAGCATCGAGAGGTATCCCCACTCTTAGTGCAGTGGTTCGTTCTCCACTCTATTCACTTATATAACATAAACTTCTGCAATCAATCTAATTTACATAACACATTTTATTTGTGGCCTATAAGCCTTATTTGCCTTGAGCTGCGCTCATTGTAGGCTGTCCACACACATGTACTTCTCTGTACAACATTACATGGTTTGGATGTTATATTGAGCTCCATGACAAGGTCGTTGCATTCCGTTTCCTTTCATGGGATGCCCCTTAGGTTTGTCAGTCCGTCTCCTGACAACTTATGTCTAAACTGGGTGTTAGTTTCAACCCTTGTGCTTCTGTCATGTCATTTCGTGCAACAATTGTTGATGCGAACACCCTTTAAGGATTGCTCCTGGGTGTTACTAAGTTATCCATTACATCAGGTCAGGTTCACACTTATTGGTATACTCAGTTAGCCACGCCGTTTGCGTTCTTAACTGGCTTATTATCTTCTTCTGTGAAGATCATCATTTCCTGGTAGTGTAGGTACTCATTCTGGAGTTTCATCCCGTTCGTTGCACATTAATGTGTCCACATTAAGCATTTGCCTCGTCATGTGCAGGCTGGGTCACCATTCCAGTTATCATGTTTATCCCTGGGATCCTTACGACATATGCTATGTCTTTACATAACAGTCAGTGCACTTCGCACTTCCTGACTCTTAAACATTTCCTTGAAAGGAATTCACTAATTCCTTTGGTCTCGTTAACTTAACTGAGTTCCTTTACTTTAACCATTCTTGTAGTTAGTTGATCTTGTTTGTCTTTTACTACTGCTGACCGTAGTACGGAGTCGACTACTTCCCGTGTTCCGGACTCTACTCGTATACATATGTGGGGTACCCTACTGATACATTACTACTTACCCAACTAACCCATAAGTAGGTCTGTCAGGCCCACAAGCTCCTATCGGAGTGCGGTCGTCCCACATTTCAGTTGGTACACTCGTAGTGTCCGTCACACGCCTAGGTGAAGTATTCTGTTGTCAACTCCCTTATATTGTCCCATGACAATATGCGTTCCGTGCTTCCCGAACTTAATCGAGGGAAAGTTTATCCACTGTTGTATCTTGTCAACTGTCCTTGGTTTTACTGGTTTGGTTTAAAAGAAGGTTAGAAAGAAGTATTGGTTTGAAAGAAAATTCGGTTTTGAAGAAAAGAGTTTGAAATAAATCTGAGTTAAAAGAAAAATTCTCATGGTTCCACAATGCCTTCTCCCCTTAACCAAATCTAGCTTCTTGCTGACTGGTGTACTTCCAATTACAAAGGTTAGGCTGTTAAGCCCTTCCAGTTATGATGATCTCACTTAACTTCATGGTACTTTACTAAGTACTTCGTACATGTTAGAATTTTCCTGGACAATCCTGTTATAGCAGCACTTGCCATGGCAAGTGCGCCATGCTAACTGGCTTATCGGTTAAGCACACATACTGGTTGCGGTATTGTTCTTACTCGCACTATTATCAGTGGCCTTGTTGGCCCTCACTGATCTTACTGTCTTGATACTAACTCCTCTAGGTGACTTCTCACTGTCTTCACATGATAATCATTAACTGGGGTGTTCCCCATTCTTGGAGTCCCCTTTTTCTTTTGTATTGTTTCCTCTTCGTAGCCCGTTCCACCCATTTGTCGTGGTTACTGAGACTTGTCTCTGTTTGGGCACTACGTTGTAGTTCCTTTGTCGGTTGGTGTACCGTTGGTGTATCATTTAACTACTGTGGTTCCGTAGACACTAGTCTCGGGTTCAATCAATCCACTTCTTGCCTGTTGCGTTGCAAGCTGGTTGTTCTCGACTGCTCAGCATGTCGACCCAGGTTGCCGGAAATTCCATTCTCTTATACACAAATTCTTCATCCTCGCTATTAATGCGGTTAACATGTTCAGATGGAAACCGTCTCCGGGATTCCCAGTTTTCGGGATCTACCGTATGACAGGTCTTCCGTACTCTAAAGGTATTTAATAACAGCCAGATCGGGTATTCCCGAGTAAGAGTGGACTTCCATCTCTCTGGCGTTGTTTCCCAAGTTATATAACAGGGATTGTGGAGGGCGGGAAGGATATAGTAGGTTTCCAGTACACGCTGGTAATTCCTAACTGGCGTATCTCTCACGCTATCACTCAACCCTTAACCCAAAGTACTAAAATCCTAACTCGGTACTTCCTAAGCTCGGTAATTCAGTCATCAGAGCGATACTTCGCTTTGATACCACTTTTTGTAACACCCCATCCAACAACAAACACATAACAACATTCTGCAGCGGAAAATATACTACTCATCACATTACTTAACTCGTTGGTGTTACACGCCGTTAACCACCCACGTGGCTAACAAGGCTACTACATAAACATTGTACCGGTCTGATGGACTAGATTCCCGAGCGACTACACATTATTTCCCTTTCCATTAACAACAAAACATACACATACCTTCCAACTGTACCGAGTATTTACAAACTGATGCCGATAACAATTTCGGTCTTACTACACCTACTGTATATATACAACTTGAATGATTACCCATGTACAACGACTACCCCTACCCGTCCTACTCTCGAACGGCTTCCAGCTCTTTGTACCTGAAATAGGAAAAGAAGAGAAAGGGTGGCCCCCAAGGGGCTCAGCACCTTTAATGGTATGGTAATCCCGCAGCCCCATGCTACCGGCACGCACAACAACTAATTGTCGTCTTAACATGCGGTTGATTATACTTAAATCATGCATGTAACTTAACACACACACGAATCATTCCGCCTCAATGGGCTCGACAAACAGTTAACATACCATACTTGATAGGTCACTCATGGTATTCATTACCCCTAGAGTGTTTACTCCTCTAATGGAGCTACTTCCTTAATAGACGACAACTACCCATTAACCGGGTTATCCTTAAACGCCTCTTATCACAAACTGATTCATCTCCATGATCCCCATACTCCCACATTTTACAACATATAACATTCATCACATAACACACATGTCAACACCTTTCACGTTTCAACGTGCACATAATAACATCGCAATAAATATTGCATCATAACAACAGTACATAACATAACGGGTACGGTTCCCTTTTATGAACCGGCCCAAACATAGTCAGTTCACTTGTAGCCTAGAGAATGTTGCCAGTCTCATGATAAGCTCATTACATAACTCGTTACCGTCTCGTTAAATGAACGGATAACTTAACACAAGGTGTCTCGGATATAGTGATCCAAGCACACCGAACAAACATACATAGTATGCCCCTGTGGCCCGACGTGAGTCAGTAAAATAGCCTTGGTTAAGCTAAAGGGAAGGTTGGAAACCAAATTGGAAAACAACCATAACATACAGAGAGGATCGAACCTGATATGACAACGACCCCCATACTCACACGCGTGGCCGGAACAGACCGGACTCCTCACTTCCCCCGTTAGCACTTGTTAGAAGTTCAACATTGAACTTAATTAAACAATCACAACATTGGGTTAAGTCTTGTTAGACACACACAAGGGAAGGGAGAGTCATACATTCACACACAAACATCACACACAAACATCACATAACTAACTCACGCATAGCCGTGGTTAGAACGTTCCTTAGGTCGGAAACGTTATCACCGGATACCGTTCTCTTACGTTTACCTAATAGTGGTTAACTAGCCCTTCAAGCGCATTCGAGGTTACCGGTATCGGCACGTAAACATACCTCAACAATAACGACTGTAAATTCGTTTCATGATTTATCTTATAACGTGGCAAACACACAGAAAAACACATTGGCATACAAGCCGGTGTAATCCGGTAGGACACAGGTTGCAAGAAAACCATACCTGTCACCGGAGTCCACTTTATCATGTCCACTTATGTTCCTCGAGCAATTCTCGAACAACTGATAACTTACATGTATTTTTATTAACATCGGGGTAACATGATTGTTTAAAGTCTAATGCTTATAACTTTCCCCGTTAACATAGTTACATAACTTTACATTTTAACTTGTTTTACCTTTACATTTAATACAACTTTTGCCCCTCTAAATTGTCATTATAACTCACTAGGGTTTACTACTTAAACCCACTTAGTTTTTTTTTTCACATACTTTGGGCCGTCCGACCCACCGTCCGACCCACAACTGGGTCGGACCATTCCAGAGACTTTTACCGTCTTTCGAATACACCTGTCCGACCCACGTCCGACCCAAGACCCTGGCTCGGACCATTCCAGAAACTCCAACGATTGAATTAGCAGGGCTGTCCGACCCACCCTGGGTCGGACCACTGGGTCGGACAACATCAGGAAGTTGTCCAAACTTTGTCAATAACTTTCTCCAAACTTCTCCTTAAGCCTCCTAATGTGTTCTAACATCATTGGCACATCAAACACAACTTTAGCCATGTGCTAAACTCTTTAAATCACTCACCAAAACCATCTTATCATCCACAAATTTCTTACAAAATTCCTAGCACTTGGAATGTTTTCTCCTAAGATTTCTAAGTGGTATTTCACCTATAATGACCACTATACCAAGGTGTTTCCTCTACACCTTAACATCATCTCTCAAACTTCTTTTCTTGCCAACTAAATCTCCTTTTCACATCTTACCTAAACATCATTTCCTCCTTGTACATCAACATTCCAAAACTTAAACAAACTTCTCCAAGACTTTAATACATCCACAAAAACACATATTGAATTCCTAGAACTTCCAAGATAATACATAAATCCTTGTTTCACTCTAAATCACCTTAATACATGCTTTCTTCCCTTAGTAAAACACTTGTTCACCCTTAACACTTCCTAGTTCACCAAAACTCATTTAAACACTTAGAACTTCTTATACATTTTCCAAATTTTGCCATAGTTTCTCTTGTATATTCTTACATCCAAACACTTAGGTTTTTACCTTATTTCATTCAAGAACACTTAGTCCACCAAGAACTTTCTCATACACAAACTTCACCAACTTTACACTACATCACAATATAGTGCATAAACTTAATTGCTTGGCACTTGGGCCCTTAAATAACATGGCTCTTAGGCCCTAAATACATAAACCTTAAACACTGAATTTCCCACATAAATAATGTCTTTGACCTGCAAATACACCCAACAATACATATGCCCTTAATAAACTCCTTGAGAGCATTTTACTAGCTCATTTGCCATTGGCTCCTTAGGTATTTTATTAAGCAAATCAAGCTCATTTTCCTAAGGCATTTAAACTACATTGAAATAGTTTGTTTACCTCTTTTTCCTCACAAACTTCTTTCTTGTTTCCTTGTAAAACGGTAAGGATGTTTGGTTGTTTGTCAACTTCTAAACAATGTACAAATAATATAATGAGTATACAAGCTTTAAGCTTCATCTCATTGTAAACCCTAGTTACATATATCATCTTAAGGTATTAAAATGATTGTTTTACCTTGGAATGGAAAGAGAGCTTGGATATGTATCAAGAGAGGACTCCACCAAGCCCTTGGAAGATTCAAATGAGGCTAAAACAAGCAAGGTAAAGACACCATTGTGAGGTGAATTTTCGGACATCATACAAACATGGAGGAAACATTATTTTTCTTGAGATTCCTTACCTAGAAGCAAAGGAGATCAATAATATGTAGAAATATAAGCTCAAGCTCCTTCAATGGTGGAACTCCATGGCACCGAAATGGGGCTCTTGGAATTTTAAGAAGATAGGAAGGAAGAGCTTGATGAGACAAAGAGAATGGTGGTGTT